>VZTY01000737.1:454209-544397 GCA_013400935.1 Turnix velox | reverse complement strand
AAGCAGTCTAGGCTTTTTCATTTGGAAATGGATCCCCATTACACAGGCCTGTTCATCTGCAAGCCTGTGAGCCCAGGACTGACAGCACAGTCACTCTTGCCTTCCTGCATTGGACAGGAATATCTTTGAAAGATTTGCAAAACTTTATAGCTTGGTTGTTGTGTTGTGAAGTTACAGTGAAGACTTTTATCTGTAGATCTTTCAGATAACACTTGTCTGGTTACCTACAGAATTCATCTCCTCTTAAGGCAGGAATAACAAAGGTCATAAAGAAGGAAATGATAAAAATCAAATAACATATCTGACCTTAAAATCCTCAACCAAGAAAAAAAATACACAACTCTCAACTAAAAAAATATTTTTTGACTACACCTAACTCAAACATTATTCACAGATAGGAAAGTGAGAAATAACTGTTAATTGACTCTTTGGTGTTTTTGTCTTTTAAAAACCCTGCACAGTCAAATTCAGTATACTATACTTGACTGTGTCTGAGTCTATAGCAAAAAACCTTTTGCAATTCTAGAATTGAGACATAATGAATTCCTCAACTTTCCCACCTGAGCCACTCTTTTCCTGGAAATATTCCTCTGACCAGCCACTATTAGTGTAGTTAAGTAACTTTATAGGTCATCACTAAAGGTAGTACTTGACACAGGAGCATTACTGAGCAGGCAGAAGACAAGATAATCAGTGAACACTGGGTCTGGATCCCAACTGGCCACAGCTGAGTCCTGGCAACCTGGAGAAATTACCTGTTCCTGTAGAGACTAAGTTCCTAGACCTGATGATCTCTTCATGTCCTACCATAAAGGGGTATGACAGAGTATGGAGAGGAGCCTAAATAAAAATTAATCCATGCATCGTTTCTCTCACTAAAATGAGGTTTGAAAATATCTGTACTTGCAAAACCAAAAGCAAGCAGGAAGAAAAAAGGTACTCTGCCCATCTTGTGTCAAGTTGACAACTGGGACCTAAAAGAAGAAAGAGGTCACTGTGCTTTTCATTCCATTCTCCTTACCCTAAAGATGCTAATCTCCTTCAGAAACTGGTTTTCTCTGGATTCCTGGGCATAAAGGGAAGGCACTTGTAGGACTCTACAGCTCAGCATAGCAGCTCCTCCATTCTCATTGCCCATACTAAGTTCAGTATACTTTTAAAATCCTCCTATAGAAAGTAGTTCTTCTTATGAAAGTCTTCGCAAGGTGGTGCTCTCTCTTCTGCATTAAGTGTCAGGTGGAAGTTTCCTGGTTACTTGCCACTTCCCTGCAGTTAATCTTCTAATTAGTCATCCTGTGCTAGCTTCCTTCAAGGCATCTGCTACCACAGCATCACTACTTGAAACTCCACCTTGTCTAGAAATCTCTTTACTAATGTGGGAGTAAGTAAACAGACATTTAGACCAGAAGGGACAAAAGAGAACCTCCCATACCAACAATTAAAGAGAAGGAGCAAAAACCTGCAAGCTTTGCATTGTGCCCTGGGAAAACTCAAGGAATTTGTGAAACCTGGTGCCCTCCAGCACTTCTTCAGGTCCTGAAATCCTTATTTTGTGCTGGAAAAGAGGCACACTTTATGCTAGCAGTGTTCCCATTACACTGAACTTCATAGAACAGGTGATCCATCTTTGCTCAACAGAAGGGTTCACAGTGTAAGACTCAACAGTTTGCTGCAAGTAAAGGGAGTGTTAGGTACCTAATGATGTGATTTTTATTCTACGGCTGTAGAACTCTTGAGGATCTATTAAGGAGAGGTGTGCATGGAGCACAGATAATACAGACACTCTGTGAGAAGTGCTCTCCTGTCTGCCAGCACCTTTGGATCTGCTATGGTTTAGTAAACAACGTGAGAAAAAGAAAACCTAGAGCAGTTCAGGCTACATGGTTTCAACTCTTTCTACAGCCCTTGAACAGGACTCCAGACAGTTGAAAACAGCTCAGGATAACGACCCATTTTGGCTGCTTAGAGTAGTTATCTGCAAACTATTTCTTCACTGACTTCCTTACCAGCCCTAGGAAAAACAATTCAACCTGGATAAAGGAAACCCAGGCTGCTTATCCCTGTAAGAGAAGATAGAAAATTAAAAAAAAAAAAAAAAGCAGAGACCAAAATGCTATGACTGCTCTCCTCTAAGGGCTGGACAAACTCAGCTTTGGAAGAAATACTACTTCTGGATGTTGGACAGGTTTAGGGAGGAGGCATAAAGCTGGAAAAAGGCCTGGAGGGATTAATCAGAAATACACTGTGCAGCCAAGGCTCACAGAAAATTCCCAAGATAAGCAGACATAGAAAATAAAAAAAAAAGTTGCTCATACAGTAATACTTTCCAGAATGATCCACCAGGAGACATCCAGATGGATTTACAAGGCACAATGACTCTAAAGAATCACAGGAGGGTTTTTCACACAGGTGCCTAAGAAACTGCCAGCTAGTGCCAGCCAGAATCTTTAGATACATTAAATACTTCCATGCCCTGTAGACCCCAGCAGGAAAGGTATCTGAGTGTTTGGTTGTTAATCCTAATTCCTTTCCCCCTGGGGCTAGGCTTGCAGATAAATGAAGTTTTCAGCTTTTAGTTAAAACTGAGATTATGCAACATAATCCTTTAAGACTCAAAATACAAGTGTAGCACAAAGTGATGCTCTACATGATAACTTACNCAGATAAATGAAGTTTTCAGCTTTTAGTTAAAACTGAGATTATGCAACATAATCCTTTAAGACTCAAAATACAAGTGTAGCACAAAGTGATGCTCTACATGATAACTTGTTATGATTTTCTAGTGCTTCTGCTATTCTGTTGGTATCAGAGAGAAAAATGTCTCAATTTTAAAAATGTCTGACTGAAATTTGTGACCTTGGATTTCAAGTTTTAGTTAAACTAAGAAATATCCCCGAAGAGACTTTCCTAAGATTCAAATTCCTGGGCATTCAATGTGAGTTGAAGTTAAATAAGCTTTTCCCCATTCTTCCCCTTCAAAAAAGCTAAGATCTAGAAGAACTTCTTTGTCATCCCGTTTTGCATATTTCAAACTTATCTTTGTAGAAGATAATGTTTAAAAGAAATGGGGTAGAAAAAGTAATTTTGAAAATTAACTCCAAAAGTTTATTTCAAAACAGCATAAAAATCAGCAATTGTTAAAATGAAATATATTAGCATTACCAAAAGAATGAATTTTTAAACATCCAAAAAGTGTTTAATATATACAGAATCATCTCATTTATATGTTATCTGAAGTTGTACTCTCATAATGTGATTCAGCTTCCTATGTACTTTCAGTCTTTATGATGCTGCCTTTAGGGTTTTTTTTTCCTTTTCCTTCTTTTCTTTTCCTTTTTTTCCTTGTAGCAAAGTCACTGTTCTTTGGAGAAGCGTCACCCAGGTCTAGCTGTGATAAGCTGAATCATTTGAATAACATACCAAATAGAAAAATGACCCAAACAATAACATGTCTTTGGAAATACTACTCAATTTTTCCTGCATCTCTTGTGTACGTTGCAAGCCAGGTTGTTGCTCACCAGCTTGGATGCCTTAATATCTCTCCTGTTTGGTAAAGGGTACTTTATGATTATTCTCCCTGTACGTGTTAGTATTGCGTGCTTGTTGTTGTCTTGAGTCTGGAGTGACTCATAAAAGCATAAATCTTTAGAGAAGACTTTGAGGGTGGTGTGAGAGGACAAGTTTGGGCGAGCTGCACTCTGGATGAAAGAGTTTGACTATTCTATCATGAGTTTTCGAACTAAAAAAACCACAAAACAGAGGTATCTCAACTCAGTTAAAATCTCCAACTTGTGTAAAACTCTTAGTCTTCAACATTAAGAACTTTATTTCTCTTCATTGGGACATGCTCTCCTAAGTGCCCAGATGCCCATTTCCACTACCCCATTCACCCCGATTCTAAGGCAAGTGGTGAAAAAGGGATTTCCAGGCAGAATTCAGTATCTCTCCTCTATTACTTTCCTCCCACAAAAAGGAGATAAAAATAGGAGGGGGAGCACAATGATTACTAGTACAAGCATTTACTGGAGATGGCAGCCACTGATCATTACAGCCTCCTCTTTTCCCATGAGGGTCAATCAGGCTCCCACTCCACTGGAATCAGAAGCTCCAGGAATGGATGCAAAATACTGGAATTCACTGATCTGGACCACTTCCCACGTTCAGGAAACCCAAAAGTTTAAACTCAGATTGTTAAACCTGAGAAATAGGAAATCTCAAAAAAAAACAACCACCCACAACCAAAAAAACCACCAATGCTTTTATCCCTGTATGGGTTCATGCCATCCATCCTATGGTTAACTACTGATCATTTTAGTCCTAGACACTGTAGATACTTGCCTCTCTCACAGAGGACAAAGATGGGACAGATAGATTTTTAGAAACACACTTCACACTTGTCCTTTTAAAATTACTTTTTGTTTCATATTTCTCCCTCAAAATCATCTGATTAGTTTTCCTACATAAGAAAAAAAAAATCAAGAAAGATCAACGTAAAAGTCTAGCAGAAGGAACTTCCAAAAAAACCTACACAACCAGAGAACAACACAAGCCTCTTAAAAGGTGGAGTGCTTACTGCCAGGTACCAGAACCAGAGACTACAGCCAAATAACTCTGATTTGTCAGTGCTGAAGCCCTAAAAGCACATTTTTAAAAACTGATCTTGTCCTGGAACTCAGTTTTATAAGCCTGCTGCAAAAGCTGAATGAGCAGAGCTTTTAGGAAGCAGAATAGAAGAGTGCAACTCTTCACAAATGGAAAATTGAAATGAGGAATCAGTTCTCCAAAAGTAAATATTATAGCAAGGAAACCTGGATGAAGATTGAAACAAAAACTGACAGAAAGGTCATTTCAGAAATTAGAGGACAGAAACAGTAATGACAGAGTCTAGAGCAACAAGGGGATATTTTTCCCTGAACCTTGTTTGTTTTCTATAATGACATTTTCCTTTAATGCACAGCAGAACTTCCACACTGCCAATTGCTAATATCTCTGGATGAACCTTGGTGTCTAGTACTCCTCATGCAATCTGTGTCCTCTGCTATCACCATACCACATTTAAAGAGATACATTATTTACTATAGTCTGTTCTGTAATTAAAAAAAAGCTGTCACAGGAGTAGAACAAAAAGTTGGATCGTGGACTTCATTAAAACAAAAAAACAAAGGTGATCTTGGAAAAAGGTAAATCATAAAGCCACCCTCTTTCTGGCTTCAACTGACCTGTGTGTTTTATGGAAAAGAAGGATGCCTCACAGAACAATAAGTCATGTTTTCCTTTCAAGCTATATTGAAAAATGAAGTTGACTTTATTTTACCTTAAGAAGAAATTAAGTAGTATCAGGAAACTTGTTCTGGTAATATTTTCAGATCCATTCTGAAGAATGTAAAGAATGAGAAAGCTGTACTATGTACTTTTACAAAGCCACTACAGCCAAACCACACATGGCTACCTCTTGTTCACGTACAATATTTCTTCAAAATAATCTATGGGAAGATTTACAGAGAAGTTCATAAACCTGAATTCACAAGATTGTTTTCTTCCTTTCATGACAATGAAGGAAATAAAGTTCCAAAGAAAAACACCTCACACATCTCTAAGTAAAGACTAAATAAGCCTCTGCTCAAAATAAAGCAGGGCAACACTTCTCTCCTTCTGGTCTTTCACAGCAAAGGATTGTCCTCATGAAGGACCAAGTAACATAATGAGTCAAAGAAGGAAAAACCCCTACATTGACATTCCCCTATATTAGATAGGCTGAATGGATTCACATCTAACCCTACTCTCCTTACTACTGTTTTAATTTCTCTCCAGCCTAAGAAAATCGAATTTCCATTGCTGGTCAAGAGAGAAACAACATCTGTCTAAATTCAACCTGCTGGAAGTGTTTTCCTCAACAATAGGATATTTGCATAACACTGTTTTCCTAGTCAGGTTCACAACAGCTGTGGGACTCATTAGCCTGACTCTGTGTTGAATATTCAACAGTAACTTGCTAGTCATCTTAAAGGCCTCATAGGAGTCAAAATGTACATGAGCTTAGACAGATGATTTCAAACATCCCCGTCCAGATTTGAAAATAAATGCCCTTTGTGCAGGAAAGTAAAGGCTAGAGAGGAGGTGAATGGTGAATCTGCACTGGCTTATTCACTGATTTTTTCCTAGCTTAAAACAGAGATTGTTGAAGCACTGATGCGCTTCTCACAGTGCCACACATCCTTCCCTTGTTGACTGGGCCACTGTGGCGTGCTCCATGAACCACTTGCTGTGGTTTAAATCTCTTCTCTAGAGAAATAAGCTACTTCGCCTCAAAAATTAAAGCAGATGCTTAGACAAGCTACAAGTGAAAAGAACTGTGTGCACATATGCTTTTACCAAGTACTGTCAGATGCAGCTGGAGTGAGCAGCTTGGCTTCAGATAGACACAGCAGCAAAAAAAAAAAAAAAATGCAATACAGTGTTCTAGCTTCCTATGAAGCAAAAGATCATAGCTATCATTTGGAGGAACATGGCTTTTGAAGAAGGGAAAAAAAAGACAAAGGAGCCTTCGATGTAGTGAAAGTCCTAGGTTCCCAGGGCAGAAAAAGCCTATCCAGTTAAGTCAGACTAAAGGTTATCTTCCCTTTTACAAGAAAGGCATACAGCAAAATCCTCCAAAAATGGAGGTACCTTGTAAAGAAAAAGGAGCTCACTTTTTCTCAGTAAAGGCTAGACAGGATGTAAAAGCCAGGAATTGAGAGAGAACCTGGAGAGCATTACTGCAATGCTTTGCTGAGAGCTGAACTCCAGGCAGTTCTGGAAGCAAGATCAAGGAATAAGAGATTTACACTATTTTGGGGGAAGAAAACAATGCCACCTAAGAATCTTCCTAAGTAATTTAATAACTTCAAATACCTTTCCAAAGCATAGTCTCTGCCTATTCCCCTTGCTCCATACAAGGTAAGACAATGAGACCAACTCCTCTTTCCATAATTCGTGTTTCTCCCCCGATAGATGAATAACAGATCATGCTGGTTGCCCTTACATCTAACAGCTTGACCCGAGATGGGATTTTTCAGAATAGCATTCTCTCCTTAACACAAGAAAACAAGCAGACTTTCAGTAACAGCTGAGAAACAAAGAAAATGGGATAATGAGCATCAATCAACTTAATGCTCTGTAGTAATTAGATGTAAACACCAAAGTGGAATCAGAAAAAGGAAAACAAAACTACAGCAGCAGATATATCATCTTTGTTTCCTTTCAGTTTTGAAAATAAAGATCATTGTACTTTGGAGTTTATTAAAAATAATTTATCATATTTTGCAGTTGAATTAACGCACTTGACACTTCCACACTGAAAACTTTCTCAGTACAACAGCAATAATAGTAAAAACAAGTCTGCTGGCATTTGCCTGCAGAGTACAATGTTTTCATTTCAATCAGAGAAAAAAACAAGAATGAGGAGATGGGAAATCTCTCAAGAGGTTCCCGTTTGGTTTTTTGGTTTATGTTTGTTTGTTGTTGAAGTTTTTTTTACTTCTGTTGGTTTATGTCTGTGTCAGCTTTTCAGGTTGCAGGTGCAACAATTGCTAAGGGAGTAAGTGCCCAGAAGCTCAGCTTTCAATGTAAGCAATCTTTGAACTCCAAAAGAGTCATGGGAGCAGCACTGGAAACATCAGAGCCAGGAACACAATCCCAGAAGGTCTCATTATACCTGCCAGACAGCCAAGAAAGTGGAAGGAAGTGTTGTGGTTAAGACACAGAAGCAGGACTATGGTCAATGTATGCTTTCCAAACTGCAAGAGCATGCAAGTACATGAGCATCTTTAAATATTCACTGAGACATAGTAGACATGAGCTTTCTCTTCCCAAACCTTGCTCTTAATGTTTTGATAGCAGGCAATTCCTGCTCTGCATTTTTGGATCCTAGGCACAAGGCGATACAGCTGAGAAGCTGCTTCTTCGCACTCAGCTCAGCTTCTGCATGAGGTCTTCCTTACACTTTTTCACTCTGGTATCTTTGTTTACCCTCTGGAAGCTCTTTAGTTGTTTCCTGACAAGTTTCATGTTTAATTCAGAAGTAGATTTTCATAATTGTTCTTGTCTAGACAGGAGAGTTGAAACACTAAGTGCAATAGTTTTTCCTTCAGGATAACCCCTCTTGATACACTTATGAATCTCTTAACATTATAACAGACTTCAGTTAACAGAAATGGCTAAAGAACAGTTAGATTTTCAGTCTTCTCCAGTAGCACAAACTTTAAGATTTGACTAAGAGGATGAAGTTTACTTATAGAGGTATACTTAAAAACAATAATTTCCATGCACATTTTTGAGGAAGAATTAAGTTTTAGAAAGACTTCACCAGAGACTGAACAATGAATAAAAAAAAAAGAGGCAGAATCCTATGACATTTTTTCAGGTCAGAGAGGTATGGAATCTTACCTCTGCTCCCACATCTCTTACGTATACCCAAAATTTCCTTCATTTGTGTAATCACTGCAGAATTTGCCTTGGAGGCTCTAATAACAGTCCCCATGCACAGTAGTATGAACAACCCGTTTTCCTGGTGCTCTGCACAGAGCTTCCATCAGTGCCTGCTTAATTCAGTAAGAAAAAGGCATTTTTTTGCAAAATCCAGACAATACATGCGTAACATAATGCCATCTGAAAGTGGCTGACCTACATAAATTGGTTCAAGCAAGTGTCATCAACCTGACCCAGTTCCTGGAAGGCTCAATTGTTGCACCATTCCACAATTCCTACTTTTAAGCCACAAGAGACAGACTCATTCAGACTTTCTTTAAGGATCCATTTGTGATCAGGCTGTTGACTTCACTATTATTCTTATGAGGAATAAGTTTTCCTGCTATGTCTCCCTGTGATTCTCAAAAAAACCCTAAAGTGTTCACTTACCCCTTACAATGTGGAATGTGTGTATATAATTTTCAGATTTTACATGAGTTCATAATGCTTTACCACTCCTTGAAAATTCCACAAGCCACATTCTACTTTGGACCATGTCTTCTTAAATGGACTGTAAGTTTTAAGGTATTTCCTACAGGTGTTTTCTACAAAAAGCCATTTTCAATTATCCAGGCTTAGCTTTCTTCTTAATTAGATCTACAAGTAGTATGTCAAATAAAAAGGAGCATATTTATTTCCTGATTAAGTTTCTCAGTTATTACAACTCTTCAAGTCTTAACTTCATGGCTCTTACAGCATCTCAGCCTTTTAAAAGTAACATTTACCATCAGGATGAACACTGTAAGAACATAAAAATCCAAGTCTTTGGATCTTTCAAAATAAATCATATTACTCTGTACACAATGACAGGCAGATAACATTCCCATAAACTACAGAGACAAAAAAGCTACAAAATTTAATGGAGCATTTCAAATGCTTGGTTAGAAAGCATAGTTAGAAAACTAATTTTCAGGCTAGCAGGCCACAAGTGGTAAACAAATTCCCAATACAGAAATGTTTCAACTAGAAACTGCATAAAATGAGTGATGCTTATTCATGGTCACAGCAGGGTGAGAAAAAAATTAATTTAAAAAGTTTTTTTTTCAATTCAGCCGAAGAACATCTGATTTTTAAATCAATAGCTGTCTCTAGCCAAACTGAAGTGCTTGTACAACTTCAGACAGGTAATTACTTACAGGGATTGGATGAGGAACAAGAACATCAGAGGAATTCTGTGTCAATCTCTTGTATTTTATAGTAGCCTATTGGTTGTTTCAGAGGTCAGCACTCAGATTTTACCCTGTAATAGGTCCAACACAAAGACAAGGTACACATCTTGTTGCCTGTTTTTTCAAATCATTTAGTGTCATGGATGAGAGGAAAAGTTTACAGAGAAGAGGTAGTATTAAAGAAATTTAATTTTTTTATTACATTAATCATTAGATTCAAGGGCCCAGGAAAGGGAGTAACAAATTCTATCAGGAGATGAGAAAACTATAGAAACCTATTGCTTCCTGGAATCACAAAGACTCTTCAGATACATATAGAGAAGATAATGTATTTCAATTGCATGCAATAGTGACATAATACAGTAAAAAACACACTCCTCTAATGAAAGGAAAACTCAAAGTATGCATTCAAACCAACCAACAGCTAGTACAACAACTAGACTGTTTTTCACCGATTATTGTACTTGAGTGATTGACTTTTTAGCGGTCCTGTTTACTTTTTCAGTTTACATTAAATAGATTTTATCCCAGTACCTAGAATTCTCATGGTTTGCAAATATCTTAAAAACCAAAAAGATTTACTTCGCTTCTTTTTATCAGTAAGATTTTCTTTATCATAGTTTGGGTTGGAAGGAACCTTAAAGTTGATCTAGTTCCAATCTCCCATGGGCAGGGACATCTCCCACTAGAAAAGATTGCTCAAAGCCTCATCCAGACTGGACTTACTTCCTGGAGGAGGAGTCCACAGGTGTCTCTGTATTGCTCAATCTATTCAAACTTCCTTTGGGGAAATCCTGTTCTATGTAGACCTAACTTGAAGTATTAGAAGTGTGGGGTTTGGAATATTGAGAAAGTTCCTGTCTTCAAAGTACTTTTAACAGAAAAAAAAACCTAAAAAAATTTGTTTTGTCAGTTAAAACAGCTTTCTAAAAGTTGACCTCCAGGATCCTTGCTGCAGTAAGAAGGAGATAGGATAATGAAACACAGAAGTCCTAAAGGTCTAAGCTTGCATATGATCGAAGTCTTTCTCCAGGCTTCTTTGCATAGCTAGAAGCTCTTGGCAAGTCTTTCTTCATAGAGAAGCTCTCCTGAGAATGCAGTACTGTTTATTGGAATCGGATGTATTTTAATGAACTGGATACGTTTAGTTTTACATGGTATTCACCAGTCTCCCAGGTAATGAGTCAAAATTTGCATTTAAACAGAAGCCAAGTGCTCTATTGGAAAGACATCATGCTCAAAAGCTCATAATTAGATACTTGTCTGTTATTTAGTTTAATGCCACCTTTACAGTCTCCTGAAAGAGAAACACAAAATTCCTGTTAATGGACCTAAATTAAAATCTATATTTTTGCACTCAGTTGCCAAATTACTACATAAACATGGTGATCAGCTCTACAGGGCATTTGTTTCACCAATTTTGTACTGATGTAGTAGTGCAGGAGAGGTAGAAATCTTCTCATCACCAGGAAACTGTGTTCATGGAATATAAGAAAGTCTTGCAGGGTCAAATCAATGGAGAGTTCCAGCAAAACACAGCTAGGGGTAACTGTATGGCTGCTGTGAAGCAATAATTAAATATATCATCCTGACTACCAAGGCATTGCTCCTCATCCATTCATCAGGGAAGAGAATAGAAGAGCACAGAGCAGAGTCTCAATGTGCACATATAGTTCATTGCAAAAGTTAATTTACCAAGATTAAAAACTTCCTCACATGTTGACATGAAGGGTGGGATGTTTTTTAGTTTCTTTTTACCTAACTTAAATGATTCTAGTAACTGGGATGTAGGATGCAGCTGTGCTTGCAAGCATGGAAGGACTTGGCTCATTCCATCTATAACCCAATTTGCCCAGCTCGGCTGCAGCTAAAGCACCTGCCCAGAACTAAAATTATTCTTCTGCTTGAAAGAGCAGCCAGACAAGCCTAAAGGTATCAAGAACACTAACTCTCCTCCTGTTGAGGAGATCCTTTCCACTGAAAAAATACTTTATTCAAGTTTCAGAGCAAATAACATATAATGCAAGTAAGAACTTTGTATAGCAAATTCTCATGTGACACATACCTTTGCTGTAAATAAGCATTTATGTTTTTATTACTGATTTAGTCTACAGAGTAGATAACAGAACTTGGCTGTAGAATTAGTGCAAAGGCAATCTGGTTATTTTGACTGGATGCGAGAAAACTTCTGGGAAGGCAAAACCAAGGCTAGGACATGGTTCCACATTGTTCAATGAAACAGGAATGTCTTATTCCTGTAATCCTGACCTGGTTCCATTGAAGAGAAGAAACATCCAGGAAGCCCAGGAGAGCAGCGTAGGCAGAACATCTGCTTGCCTTTGTAACCCCTTGTGCTACTCATGAACTTTTGTTCCTTACACAGATCCCCTCTTCCTACCTCACTTATTCCTTACATAGATCCCTTTTTTCTATATGCAGTTTCTTTCATCTTAAAGTGTTCTCCCTTAGTCTCCACGTAGCAAACCCATCAACACAGTTAATTTTCTGCACCAAAGCCCTTTTGACCTGAATAGTAGGTAATTTCACACTGCTATTTTATTCCTGGTGACCAGCAATGGAGCCTCATGACCTGGAGCATTAGTCAGAATAAAGTTTTACAGAGAGATTTCTCCTCAAAGTAGTTACCTACACAAAAAACAATGTTTCCTGTTTCTAGACCAAAGTGATACAGACTGTATCACTAGATACAAACCAGGGAGAGTACAATTCTCCATGACTTCTGGAGACATCTACCCACTTGCCTTTCCAGACCCTTTGGACATGAAAGGTTGTGTTCAGGGGAAGACTTTCCACCCCCTTTTATCCTTGCCTACCCATGAAAGCAAGCCCTACAAGCAAGATTATGACATATTGCCCTGGAGACAAGCTCAGCCTTCAGTAACTGCGGGCATAAGATGTTTCTCTTTCAATACTGCCATCACTACCTGATGTCTACAGCATAAAGGCAACAGAGCAGGTAGTGCTCACAGTCCTTGTGCTGTTTGTCACTGCAGAAACAATTACACCTGTAAAGATAGGCTGTCACTCCACTCTCACTCCACCACCCCACCTCCTGCCAGAGGGATGGTGGCTTCCCTCCCCACCAGAACAGTCCCACAGGGCTCTCACAGCAGTGTACAGCCAAGAGTGGATCCCTTCCCTGAAGATCCATCCCTGCCTACATCCAAGCACTCAAAGCTCTGCTCTCCATAGCATTGGCCACATTTGTTCCTCTCTTTACACTCTTCTTTACTCTAGAAGAATGCTCTCATTTTTTTCTCAAATCTGTTTTCCAAGCAAGGAAAATGAACACCATTTTTTCATGAGCTAAAACAGTGGGGCAGGCACACAGCAAGATGCAACTCTCATAGACCTGTGGTTTGTATACACAAGTACAGAGGCATTGGCTCAACTTAAAATGAAGCCTGACACACAATTAGAGACTGATCTAATAAAAATAACCTCACTTGTCTAAAGCAAAGCTTCACTTAATGAATTATCCTGCTGTGACCATACAAGCACTTTGGCTATTATAATTGTTCATTTTTTATTAATTATACAAAAAGGGGACCTCTTCCGAAGAATCCAAAATCCTTCATTCTTCTACTGAAATCTCTCTCATGCATTATTTACACCCAAGATTTCTCCTTTGTACCAAGACACATAAGTTGCATTTTTCTTTAATTCAAAACTACTTCAACTACAGCTGCAAAAATAATAATAATACTAACACACCATTAAAAAGTTTTCCAGTAAAATACTGAATAACCAACTGTGGAATAACATTTTAGCTTAGGAAAGATACTCTCTTCCTCTTGTGTTGCTTTTTGAATTACATGTTTCACGTCCAAATCCACTTAAGATACAAAGTCTACTGAGCTAAGACATTATAATCATATTTGCCGATTGCTTTAGCAATAGTCTCCTGCAATTTTCTAAACCAGTCATGAGACTCCCACTGAGTCCAGGAGAGAGAGAGAGAACATGAGCATCAAGCAATTACCATTTTTTCAGACAAACTATAAATTCACCCCACATTCACACATATTTGGCTCTAAACTATAGACTGCTATTGCCATGCAAGGCTAAAAGATAATGACCTAAAGGATGTAATGCTGGTCTTTTAAACCTTTGCATCACAATAAGCCACAGATTCACAAAACTGCATCCTTAGGAGGAAAACAGAAGCTATATCCCCCAGGAGTTACGGGTTTAATTGCTGTTATCACTTCCCAGATCCTCCTCAAACCCTGCAGTATGGCTCAGAGTTGGCAGCTGTGTTGCAAAATGGGTGCCAGGTTCTCAGGGGGGCACTTCCTCTCCCTTGAGAAGGAAAATCAGGTTGATAAAGATTGCTTCTGATTAATAAATGTACCTTGCAAATGTATCCAGTAAATGTAAGGGCTAAGTTCGCCTCAGGCAGTTTACCTTTAGAGCTGTAGTGCTAGCTGGTTTGGGTGTTATGAGGTTTTTGGTTTGTTTTTTTGACCTTTTGTTTGTTTGCTTATTTTAGAGGAGAGTTAGCTCATACACAGCTCTGCAGCAGAATTCCAGTATTGCACAACTGCAACAAAATGGACTAATATTACTAACTACTGTTCCCCTGGGTAGACAGGTTAATAGACCAGTAAATGGGCAACTGGATTAGATGGAAAACCTCATTTGGAAGGGTGAAGAATATCCTTTGAGATTCCATACCATCTCAAATCTGCAATTTTCCTTTGTTAAAACTGGAAAATAGTCAGAGCCCTGTCCTCTACCCTTCTACATGACCCCTATCTCATAGTCTAATAGGACTGTGTTCTAGCTACTTCTATGTTGAGATAGAAAGAAACTTAAGTCTCTTTAGATTTTAGCATAAATTAACATGATGTTTAAATCTTAATTACATCTTGTTCATATTGACTTCCTAGCTTATTAGTATCTGACCTCTTCCCACCTACCTCCATGATGCTGAATCCCTCTTTCATATAACCAGAACTACAGCCTAATCAAAGTTGTTCCTTACCAGATTTAAGGATATAGACCTCTCAGCACAGCCCAAAAGGGAGCTGGACCAACACAGACAACACTGGGTACATTTCCCACAGGAAAATTGGCTGTATGGGGATTCACACCCATCTTCCCAAACAAAATGGGGCAACCTTAGGTTGCCTCTAAAGCTGTATGGTGCGGAAATCATAGCTCTGGGATCGTGAAAAGCATGCTAGTAATAAGGATCACAAATGAAAAGGAGCACAAAAAACGGAAATAAACTTTTTGTGGGAGAGAGAATTAAGTATCCATCACAAATGACTTTACTATAAATAATGCACACAGTGGCTAGGAAGGGGCATGCAACTGCTGCTAGCAGTGACAAACTGACAACCACTTAATATTCCTCACAGAGGTTTTCTGTTCTTTCTCCTCCCTCATTCTAGACAGAAAAACAAGTCTCTCTCTCTTCAGTTCCTCCTGTCTCTGGGGTGAGATACAGAATCACAGAATGGCAGTTAGAATGGACCTCTAGATATCAATTAATTCTCCCTCCCTGCTAAATCAGGTTCACCGAGAGCAGATGGCACAGGATCACATCCAGGTGGGTATTGAATGCCTCCAGAGAAGACAACATCACAACCTCGTTGGACAGTCTATTCCATGCTCCACCACCCTCCAAGAATTTTTTCCTCCTATTCAAATAAATGTGGCCAATGTGGAACATGGGAACTTCGCCCTTTGTTGTGACAGTGAGCAACATTTAAGATTCTGGTCTCATCCTCTTGATAACAACCCTTGTGATATTTTTAAGATCTGCTAAGATCCCCTCTCAATCTTCTCCGGGATAAACAGACCCAGGTTTATCAAGCTTTCATCATAGAAGGGGTGCCCAGTTTCCTTGATCATCTTCATAGCTCTCTGCTGGACTCTCACCAGTAGTTCCTTCACCTTCTTGAACTGGGTAGCCCAGAACTGGATGCATTACTCTAGCTGCAGCTTCACTAGGACAGAGTAGAGAAGGAAGATAGCTTCCCTTGACCTGCAAACCATTCTCTGAATTCTCCCCAGGATACCATTGTTCTTATTGGCCACAAAGACATTACTAGCTCATCCCAGGTCCCTCTCCGCAGAACTGCTTTCCATCAGGTCATCCTATAACTCATATCCACACATTGGATTTTTGCTTTCTCAGGACCTTATATTTGCCTTTGATGAACTTCATTAGGTTCCTTTCCGCACAACTCTAGCATGTCCGGGTCTTCCTTAATGACAACACATCCTTCTGCTGTATTAGACACTCCCCCCAAGTTTATGTCATCAGCAGACTTGGTAAGGGTGCATTCTGTCCCCTCATTGATGAATTTATTGACCAAGACTTGATCCAGTACTGACTTCTGGGGAACATGATTAACTACAAGCTTCCAGCTTGTCCCTGTGCCACTGATCACAATATTCTGAACTTTGCCATTGAGATAGATCTCAACCTACTACTCAATCTTAATACCCTACAGACACAGCATAGCAGGCAGCTGAGCAGGAGACCCCTTCTTAGCAAATAAAATCACCTTGGAGGGCAGGTTCTAGAAGGCAGAGCACTCCCATGGCTCCACTACAAAAACCACAGAACAGACCAATTTTTCTCCTTGTTACTCCTTCCGCTAACATCTCAGCCTAATTCACTCCAGCAGTCTGTTTCACATCCACTGTTGGTTTTAGTTTAGCAGGCACTATGGCTGTCATAGTAATTTACTAGGAGGGCAGAAGGAAATAATAAACCATTATCAGAATGCACCCAGAAGTCTTCCCTCATTGCTCAAAATACACACAAAAGTGTTTTGCCCTTTCTTACCAGTGGAACAGCTTTTTCCATCAAGGCAAGAGAAAAATGCTCTTCCACACACCAGAGGCAGCATCAGCAGCCATTTGTGCATTTGTTTAGCATCAGCCTGTTTTGTCATTTAACATTTTGCACTACTGCTTACTTACAGAGAGGCAATGACTGTGGTTTCACTCCCAGCACTAGCCACTGACAGCAGTCAAAATTCAGCCCACAGCACAGTCTGGGATGTTCCTGGCATTGAGATCACCGTGGGTTTTTCCTCCCTGTGGTTTATTTTTGTCATGTAATTGCCAGCTACCATACAGATTGCTTGGTAGCCTATGGAATAACCTAGGCAACAGAGCAGGAGGGCCCCATTTGCTTGCCTTTTGTTGTTTTGTTGGGTTTTTTTTTTAATAAATAAAAGAAAAGAAAATTAATTACCACAGTGTGACCATCCCTATTTATGCAGTTGGGTGTGGAGGAGGAGAAAATATCCTGCTACTGAGAATAGTTTTTAAGTACATGCCATGTATTCATTAGCTTTGTTTAGCCAGGAAAATGGCTATGTAAGTTAGCAGTAGTATAATTGAATGGCAAATACAGATACACTCTTCAGCTCAAAGGATCGGCTCAACAAAAAGGAGGGGGGAAAATAATGATTCACATGGAGACATTTATTTCTCCAGTAAAAGAAAGCCTGACAAAAAGGTTATTTTCATTTTTCAAACTATTTACTACTCATTTGTAAAACTTTTACTTTCCCTAAGCTAAGCCAACTTTTACCCAAAGTGTGTATGTCTAAAACAAGTCAATCTCATAAATAGAGCTTGATTTTAAGAGACAAGGAAATCAAACATGCTGTTTTCTGTCATCACCTAAAAGGAAGCTGCTTCTAGTTGAGCTTCCAGCTTGCTGAAGACCAGCTGTCTGTAGAGCCCTTGGCAAGGACAACAGAAGATGATCAGAAGCCTCAAGAGATCAAGAGAAGACATTACCATCCTCTGTTAATGTCACTGAAAGAGGAACTTCTACAGGCGCTAGTGACCCCTCTGCCCAGCACACCTCATTGATGGTTCTACCTGAGCAGCTGTGAACTACAACTTTGAAGAGTTCTGACACTGCTGGTTGCATCATGGCATTCCCTTTCTTGTCCACCAACATCCACCCCACACAGTGGCACCACAGGCCACCCACAGCCATACCCGGTGGCTATTTCAGATCTCCTGCCCCTCACACTTAGGTTGATCTCACACAGCAAGTTAGCCACACACCTCTAATGATGCTTCTAAGTTTTACTTATCTTTGGCTGCCAACAGTTTGAAGCATAAATTCAGTCCATTTAGAAATCGCAATCTCTGCCTAATCTCAGCAGGAACTGTTCAAGCACTCCTTTATAGCTCTGTCAGCATATGTTGGTCCTCTCTCAAAAATCCCTACACCACTTCCAAGAAAAGAAAAAAAAAAAACAATTGTGTAAATACTAATTTACATCCAGATGTCAACAAGAAGGCAAATAAATACCGCTTAGTGACAAAATGTTGCCTCTCTCATCAAGGCCTAGCCTACAGTGCTCTCCCTTTCTTTATACACAACTAGCAATAAAAAGTATATAGAAAATAGCTAAAACACATGATATTCAGGTTGGAGGCTGACTAGATGCTGAGTTTCATTTTGAATATGAGTAAAACTTCAAGGGAAAAGAATTTGAGGAGTATTACTGCAATATTAACTGTGTTGAAAGAGACATCCAGTCATCACAGTTCATGTCTTCCTATTAAAATATCATCCTAATGCCTCTCCAGAATCCAGTATTATGGAAAATTTAATTCTACACTATTCAGATGAAGAAATTAGAAGTTATTAGTGGTGCAGAGCAAATATCAAGCCTAGAATGTACAGGAAGACTTAAGCCTTTTTGGCTTTGCTAATTACAGATGAAAGCCTAAACATTAAGAAAAAATAAATTTAATACCCAAGAGCACAGTTACCAGAAATTAGAGGCTTACAATTATTGAACATTCCAGTTTAAGTAGTCTGATGATATGCAACCTTAAATATTATTCAAGGCTCTTATTCAAAAACTTCAAGCTTCACAGCTTGCTTTAGTCACTTCCATGATTTTTTACTGTACTTCAGAGGACTTAATTTGGGAAAGGTCAGTCCCTGAGCAGAATGGAATTTCAGCTATCTTTAGCTATATCCATGCTCCAGGTACACGTTCAAGTGGGTGAGCTGTGACCTAACAGGGAAGTACAAGACAGCTATGTTACAGGATTTTTTGTCAAAGAAAAGCAGAGTAAAATTACTTACTTTTAGGGTTTCTTGTTGGCAGCATTACTGGCTGCACAAGAATGCAAGATGGTTTTCTAAGACAGGGAAGTGTTAAGAAAGCAAACTCCTTTCTGGTTTCAGGTCCCTGCAACAAATCTCACTAAATTCTGATGGCGCCTCTGTATAATCTAAAACTCAGCAAGTCCTTTCTTAGCATTTTTAAATCAAAACAAAGAATTTCAGCCTTAATTTAAAGCAAGTCAGTAACCTGACAACACAGTTGGGTCACTGGCTTTTCAAAACTATAAAATAAAGTGAAACATGAGAGATTACAGAAGGGTTTTCAGGGTCAAGCAGCTTCTAAGAAAAACAGCAAATATTAGACAGGAAGAGATTTGGCAGCTTTGTGGTTTATAGCCATGAAAGTGCAAGATTTTATTTAGAGCTTTATTTGTTAGAAGGAGATAATTAGGAGGGGAAATCTTGACTTCTGTCCTAATCAAACAGGCTGAGATAAAGAGTTTGCTGAAACTTTCCAGGAGAGAAGTTCAGTTTTGGCAAAAACCTCCTTTTCTCTCTCCCTATCTCAAAACAAGCAAATCTGGAAAAATTCTCCTAACTCCTCTAAAAATTTGTTGAAATGAATCTCTAGAGATGAGAAACAAGGTTTTTTTGGATGGATTTACACCTCATCTTCATTCTGTGATGTGGGATGTTAAAAAGCACAGTATCTTCTAAAATACATCAGTTGCACTATTCTATGCCTTGAATAATTAAAATGCTTTGGTTTTCCAGTATTTTCAAGAGAATCTTTTCTCCCACTTCTATTATTCTAAAAATGCTAATCAGAAGAGCTTCACTGACTGGATCCTTGATACACCACATGCCCAGCACCTACAGATTAGTAAAGTCACTTTAGCTTGCTAATTAAATAGCCAGCAATAGTCTTTTCTGTGCTCTGCAGCAGGGAGGCAGCATAATCCACTAAACTAGAACACAATATGAAGCAATGACACACTTAGACCCCAAACCAGACTCTGAAAAACATCTTCCATTTAATGTATACATCCCCTACAAGAGCTGTATTTACCGTCTTCTATTTATTTGGGCAGCAACCATGGATGGTGCCCATACTTCACACTCCAGATGCATCCTAGGTCCCGAGCAAGCAAAGAGAACCACAGCACTCATCACAACTTTGATTTAAAAGGAGGGAATAATCCTTGGCCAGCAGTAGGTAATGGCAGTGAGCTGGCTGCCAGAAAGGTATTTCTTGTGTTGTTCCTTCTGCATGAAGGAACAAACAGGAAGGGTATTTGCATTATTGTGCTGTGTGGAGTAGGACTTCTTAGAAGGGACAGGATGGTAGGTCTAGGAGTAATGCATGCAAATTGGAAGGGGGCAGATTTCATAGTTTCATATTTTCATAGTCATCTAGGTTGGAAGGGACCTTTCAGATCATCTAGTCCAACCATCAGCCCAACTCTGACAAACCTCATACCTGGACGGGGACTCGAACCCCTGACCCTCAGATTAGGAGTGCGATGCTATCCCCACTGAATTTCAGCTGAATATAAGAAAGAAGTTCTTTACAGTGGGAGTAGTGAGACACTGGAACAAGTTGTCCAGAGTGGTTGTGGATGCACCCTCTCTGGAGGTGTTTAAGGCCAAGCTAGATGAGGTATTGAGGAACCTGGTCTAGTAGGAACTAGATGGCCCTTTAAGGTCCCTTCCAACCAAAACCACTCTATAATTCTATGATTAGAGGAATAAATTAAGGACAGGGGACTGAGGGAATTAGTTTAAATAGGAGGTTTCATGCATGACCAGGAATAGCCAGGACATTCTTTTGGCATTTAGTCCATATTCTCAGATTAATACTCTAGCTGAAAGTCCATTTTCATCCCTACCAACAAGAGAGATGACTGTTTTAACATCTGTGGTCATTTCTACATCAAAAAAAAAGTTTTAAATAAGAACTGAGACTTTTCCCACCAAACAGAATGACCTGATTCAAGTGAGAATCAGTATTTGGAAAACCTTCACATAGTACTGGTCAGGAGACTCGGGAGCCTTGAGCTCTGGGACACAAAGCTTGAAGTAGGGGGAAATGCAGAAAACTGCAGGGGACAGTCTCACATTAAGAGTTAGCGCTTTGTAAAAACACTACACTTACAGGGGAAAAAAATCCTTTTCTATCATCACATTGATCACTTTTTTAACTGGCCATACTGTAAAAGTGTTGTCTACTGACATTTGACAGAAAAGATAATTTTATGAGTACATGAGAAAAGCAGCAAATGGCTTCCCCACTCCTTTGCAGACAATATCTTTCTGTCACTCAGCAAGCCATTTTCCATTATCACTACCACAGTAACATAGAATCTTTTATACTCCTTGCAAAGAATATTCATCATTTATAGATAACCTCTCAGTTGCTTCTCTTCATCTCCTACTAACAAGATTCCTTCTAAATCTCCATTTATCTTGGGATTCATGAAACTTTCATGCCATTTTTTATTGTCCAAAAAGACATCTATTAGCATCCTGCATCAAAATGACAGAGGCTGAGAAAAGTTCCTCCTGAAATTGCTTTCTCCAGTTCTTCAGTTCTGGCTTTTTAAAACTGAGGCTCTTCATCCACAGTGTATATCATAGTATCAACAACTTTTGTTCAGATGTGTTTCCTAGGAAAAGGAACATTGAGCTAGAGATCCATCATATTTCTTCTATAGGAATACCCTTGAAAAATCTCTGTTCAGACTCCTTCCTCTTTTAACAGAGCAGTTTTTTAATTGTGCTCTCCTTTTTCTTCCTTCCCTGAGGGCTCCCTTCCTGCAGGATTTCCTCTCTTCTGGGTTAAAATTTAAAACTGTTTTTCTCAAAGTACCTTCATATTACTGTAACACTATTCTTTTTTCCAGTATGGTGTCTTGGTCCAAGTAGGGGATTGGGAGTTGGAAGTTATTTACACCTATTCTATTGATGTCATGTAATAGTTAAGTCATAATGAGCCAGAAAAATTTAAATCACTTCATCCCAATACAGAAAGTTCATACATACACTCCTAATACTGTCCTCTATGCAGGCATGCAGCAAGGCACTGCCAGACTGTGCCAGGTACCATAGGGAACTGAAAGCATCCCTGCATTAACTTTGCCTTATGGTGTTATAAAGATGCTTCCATAGTGATTGTAGCAAAGCTCTTCAGGAAAGTCATTAGGTGAACCATTAGACAAAACACTTATGTTGAAGATTTGTCTTCACTTTGTTGCACTGATCTTGCCAAATTTTTGTATTTCAGCTTTAAAAACACCACATAGATAGCTTCATATTTCTCAGTATAATATAATTCCCATTAGGAATTAAATTTCACCATCTTTTCACAAAGGAGGCTCATAACCTTTTAATGGTCCCTCATAATAAACTAGGGTTTTGTTGAGTAGCAGACTCCCAATAGCAGGCAGCTACTATACTCCCAGGAAGCCATGCATGAGAAAAATTGAGAGCAGGTCTAAATTCTCACCATCCTCTGTTTTAGAGTACTTGATGGATCTTACTTTTGTTTATGACCATTAGCCTTTTGCAACCGTCTATATTCCTGCCTTCCAAGCACATCTTATGCAGCACATAATTACACTGTTGATGCTGACAAAGTTATTTGTGTTCAGACCAGCTACATTATTTCATTTTGCCTTCAAATGCTTGTCCTGATGGAGAATGCAGTCTCAAATCTCTTTCCTGAATGACAATATTTAATTCCAAGTCTATTTGTATGCATTGTTATGGGAATATTCTTCCTTTTGTTCATTACTTTTTCTCTAACAGAATTACTTTACCACTTTGTTCTGAAACTCAAGATAAATTCTTGTTACAACAGTTTTGATTTCATCTCCTTTTGTGTCAAGTCTCAACTCTTTTTCACTCATTCCTTTTCCCATATTATGAACACAGATTCACCCATTGCATAAACTGGTATTTTTTTAAACCACCTTTCACAACATGCCAATTACATGATCATCATTGATAGCCCAGTTCCTACAACAAACCTCTGGCTGAAACTGACCAGAAGCTTTTTCAGGAAGCTTGCTGTACATAGAATGGTTTTGGTTGGAAGGTACCTTGAAGATCACCTAGTTCCAACCACCCTGCCATGGGCAGGGACACTTCCCACTAGGTCAGGTTGCTCAGTGCCTCATCCAGCTTGGCTCTAAACACCTCCAGAGAGGGGACATCCACAACCTCTCTGGGCAACCTGTTCCAGTGTCTCACTAAAGAACTCTCTGGCATCCACCCTGAATGTCCTCTCCTCTCAGTAGGGTGAGCTTCTAGCACAGCTCCATCTGCCAGGCCACAGCAGGAAGACTGAGTGCTGCTGGTGTCACAGAGAAAGATCCTGAATGCCCTTAACCCTATCATCAGTACACATTTGCATCCAGATATGTTATCACTAATTATATTCAGGACTTGTTTTCACTCTTATTTCTCAAGGGTTTTTTGACAACTATTGGAAAAACTTGGGAAATGACGACCAAGCATTTTGAAAAGCACCAAAATTCATTAGCTAATATTGATTGGATGCTTTGGCATCAGATGATGGTTCACCAATTGGCAAGGTCTGGACTTCATTCAAACTCAGCCAGGATGTTATAGGTGAGGTGAAGAAAGTGACACCTCTTACAAACACAAAAACAATCCCATCCCAGCTCCAAAGGGTAGTGTAGCACATGACAGACACACACGACTAGAAGTTGCTCCCTTACTATAATTCATAATAACTATCCACTAGATGCAAACACATTTTTAGGTAAGTACGTTAAGCCTCAAAACAAAAAAGCTGAAGTTATAAGACCTTCAGTAGCTATAGGTGTAAGAATAAATTCATTGCTCAGTTGTAATTAACTGGATGACACCTGTGAAAAGGAAGGTGTTATAGGATTTCAGATAGGAAAAATGCAGCTCCGACTCCAGCAGTAAGCAAGTCTAGATAAAACTGTTATACCACTAAATTGAAGACATCCATAACCATTACTGTATGAAGATTAGTGCAAGAATATATATTCTTTCTCTTCATAATAAGTAAGATGGATTAGCTAAGCTTGAAAAGCACAGCTATGTGAAAGAGAAAGATAAGGGATGTTGTAAGGAAATCTTTGGGTTTCATTGTATGTTCACTGCTGCAGTGCTCCATAGCTCACACAACAGTAACAGAAGTGAGCAGTACAAGCTCCTCACTCTCTCATCAACAGGGGGAAAAGGTGAACACTTAAGTGAAACAAATCATATAAGCAATAAGAGTGCATGTAAAGTGATTTGGGAAAGGGCATCTCCTTCTCTAGTGACTGCTGATGAAAGCTGGCAGCCAGAAGCTCTAGGCACTGCCTGGCAGATTTCAGAGAGCTAGCCCTTTGAAGAAGCTGCAAACCCACACTAAGTGACAGCAGTGATCTGTCAGAAGGGAGCATGTATTCAGCTTATCAAATCTGAGTGCAATAAAGGTTCTAGAGCCCCTCAAAATAAAAAAGTTACCTACAGCACTGTGATAAATAGTTCAAAAACAACTAACAATAGACATTAAAATAACTTGCAGCACAGAGTCATTTGCCATAGACACAGGCTACAATGACACATTTAAGACAAACACTAAAATTCAGGGAAAGATGTAGATGTGTCAAGTACCTAAGGATTTTAGACAGACTATTTCCAGTCTTATGTACAGCAACAGAAGCACTAATGACGGGAAATAACCATCAGACCGGGGTTTTTTTGTCAGAGACATGCATGCATGAATGAGTTGGGCTTAGCCAAACAGTAGAAAAAAATCCAGGGTTTCTTTTCATGACATTAACTCCAAAGGGCTAATTTCAGAAAAAGTCATTTAGTTCTTATGAATGGACAAGTACATAGCCCTTGCAAATGTTCTAGGAAGCTGGGGGATGCATTTACATCAGAAGAAGGACACTGCTACAGTGACCATACACAATTGCTATTTGGGAACTGAAGAGCAAAGTCTCAGAAATTCAGATAGAATAGAATCTTAGAATATTCTGTTTGGGTTAGAATGGACCTTGAAATGTCATTTAGTCCAACACCTCCTGCAATGACCATGAACATACTGAACAGTATTGGGTTGCTTAGACCCCTGTCCAATCCAGCCTCAAATGTTTCCAGCAACTGAGTATCTACCAACTCTGGGCAATTTATGCCAGTGTTTGATTGCTCTCATTGTAAAAAAATTCCTCCATACATCTAATCTAAATTTACTCACTTTTTAACTTAAAACTATTACCCCTTATCCTATCAACTAATAACCCTATTAAGAATAAAAACATCCCCATCTTTACTGTACTCCCTGTTTAAGTGCTAAAAAGCTGGAATATGTCTTCCCACTCTTCTCCAACCTGAACAAATCCAACTCTCTCAGCTTGTCCTCATAGCAGAAATGCTCTAGCTCTCTCATCATCTCCATGGCCCTCCTCCAAACTCATTCCAATAGACTCATCTCCTTATTTTGGGGTCTCCAGAGCTAGATAATACTGCATATTGGGTCTCACTTGAGGGAAAGAAACACTTCCCCTCAACCTGCTGATCACACTACTTCTGGTGCAGCCCCGGATGCAATTGGCCATCTGGGCGGCAAGTGCACATTTGAGTCACATTCAATTTTTCCATCACCAGTACTCTCCAATGCCTTCTTGGCAGGTTTTCTCTCAATCCCATCATCCCTCTGCCTGTACCAACACTGGCGTAGAGTGTTGCCTCACCCCCTGTGCAGGACATTACACTTGGACTTTTTGAGCCTCATGTTCACACAGGTCCACTTCTTGAGCTTGTCCAGGTTTGCTGAGGGTCCCACTTAATACTATTGATAAAGATATTGAACAGTACCAGTACCTCAGTACAGACTGAGGGACACAACTAGTCACAGTGATAATGATGCGACTTCTGTAAAGTCAGAGAGCATGTGGGAGGAACACACCTAATGTGGAATACACCCAAGCAGCCCAGAGAGCTGCTGCTCAAAGGTGGATTCAAGAAAAAAAAAAAAAGGGACTAGATCTCAGGGCAGGTTATAGAATGGGTCACCTTAATCCCTCTGAAGCAAAACTATATAGTTTACCGTTTCCCTCCACTTGAGTTTGGTGTTTTTTCTGTCACTGTAAATAATTCAGAGAATAATCTTATCTCTAGTATTTCTTTAGCACCTTGTGTACTGCATATGTTACTATAGTACCTTCAAAAATAAAGAAGTCTCATTTGCAAAACAGTGTAGGGGGAAAGGAAAAAGTGAATACATTCTGAGAAAGAAAGAATGTAGAACACACCATATGAATAATGGATACCAAAGGGCATAAACTGAAGACATGAGACCTGAGCAGCTCTCCTGGAAAGTCCAGTTATTTCATTTCCTCCCTTATACACTTGTATGTTTTGCAGTTGTAATAAATGCCCACTGTTCAAATTTGAAATTAAAATAATTTTTCTTTGTTATCTCTTCAAACAGTTGCTTTGTATAACCACAATCCTGAAAAAAATCATCTCTTAATTGAGTATTGCCATTCCGCATCAGCACATTACCAGTTCAGTGGAGATGCAACAGGAACATACTGCATCACTATCATGGTTTCTTATTCTGCCATACTATACAAACAAATCATATATATTACATATATTATATGTTGCATTGTATATATGACTAGTATAATAAATATAATCTATATTCTATTATACATATTACGAAATATAATACATAAATGAGTGTAACTAAAAGTTGCTAGAAACAAACTCTCCATAGAAGTGCTACTGTACCAAAATGTTGGAATGTAAAAGATAGAAGGTGGAAAATAGAGGTGTTTAGTCAAAAGGAACATGAATTTGAAAATAGTCACATCTGAACCCTTCTCTAACCTAATGGGGGACACAGTTGAAGGTACCTTGCTCATTTGGCAGACCCAGCATCTTCTCATGACCTCAGTCCTCTTGCACATCACACCAGGACATGAGCTTTTTGATTACATTGGCACAACTAAAGAATTAAGTTTTACCTACCTTGTGAGCTGCTTGCTACAAATCAAAACTCTTTTCAAATATAAAAAAAGCTCAGACTGCAGCTGACAGCACAGTACAATCAGTCGTGATTCTTCAGACTGAATTAAAACAGGAGATAAGAGGAGGTGTATTCAGCCAAGCTGTTTTTTTATGCTTAATACTTCTGTTTAGCTGTGCTGGAGACAGTCAGGACTTCCACAGCTTTCACTTGGTCTGATGTTGCAGAAGTTGTGTAGTACTTTTGTGATATGCATCTCCTGATCTTAGAAACTAAAGTCAGCTTTATGGGAGAATGAAAAATGAACATTTAGAGCCATTTCTGGAAGAATACATTTTCAAAATGGCATGAAGAAAAAACAGTTTATTTGTACACTTTCCTCTCTATGACATAAAAGCTCTCATCTGTTCTGCTTATCTTTCCATTACTATACCAATGCTCTGAAAGTTTCCTCATACCCAACTGCAAAAGGAACAGTACAGAGATCTTCATGGTTCTTCTCACACAGGCTGCCCAGACAAAGACAAATTTCTGCAACTGATTAATGCTTGTGATACATAGCTCAGTTCTACAACACGGAATACGCAGTCTCAAAAAGATTCACCTTGGCTTTTAATTCCCTTTCAAGTCCCTTTAAGCAGACACTTAAAAGATGGAGAGACATGGCTCCTTTACACAGCTTCTGTAAAGCTCTTATTGATGTTCCTATGCTCCAGTCTGGATATCGTTGTCAATTTGCTGCTATTTTTCCTCACTTTCCTTCCCCTCTTTCCACCAAATTTTGCTGTGGAGAATGACTTTTAACTTCCTACTTTCATGTAATAATCCAGCCCTGCCTTGTCCTTAGAGTTTTTTGTTTCTCAACTAAGACAACACTGCACTCATCCAGCCTCACCATAGATTCCTGCAGATTTACTGAACAGCACTAATGCAGAGGAATGGCAGCTTCCCCCTTTCAGCCAGATTTCAGTCCCCATTCCCCCTTGACATTTAGCACAAAAATGTGGTTCAAACTACTTGCAAAAATACCAGAAAAAAGCATTTGTCTCCATAATCTGCTGAGAGCACACTTTTCTTCCCGCCAAAATAGACTCCTAGACTCTCTGCACTTTAACATCTACAGATCAGTCAGGTACCTACACAGTCTCAATTTCCACCCAAAAACATACTCAGTTATTCTTCTGCAAAAATATTTAATAAAAAACGGTGTAGCTTGAGTTCTATTTAAAATAGTGTCATTTAACTCTTGATTTAGCAAGCATTACATTCAAATTGCTTTCATTTTTTTTGCTCTTTTTATAGAGCTTTCAAGGCTTTCACATTATCCAAAGTTCAGCTGAATAGTCCTGTAACAGAACTACCTCCTGCACAAATTCCAGCATAATACCATCTCACATTTGACCTCTGGCTTAATGATAAGCTTGCTAGATAGCTGAAGGGGGGCTACAGAAAGTTTGAGTTAGGACTTCTAAATAGGGTACAAGATGAGAGGACTAGGAGTAATGCATGCAAATTGGAAGAGAGATTTAGGGTGGCTATAAGAAAGTAGTATTTTACTGTGAGGGTGGTGAGACACTGGAACAGCCTGCCCAGAGAGGTTGTGGATGCTCCCTCCCTGGAGATGTTTATGGCCAGGCTGGATGAGGGATTGACCAACCTGGTGTAGTGGGGGGTGTCCCTGCCTGTGGGAGGGGGTTGGAGCTAGATGATCTTTCACATCCCTTCCAACCCCAACAAGTCTGTGATTTTCAAGCTTAAAAATAAGCAAACCACCACAAAACAGACTGCTTTAGGAGTATAACTCCCTATTACTCCAAGAGCTGCCTGCTGAATAAAACAGGTTAACTCATACTAAACAGTAATATGAATATTCACTTACAAATAAACATGAAAATATCAAAGCTATATCTAGATGTGCGATCAAAAAGTTTGTTCCTGAAAAAATTTGCTGCTATTTTTGCCGTCAACTTTTTGCTTGCTATTTGAAAGGCACAATGCACCAGCAATAAGATTGCTTAGTCTTAGAACCTAATGTTTAATGCATCTATATAAATTATGTGGTTGTTTGTGAAATGGGTGATACTTATGAAAAAAAGACTGTAGGAGATTGTTTTGTAAAATATTTCTGGTAGGTCTATGTTGAATTTAATGACAAATGTGTGGGATGGCAGTGAGGCAGACAAGTATCCCAGACAGCTCCTAACACTGTTTAGCCTTAATTCCCAGCAAGGATTTCCTAGCAGAGAGCCTGAAAGTTTGCAATCCCATAATAGCTTCACTGTAGGGATTGTTTAAGAGTCAACATCTCTGAATTAATTCTGTTCCAGATTTCCCTTTAAAGCAGGATGTGTAGGGTGCAAGAATAGAAGGTAACTTCAGATAGCAAGTCAAGGGATGCAGCAAGCTGCCTGGTAGCTGTCTCACCTTTCAGGTACAAGAGAAACCCTTTGCGTTTTCCATCTCAAGGCCTAATTTTAGTACCTTAAAGTTCTGCCCAGCTGCGTAGAGTGCCATCTGCTCCTCAATGTAGATTATTGTTGCAGAGACTTCTTTGCTTCCTGGTTTATGCAAGGTCTACTTTGCCTTGTACCTCTTGGAGCTTTCACTCTCCCCTCCCTTCTACCTGCCTTCAATCAGGGCATTTCTCTGCCTTTCTAATAAGTGTCTTTGAAAGTCTCCCCTACAGATTGACCCTAGACACCTGGTTTCCCCGATAGTACAACCTAAGCTCAGCCTGGGAAGCTACCCACACTGTACAGCGATCCTTGTCAGTTTTCCAACAACATTAACATTGAATTAACCTGTCCTTGGCCACTTTTCTCACTTCCCATAAATTCTTGGTGCTTAATGGTGTATAAAAAATTAAAATAAGCAAGGTTATAGAGAGTGTGGTGCAGCAAGTCGGAGAATGGATTCCCATTAGAAATTAACAACTAATAATTACAATTTGCAAAGTCACTCAGGAAGATGCTCTATAATAAGTAACCCCTGTACTATCTAGAGACAAAATAGTTGCTAAAAGTCTTCAGTCATTATTGAGTAATGTCCTACTATTAACAGGTTAAATATATTATTATCAAAGTCAAGACAGGTTTGCAATACTAAATCATTACAAAGCTATTCATTGCAACCTCTATTAAACATGTTTTCACACACATTACCATTCTAGTGCATTAAAAAAAACTCATCTGGAGCCTCTTCTAAGCCAATGCCAAAGCTAAAAGTTTTGAAACTGAATGACAGCTCAACATAGTTATCCTGATCATGCAGCACACTTGGACAGCACAGAGGTTAAGGGTTTAGACCACAAACTATTTCAGTGTAGACAATGTAACCAAGATGTAGCATCTGAAATATATGACTGAGTCTTCTAGACTAGCCTGAACACCTTTCAGGAAATTTACACTAACAGAAAACATTTCATGCATACATGGAACAATGCAGTAAATGTGTAGAAAATAGCTACCATAAGCTCCAGATAACTTCACACTATTAGAGGCAGACCAATTTAGACCATGCAATGCATCAACCAGAAGCAACTCTAATGCTTACACTAACCAGTGTACCTTTCTTAGAACCTGGTGAAGCCCCTCTGCATGATTCACCCTACTTTCAACCCTACATTGAAATTAAGGACATGCTGTGTAAATGAGGTCTGGAGTCTTCAGTGCTCAATATCAGACTCTGGCAAAGATGAACTACTGTGTTTTTATTCTTTTTACCCTGATGTAGTCAGATAACATCCATCTTAATTGGGTTAAATAGAGATCAGTTAATAGGAGCTGCTATTTAACTTCACTTGAAACATTATTACATGAGGCTTATTACTGAAATGAGTGACCCAAATTCAGAATATATTGGCTGCTACTTGGATGATCTATTGTGCATGGAAAAGACAGGGTAGAATTAATTTCACCACTGAGGAGTTAGGCAGTTTATCTAACATTATCATCCAGATCAATAGATGGCAAAATCAGATCACTCTATAGAACCTTTTCAGTATTGAGTGGGCTTCATCTCACCTAAGTATAAGGCTTCATTCATTATTCCTTTTAGTTTAATAAAAGCAGACTGTTCAAGACCCATATTTTCCACCCCATTTCTTCCTTTGGCCTTTGCTTCTAGTTGTATCTGTCCTTGTAATGTAATAACTTGAATCAACACTTAAAAGCATGTTTCCGTGGGTATTAGGCAGTTTAAAAGGTAGTGCACATTGTTTAAATCATATATTTTCCTCTTATCCCCAGAAAAGCTTTTCAAATTACACCAAGTGTAAAACAAACGGGCACTACAGAAGCATAACAGATCCTAAAGGAACAGTTATAACCACCTGCTGAATTTGTAGATAGCATAATCTTATTCTTATGACTTTTCCTTAAACCACCAAGTGGAACTGTGGGAATAATTATATTTCAGAGATTTTCAGTGTTGGAAGGAGATGGACTTAATTTTTGCATGACAGCAGGAACCAGCAATAAATTAACATATTTCACCAACTCCTATTGGCCTTTTCTGCAAGAACAGGTAAACTTTGAAGAAACTGATTTTTCAAGTTTTGCTAAAGAGACCAAAAACACATCTATCATGACTAACCACAATAATAGTTCTACTGACCTGTGTTTGACTTTCTGGTACTAAAGTCCATCCCATTATGCAATCCACGTAACAGCATTATGATCTTGCTTTATGTTCTGCAGCACGTTTTGGAATCACTGCTGGAGAAGTTTTATCTCAATCGGGCCAGCAAGTATCCTCTATACATAGTAAGATAAATCAATTAATGCACTAGGCTATTACCAAAGAGAAATAAAAATGCAGGGCATGGAAGGCAAAAGATATATTGTAGGATCAGATTTGAAGAGATGGAAATGTAATGAAGCAGAGAGAGAATAAAGGTAGAATGCTTCTAGTACTTACATGTTGATTAAATATTGTACTGAACTTAAGAGCAATTTGGTCCTTTTCATTTTCCTGGATGTCATTCCCATCACAATTTAGCTGAAAAGATTAATGTCTCAGTGTTTCACAGGTGCTTAGTGCTGCTCACGCAGAGAATTTCTTCAACTAGTGAGAGCAAAGCTCAGCTTCGAGCCTCGATTCCACAAAAGGGACCATAGATTTCAACAGCCAATACTCTTGGCATTGACAGAGCATCAATAATGCCCAAAGGATGCTAAGAGAAGACAAGAGATTCCTCACACAGGCAAAACCGTGTGCTTCCAGCAAAGAAGGCATCTTCTGACAACATATCAAGTGAAATATTTAGATTTGGCTAATAAATCTATAAAGAAGTGATGCGTTAAGTTTTAATTTTGGCTTTATTTAGGAGATTCATGACATATAATCCCAAGATAATTTCTTACAGGAATTAAGAACAAGTGCCAAATGGTTCTGTCACTCAAACTGAAAGCTGAGCCAGCTCCAGTCAAGCTGATTCCTACTCTGTCCACTATGGGTTTTTTCCATTACCGTCATTAAAGAAACACTAGTGAATTACATGATGCAATTAGTATCTGTTACATATAAATGAGAGGGAGATGTTTTCTCCTCCTCTCCTTGGAACACTCCCAACACCTCTTTACAAAAAACCTCAACCTTAATTCTACTGTGATAAAAACTTAAGAGCAAGGACAGGCATAAACACAACCTTCAATGCAATAGAAAACCCCATCCCTTCTACAGGTCATTGGATACAGAGCGAGACCAAAAAGCCTTCAGGCAGGAAGAAAAACAATGAGGAAAAAAAAGAAAAACAGCACGAGGCAATCCTTCCTAAAATGAATGAGCACAAATTCCCATGGGCTTTAGATCTGTAAGCCCCAGAGAAGCAAAGAGGGGAAAGTGGAAAACTTAAATTCCATTATCTTTAGTGTCTTGTTTCTATTTTAATTTCTACCTCACTGCCTAACCTGTAAGCCAGGCACACAACCTCAACTCAGACGTTTCTGTATCTCCTGTTCTTTAAGGACACTACTTACCTTGATTTCAAGCATTCTACTTTCACTGGAACGGTCAGAGCCTCTAGTGACACAATTACTGCACATATGTAGAAATATACACAGTTCATTGGAGAAACAGTAAAGGAGATAATAGCAATTACACACCTAGTAAGCTTAAAACTAAGCTTCCCAAATTCTATATCTCTAGTTCAGCCATCACCATGAGCATCAAATACTGAGAGTTCAGACAGCACCTACATGCTACATCCCTTTAAAACTTTCACAGGATAATCATTCTTATTTCACATAACAAGCTGAGGAATCCATGCTCTAAGAGCTAACTGTTCAATCGTCACTTCTCAAGAAATGCTTGGAGGAAAATCCCAATGATGGTACTACATCCCTTATGTCATCTCAAGAATTTGTAAATCAAGGCACTGACAACTGTTGGGATGATTCAAAAGCCACTGAGACTCTACCATTTGTTTGGACCATCCCAAGTCTTGACACTATCTATAAATCACCTCTTTCACAGTACTCTTTGAGAGAAGCCTGCAGAGAACACGTTCATAGGTACCTTTGCCTTTGGCTCTAAATCACTTTCTATCGGATGTAAGGACAGACAGTGTATGCAGTGGCTATCACATTGTTCAAACCTTTAAGGGGAAACTGCTCAGCTGTGCTCTTTCCTCTGGAACACATACATCACAAGCCTTGTCAGAAGAACATTTCTTTAAAGTTGATCTGTTGAAATACGTATGCAATCAAATTCCAGGTACAAGGCTTTAAGACTTAAACAGAAGAAACTAATCAAAAGTAGAATATTTCAAAATTGGAAGGAATCCACGAAGACCTAGTCCTGACAACTTCAAGGCTGTCCAAATGTTAAAGCATACTCCTATGAGTATTGTCAAAATGCCTCTTAAACCCTTCTCAGGTTTGTGACATGGACCACCTCTAAGAAACCTGCTCAAGTCTACCAAAGACATACTTCTTTCTCCAGCATTTTTAAGTGGTTTCATGTTTCCTATAGAAGCAGCAGTAGCTAAAGCATATGCAGCATGATCAGGCTCTTCTTAGTGGATCTCTCCCATTCCAGGGTAAGGTTGAGCTGTACTGACAGTGTCTGGTCCTGTTAGACTTTCCTCCAAAGGGTGTCCAAGTGGGTCAAACACTTCCATCATCGAAAGCTTCACAGTTGATGTCCCTCATTTCCGCAATCCCTACTCTTCCTTCTATATGTGTCAAGTCATACAGATGTCTCAACTGCTACTGCCTTAAGCCATGTGCATCTGTGCCAAATTAACCATGGCAGCAGGAAAGTAGTAGATGAGCAGCAGTTTACAGTCTATGAACCAGCAAATTGCTTTCTGTTCAGAAGCTGCTTTCCTATGCTCATGATGGATACCACACCTTCATCAGGAAGCCACACACTTCAGTCTCATTTCAGAGCCAATTAGAGTTCAAGCAGAACATCTATGATCTCCCATCTTTCCACAGTTCAAACAACTGTGATAAACAGGGCTGCTGCTCAGGTTACCAGCTCTCTGCTGGCTACTGGACTCTCCTCAGGAAGCTCGCTCTTTCTCTCTCATTAAATTTGTAATGGTTACCAGAACTTTTTACACCCCCACCCCCATTACAATCTCAGGGAAATAATTCAGAAGAATCAGAGATCATTGCACAGAAAATGCATACATCAGAACTCCAGGAGCTCCCCAAAACAGAGGTGCCACCTTCTAGTGATGTTTGAGTCCACATTCTACACATTCTGTAGGTATCTAACATCAGCTTGCAGTAGATGACAAATAATAACACAGATTTCTACCAGCAGTCTGATTTTTGGGCTCTCTTCTTGGTACAAGAAAGGAAGGACCGAAGTGCACAGATAACTATCACACTGCTGCCCAAACACAGATAGAGCTGTAAAAATGGTGTGGCTTATCCACTTGAGATCACTATAAGCATCACAAAGCTTTTATGCCATTTACCCTTCCCAGCTGCTGTAAGCATCAGGGTCACTCCCTACAAATGTGTGATTCTGCTTGTTGTTAGCATTTCTGCTACTGGTGTTTCTCAGCAAGACACACACACAGGCAAAGAACTTCTCAACAGTGTTTCCAGTCATAGATGTGAACAATCCGGGACAGTCTGCTCATCTGCCCATGCATTCTTTCTGCACCACATAAAGCTTTATTGCTAGTGGTCTCCAGGCTACAGAGAGTCATGAACAACCCTGAAGTGTAGCCTGCAGTGTGCTAGACACCTTTTGTGTCAGTTTTCCACGTGTGTGAGCAATAGTTGAGGGCCTGCAAAACCTTTACTGGACAATGAGTGAAACTCTTAACATGCAGAGAACGTAATCCAACTCTTCAGAGATGCTTAGACTTTGTTTCCTTTGTTGTTTCCTCTTGGCAATTCTGAAGTCATTGGAAGTAGTTTAGAGAACTGTAGAAACCATGCATGAAAATTTCAGCTCATCCTTAGAGATGGTACAGCATCTGTAGCAGTACTGAAATACCAAATGGAAGCCAACAACTGTCACTTTTACTTCGAGCAGAACTGTGCAAGCTATATAAAAATCAGGATTTTATACAGCTCTCTAATCTGCAGACTCTAATCTGCAGCAGAATTTGTTTAAGAGTCAGGTACATTTACTTGAAGATCATATATAATTAACAACACGAATCAGATAATTTGAGTCAAAACCAGAGAATGCATCTGGTAACAAAGAATATAATTTTCTTTACCACCTTCATAGTTTTTCTCTGGCAGAGGCGATAGAGAGGGCTGCTCAGAAAGGAGAGCTGTTGCTCAGTATTGCACAAACACAAAAGATAAAGCCTGCTCTGAAAGGAGCACGCTATGCTTGACAAAAGGCAAAGACAAAGGATCAAGGTAACTATTCAAAGAGCAGAACTTCAACACATGAAGTGTGCTCATTTATTAAACACAATTACTAGACCAATCAGAGTATTTCATGAATTTCACTGCCCTACAAGCATACAATTTGCTTCTAAATTATAAGGTCTTCAAAGATGTATTTGTTGTATACATTTCTGATACTTTACAAAGGAATTAGTAATAGTGATGAAGCCATGTTGTTTCATGCCCTCATTAGGCTAGAAAAAGTAAGAGATATAAAGATCTTTTTATTCTGCCTCCCCTGTCTCCAGCCCCAGACTCCTGCTCTCTACCTGCTTGTCACTGCAGACCTCGCTGTAGGCATTTCCACTAGAAAAAAAAAATCAAAACCACAGAAGATATCATAATCAATCCTAAACAATTAACTAATCTACTTGGAGTTTGATCATACAGCTGTTCAAATTAGATGTGTTTGCAAAAGAACTGAATTAGATGGGACTAGTTTATTTAACAAAGAATGTGAGCATTCTGGATCAGGACTGCAGTGCTTGTTTACATCTAGAGTTACTTAAAGTGCTCAGAGAAGTATATCTATGAAAATATCATGTTTGCTATTGATCACTGTAATGGTGGTGGGGAAAAAGGCACTAACCTACATCCTTATGGTGGAATCCACAAGGATGTGCAACATTATCATAATAATAGTGTAGCACGTAAGTGGAACCTTCACTGTTCCTATGTGAATTTACATGCTCTGCAGCATCTATGTTCCACAGCAAAGAAAAGGTTAATCCTTTACTTTGTGTGGAGTGCACAGGAAAAAGAGCCTTTTTTCTTAAAAACAGTTTGCTTAGGCTTTACATTTTTATTCATTTTTTCACGCATCTTGACAACCTTAAAATTGAAGTGAATTTGGACATCATGTGTTGATAAGACCAAAATGTTTTGTTCAAATACCAGGCAATTTTTTAACAAACAAAATGTTATACTGGAAAAAGAACCCGAATCTTTCCAAAATGTAACTTCAAAACAGATGTTTCTCTGCGTTTTTTCCTCCCAAAAATGGCATTTGCCTGCACAAATGCATTCTCTCCAAAAGTTTCTAACTAGCTCATGCTTCCAGGATTATTTCCCCCCAATACCAGATGAAAGATTCTGTAGTAAGGTTCTGCTGTCAACACAGCTACAGGCTTAGGGGCTGCTCCAAAGTTCCCATAGTTTTGCAGCTAGCATCAGTCATTTGCAGCAATAAGGTGAAACTGTTATCCTCAAATGCACAAAACAGGAATTTTAGCAGCAGAAGGAGGATTTTTCAGAAGTCAGCCCGAACATCTTCCAGTAGCTTCACTGCAGATTCAGAAGGCAAAGATCAATGAAACACCCAGATACTTTGCCAAGCAATAACTTCGGAGAATATGGATTTCAGTAAAATCTCCAAACGGCAGAAACATGTCTAAAGGCATAGAACAAAAAATTTACTTGTAAACATTTTAATCACAGAAATCTACTCAATATTATCTTCATTGGAGCCCAAGTTCAGCTAATACACGAACTGATTTCTGTGTATTACTACCCCTGTAAGCCTGACACAATTCATTAGTAATCTAATACATTAGAAACACTTTTCTCATATCCAGCTAGAGCTGCAGTGTGTTCTTCCTAGCAATAAGCTTGGTAGGTGTTCACTTTTAAACTCATAAGAAGGAGCTCTGAGCAAAGTGGTAATTTTACTACAGCTTCTCAATAGCAGGATCGCCAAAATTAAATGCCCTCACCAGAAATTTCCGCTTCACTCCCATGAAAGCAGCCAGTAATTTCTAGACTCTTACCACTGGTTCTATATCATCTCATCTTTCTGGCTGCAGTTTTCTATTAAGTAGCAAGAACACACATCAGCACAAGCTGCACAGCCCTGGGTACACAGCAAGCCCAGAGTAAACACCTTTCTGTGAGACAAACTCTGCGGGCTTCTCAACCATTAAGCTTCTCACGGAAGTGACACCCTGTGACTTTCCAGAACTTTTTTTCTAGGAATTTTTTAAGTTCTTTGCCCTCAGAACAGTCCCTTATTAAAACACAAGGACCATTTCAATACTCTAATCAAACCTCTAGTCTCTCTATAAGCCTTAGAAGCAATGTCTAATATCTTCATCCTTGCCTTGAACAGGTCAGATATATGAAGTCAGTTTTATACTTTTAGTGGGATTCTTGTCTAAAAAGCAAGCAATTTTAGTCATCTCAAGCTTCAGAATGTCTCTGCATCTCACAAAATGACAGCTAAAGGCAGGACAATTCTTCCTCCTAGACCATTAGTGACAAGAATGATCAAAAGCTCACAAAAAACTGACTCTTGTTAGAATCACTCTAACTTGCATTATCAGCTCTTCCAATTCCATTTACTTCAACTTAGGAAATATCTCAATAAAATTTCTGCACCTAGAAGCCTGTGTCCAAGTTGTATCATATGCTAGAGTAAAACAAACTTGGAATTAGTTACGCCCTTATCACAAGAGCTCAAGTCCCAAAGGTATGTACATGAATGTATTGATAGGAATATTAATAGGAAAAATTGCAGTTTTCAGCATAGTAATACAAAAAATGAGATTTTGTGGCTATGAAGTTTACCTAGGTATTTGTTTGAATCATTCATATGAAAAAGTTATGCCACCTTCTGGGCCTGATGAACTTCTGTGAAGTGTAAGTTACAGAAAACCAGGGAAATAGCATTAAACTATGAGCATGTGAACTCCTGACAAGGTAGATTAACTTGTAAAATACTCATTTCTTCAAAACCGTGTTTCTTGCTACTGAACTCTTGGTGTGTCTGACAAGTCTATTTCCACCTTTAGACCAAATATTCCAGTGTTTTATTCCTTGAAGCGAAGAGGAAGATGACCAAATAGTTTTGCCTTTACGTTACTAATGTCTTGCATCTATTGCTGAGACAACAATGAATTTATTCCTTGCTTTACTACTGCAGCCTCAAAGCACACCCCAGTTGGAATAAAACACTATTTAAAACAAAAAACCAAAACAAAACCACCAGAATTGAGGGAGTAGTCTTTTTGCAAGTTGCAGGGACAAGAAACTGAATTCAGATATCCTAGATCAGTTCCTAGTATTTTGCTTCTGAAAATACCTTCATTTTCCTTCCTGTATCAGTTCTTATCATGGTAGAACTACAGTTTTGCCACATTCTCTGAAGCTGCCTTGTGGGAGAGAAGAATCAAATCCACTGTCAGGCATCTGTTTTACCAAATCTGTAAGGGCTAGTCTTTATAGCAATATTAGGACAACTACTGTAAGGTTAGCATCCAGATGAGTAATAGAGTAGAGTCAACCCAAGCATTTTGTTAAAGCAAGGAATTAACAGCTCAGCATCTAACAACCACTGTACAGCAGCTTTATCACATCAAGAAATGCAGCATGAGGTGACAGCTCCAAGTAATGGGATAAAGCAGAACACATTTCATTTCTAAAATGCTACAGCAGTAATGCAAGCTCAAACTTAACAGCTTCAAAAACATCTAAGTAATTCCCACACATCACATGCCTTCTGGAGACTACTGGTCTGAAAAAGCTCTCACACCTAGAAAACCCAGGTGATCTCTCAGGGAAAGAAAACTCACACAGCCTTCACCCTGAGCATATTCCACTTCAGATCTCCAATGCCAGCATCAAAATCCAAGTCAACAATCCAAACATCACCTACTCTCATTAGTTATCAGACTTTTGGTGCTCTGGAGGAGTCCTCATTTGGGGTGAAGTAGACCCCAGTTTGGTTCAGTGAGAGGTCCACGCTGACACTCATAGCTCTGGTAAGCAGGGTCAGCTGATCCAGGTATTCACCTTGGGGAGCAGTTATACCCATGAGAAGAGGGTATTGCATCTGCCATGATCAGTGTGAAAACAAAGGGATTCTTTTCAATGACTAAAATCTAAAGAGGATCCTGTCTGGTCACCTATCTGTTGGTCCTGGACAGTGTGTTCCTGTTCCCCTTCAGCACTGGAGTCCAGACTGGAGCTTTCCTAGTGGCATCTCTCTAGGAGCCTGCTGCTACAGTTATGTGTATATTTGTATATATCTATTATTTTTTGTTAATATTTGATTAGTTGTGTTGTTGGTTTTTTCTCCCTAAACTCTTAAATCTTTCTGTCTACCTTCTCCTTGAAGCAGAAGGTTCAGGATAGAGGCTGTTGTCACCCAACCTGAACTAGAACTGTGATAACAAGTTACCCAGTTTTGTCTGGTAAAACTTAATCATTAAACGCTCATGACCCACAAGGGGAATATTCCCCTAGGTCACTTCTGATGGCACTAATGTTTTCATAGCTATTCTCATTGGTGCAAGTGCCAGGCTCCTCAAACAGGAGTGTCTCACCTTCTCTTACTGCTACTCATGTCAGCTTCTACAAAATAGGGTCAAAAGGCTGATGCTCAACAGAAGAGAGGCAGACACATATGGCCACAGGGGAAAACAAAACCAAAACCCACCAAGATCAAGGGTAATCCCTTACCTTATTACTATCATTAGAACATGAATAGTTAAAATCCTACATGGGAGAGCAGAGCACACTAATGCAGGGAACCCTAGGCTAACTCCAGCCAAGCTGGATCCAGAAAAGGAAGGAGAAGGCTGATGCTGGTGCCAGGCTGCAGAACAAACATATGGGTGGCTTCTCACCAGTGCCAGAGAGGCAATTTGGCAGGCTACCGTTACCATGAATTCATTAGTATCTGCCACCTGCAGACCATCCCTCTTGTCCACTTGCACTACTCTGATGCTCATTAAAAGTTTTCCTGGTCCTTGTCATTACATCTAGCCGAGTGTGGTTTGGGATAAATTAGCTGGCCTATTTTATTCAGACCTCAGTGTGAGCACTAGCAGCTGTGGAGGTGGTAGACCATTAGTAGGGATGCCTTTTTTTAAACCAATTTATTTTAAATCATTAAGTAAATATACCTTCCTGACATATTGCGGAATTAGGAAGCAGCATAATTGAGTGGTTAGCTGTCATTTATTCTACTTTTAGACTCAACTTATATATCTCTTCTTCCAAAACTCACACCAGGTTGGCCTTCACTGAAAACAAAAAATCTTCTTTATGTCTCCTTGTTTATTAGAATTACTCATAGCAAAAAATTGCTTTTAATAAAGTTTTTCCAAGTGTTTAAACATCTCCAAATTCCACCTGCCCTTTTTTCAAAAAGTGTACATAAGCCAAATTCAATTTAAAAAACAACCAGTACCCCCTTCTCCACTCATCTCTTTACTAGGATTACCACTGTTTGTAAAATAAGAATGATAGGTCATATGTGATCAAAAACTGCATAGCAAGAAGAGTCAGAAAGAAATATCAAAACCAAGTTCATAACACAAAAACCTCTAAGGATGGGAATGAAGAAAAACTAAATTGCACTAGAACAAAATTGGAACTGAGTAAATGTAAGTGGTTATGTAACATCAAGGAAGTTTCAGCCGCAGAAAAATAGTCTTGCTCATTTATTCTACACTTTTAATGGGGTGATCTTTAAGAAGGCTGACAGCTCTACTGTTTCTCCACTTCCACAGTGCTTTAAATTTATGTCCACCTCATTAAGACCTAATGGGCCCTCCTTTTGAGCTCTTTTGTTATAAGCCTTGACTTCAGAATTTCCAATCAAACTAGAATTTTATTGCAACTAAAAGTGATGACACATTGGTACATAGATGCATACAACTATTTTGCAATTTGCATGGTCAATGCAAATGAACTACTCAAAGACAGATAGGAAAGAAAATGACCTTTGTTATAAGCAACGAAACCTGCTCAGCAGTTCTGTCATAGCTTCCAGTTTGGTTCCTCCAACCTCTCCCCCAGTCCTAGAGGTTGTAGTGCTTTTTCTGCCCTGTTTGTTGGAGGTTCTTTTCAGCACTACTACTTTGGCCTAGGAACAGCATGGCTTTAAAATTCGATTGTGTAACATGGTTTATAGAGCCTTGAAAATAGGCTTGCCTTTGACTTCAATTTCTGTCAGCCAGACCAATGCAAGTGTTACCTATCTTAACAGGTTTTTCAACTTAAGGATATTTTGTGATATCTACCACCAATGCAAGCAAAGGAAACAAATTAGTTTGATTTCCTATCACTTATTCTCTACTCTTATTTTAAGGAAATATTCTATGAGATGCTATACAACACTTCATAACTTGGGCCTAATTACTTTCCCCAAAAGTCAATCAAAGTGTTCCTTGACCTTTAAAATTCATGGCTTTCCATGAATAGCAAGATAACACTTTCAAGGAAGTTGTATGAAGTATAGCAATAAGCACTTAAAAAAAAAAAACACAAATACTTCAACAGGCTTTTAACCTAGAAAGATAACAGAACTTCAAATTAAATGAGACTACCCTACAAAAACAGTTCTGTTGTACCTTGTAATTGACTAATCAGAGCGATCATCGTATGTGGGAACATAAAAACTGTGTGCTCCATTAAGATTAACAGTTAAAATTAAAAAGTTAAAAATGTAAACATCCATGAGGGTCTGCTTAAACTCAAAGATTCTTCATCTAAGCACAGCTCCAGATACTTAAAACTCCTTCCATCCAATTGATTATTAAAAACTCGTTTCTCTCAAATTCTTCCAAGTGAATTCACTACCTCCTACATGTAAATTGCTATGATTATGAGGCACAAATAGTTTACACCAAGGAAGTCTGATGTGGGTAAAGCTAGATATAGTTCAGACAACAAAATTACAATTGAACACTTTTAAGGATCCAAAAGCCTCTGTGGCAATTGTTCCTTGTGTTTTAAACTGAGAACTAAGGAGGGAAAGTTATCAGCAACCTTGTGAAGTAGTCATGGACAGAGATGGCAAGCAAAGGCTTTGGAGTGGCAGGAATGAGAGGAATCACTAAACCAAACAAAGCTCAAGCATTTGTTACTTCCAAAATTTTAATGTAAGCAAGCGCTTCTATAAGTAATCAAATTAAGACTTGGATAAATGTATTTCCAGTGCTGAAGTAGAAAGGGGATCTGTTGATACTACTCAGTATTTCTGTTAATTGAATAGATTTAAAAAATAATCTAATTTTACAAAGTCCTTCCTCATTCCTTTAGTAGGCCCACAGAATGTTGCTATTAATACCCAAGGGATAATTCCACTCTTTAGATAATCTGGGCAAAAGGAGCAAGCATCAGAAAAGCTTCCCTCAAAGCACTTGTGGGCTTCTCTGTACTCATCCATTCCAGAAGCTGGAGTGGCACAATCATATTCCTGACACATTCTTATTTCAGTGTCTTTTGTACACATGAGACTTACTAGGCACATTTCAAAAACTAGAATACCTCTGTGTTTATAACAGACTCTCAATTAGCTGTAACCATTTACAGTGAAATTCTGGTAATTTGTTTGAAAAAGTTGTGATATAGCTGTACATAATCCAGGAATAAAAGTAGAGAGCCAAGACTGGCAGATGGATTATTTTCTCCAAGTTGTTTCTTACACCCTTGTGTAAAATTCAGATAGAACATAACACAAAATGACTGTATAAAAATTAGTCTGAATTTCTGTAAAGTTTTAGAAGAAATACTTCCCTTTTCTACTGAACCATTCATGGGCTTTTATAATACACTTACATGAAAATTCACCTTTTACTTCTCTTGCAAATTCTGTCAGTTGGTTCCTTTAAAAAAAGGGAAGTAGCAAGTTTCAAAATTGTAAAACTTATTCCACTACCTCAAATCTCTTGATGAAGTTAGAAAGAAAGATAAATTATGCCCATATTTTAAGCTCAGCTTTTTAGAAAAACTGGCTGTTGTCTACTGAACAGATGAGACGGGAATAAGGTTCTACATGCTGGCAGTGCCACATGGTTCAATCAAATCTAGTAACAAAAGTTGCATAAAATTCATCAGTTTTTAGAACAAATGGAAGCTTTTAGTCCAGCACACTACCTTGTACCTCCAGGCACCACTCCTGGAGCCAAATTTCCACTTAGAAAGTGGACCACAGTAAAGTGGCCTTAGAGTCATTGTCATATATTTTCCACAATGTTTAAGATATCACAGTTCTAACTAAGACAGAAGAAAACTGTTCCTTTCGAGAAAAGAACTTCATAACTGTCAATAAGAAAGCAAAGTCCTGCCTTACAGTTCTGATAGTCTAACAGCCATTGCATATTACCATTAAGAAAGAGGAGGCAAATTTTTAACAGTTCTTTTCAGTCATTAGAGATGCAGTCTGCTACATGAAGTGATAAAGACAGATACCTGGAATCCAAACAGGCAAACCTGGTACAGCAACATGACATCTACAGTACAACACTGATAGACAGCCAGCTATCATGATCTCAGACCTCCCAGCTAGTAAATCTGGAGTAAATCCAGATCCCAGATGGTCTAGCACCCCACGTGGCAAAACATGACACTGGAAGTTCTCTGAAGGTGATCAGACTACAGACCACACACAGGTCACCTTCCAGAGATACTGAAGCCATGCTCTTACCTGGAGTGCCTGCTACTCAAGATGAGCACCCCTCATTCCATACCTTCATATTCCTTGTAAGACAGAAAGCAAATATCTTCCTTTCAGAACTTTGAAGGGAGAAAGCTTAAATAAAACCACAACCATCATTAAAAAAAAAAATGAAATCATGAATGTTTAAAACACAGAAATGAAGTATTAGCTGCCTTCCTAAATGCTTCAGTTCACCAGTACTCTAGTCACAATACTCACATTTTAAATATTGGTCCTGTTTGCAGTATCTTTTGCAGATCTCATAGATTATGTGAAGTTTGCAATATCTGAAGATATTCTGGTATAAAAATTCAGGCCAATTACCAGCTTCTGAAGACAGAGGGATTCAAGACCTCCAATATTCGCAGAGATAAAAGATGAAAATAAGTCACAGTCAATTCTGAAGTTCAGGAAGTTCCTCTTATCTCAATATAGTATTTTTAAGGGTTTAGAACAGATTGATGTTTTTGAAAAAAGAGCTGACTATCTTCAAAAAAAAAAGCTATGTTTACTGTATCACATGGCATACTTCAGTATAGCAGCAAAAGATGGTGTTGGTGTCTCCTTGCAGCATAGTTTAAAATCTAGTATTTTCTAAGATAAACAAGCCCATTAACCTCCTCCCTTAATCTGAATATAGTTCAGCACATCTTATAGTGAGATAGAAGAACAGCCTCATTTCAGCGGAACAGATCCCCAGTTATTTTTAAAGGAATTCATCCCAGAAGAATTTAGCTTCCAGGAAAGCAAGAAGTACTATTCAGTGTTTTGGGATGCGACTTTAGGTACCTATCAGATAGAGGTAGGAAGTAAACAAGTTATATAGATTCTTTCTGAAATGGAAAAACCACCTCTCAAGAGTGACCTACTCCATTCTAAAGTCTTTCTGGAAGTGTCACCTGGCCTTCGCCCATTATAGAGGGAGCCTAGAAGTTTAGTTTAGGCTCATTGTCTTGGATAAATTTCAGCATTTCAAGTTTCTTGATACCTGCATTAACTAACTTTAGCTACCATCAAAAAACTCAATTTACTTTGTATATAGAGACAAAGCCTGTTGAAAGAGTGGATCATTCTTAGTGTCAGTGAATGGATTATCAATAAATCTGCAAAGAAGAAGGTGGGGGAGAATGGAAACTTGTAAAAAACCCCAATATTATAATAGTTTAAAAATCATGTCTGCAATGGCTGACACTGAATTGCTTTCCTTACAGTTTCCTATTAGCATGCAAGTCCTCCCTTTTGTTGGGCATTTAACAAATCTCATTTTTTTCCTCCAGTCTGCAGCCTATGGCTCTATGCAATTTTATCCCATGACACTGAATGTCAAGTGCCACTCCCACCTCTCCCTATGTTCCCAAAAACCTGGCCAACTCATCCTCTGGGAGAGAGGAAAATGCTAATAACCAACACTACAAATACTTCATTGTCTTATTACAATATGCTTATTTACATAAATGCCCTCTACTCCTCTTATTGGAGCAGCCTGACCAAAACAAAATTTGCATTTAAATAGTATCACTATAATTGACATCAAGTACCTGGATTTATTTTCATACACTTATTTCCACACACAAGAGGCTGGAAAAAGCATTCTCTACTAAGAGCAAAAGATCAGTATGAGATAATAAGCAGAAAAATTTTTCAGATTTTGTTATTTTTAAGAGTGCAGAGACCCTGCACTATTCCCCCCACTTCAAAATACACCATAGTTAAAGAAAGAAAAAGCAGGCATATCAGAGCTAATCTAGTCAAGAGAAGATTGAACTGGCTTGCATGATCTTGTAACAAAGACAAAAGATGTTTATAGACAGCACCCCAAAGTGGAAGCATCAAAGCCAACAGCTATAATAAATGGAGAGGCCTTGGCCATTACTTTCTTTAATTCCTCCTTTTTTTAAAGGAAATCTGGACAACTATGTCACTAATCATTCAGTGGGAAGCAGAAACACAGGGAAAGGGTGTTATCACAGCTTCACTGAAAAGATTGTCACTGCAGAACTGTAAGAGTTTGCTGCAGGAAGAGTTACTGAAATTTTGAGTATTACCCTGCTACAGCAATCATACTTAAGAAATAACACAAGAGAAGTACTAATCCCATTCTCCAGTGAGGGGACAGTGGCCATAGAGACAAATAGAACAATATGAACAGAACACCAAAAGCTACAAGAACTGCAATAGGATCACAAAGCAGCTTCCTGCTTTCAGGAAATTCAGGGAGAACATCCCCCTACATAGGGCAGCTCACAGGATATTTGTAGCACAGCTACCTGAAAGTAACCCACAGATCTGCATTTTGCTACAGGAAGGATACCAATTAGAATGACTTTGTTGTCTCAAAACACCATCTGAAATAGGAGCTAACAGAAGCTTTACTTCCTGCAGCTCTGGAACACAGCACAAAATATTGCTTGAATGAAAAATAGGAGCATGGGAATGATTATGGGGTAATAATTGTGTTTGTTTGAAGGTGGTGTTGTCTTTTTTCCTGTGGTTCTCCTCTCCCCTGTGTTCCTCATCCACAAACCACAGAAATATATCAATGCCGCACCACATAGAAGTAACAAATAAAGCATTTAAATAAAATGAGATAAAGATTTATTGACTCCAAAAGAAGGCAAAAATTCTAGTAATAGGCAGAGGATAAAACCTTGAAGGCAGGTGTATGAATTCAGCTGAATTGCTCCAGCTGAAGTGGCTTTTCTCCAAACATAGGTTCAAAAGCATCAAAAGCCTCACAAAGAACATCACTCTTCAGACAAGGGACTGTCAGACCCCTTCCCCAAAGAGTGAAGCTGAGCACAGTTATGGGTTGAAAGGGTTTTGAAAGGAGGAGTTAGTTACCTGAAACTGGTAACACTCCAAACCACAGCAAATCTTAACCATTTCAGAAGTGTTTAGGTGGGGAAGGCAACTACCAAGAGCATGCAGAGCCTTATACAAATGGGCTGATGTGTGACCTGCGCAAAGCCCTCTTCTGTGTCAGGCTAATTAGTCACTATGTCCGGTTGTACAATTAGTTCTCCCATGTTCAGGCAGTCATTTGCCAGCCCACTCATATAGGCCTTCCTTCAGCATATGATTAGCAGTATTTTAAAGTACAATGAAAGGCATGAACCATGTTCTGTACCTAATATTAGACTTTCAATTGGTCAAAGAACTCAAAACCAGATAAGCCACCCATGGAATGCACATAATCCCAATGAAACATCTGCATGCACTATGGTTTCTCTGCCAGATTCACCAAGATCAATCTTTTTTTTGAACACTAACCTAATCTATGAGCCCACATTCCTGACTTACCCGGCCTGAAGCTTGTGGTGAAGACATTGGTCCCTGCCTGTTCTATCCCCTTCTTACACAGACATAAGAAATTAAATTACTTTTCACAGACAGAGCAGCCAGGACATTCTTATTTTAGTTGGGGAAACCTCTATTGTTGGAAACCTTAAGGAAATAATCACTACTGATGGACCTGAATAGGCTCATAAGTTTATTATATCACCTAAACAACTTGTTCTCTTGGGGGTCTGACTTGCATAGTCACTCAAGGAAACTAGGGCAGGGTAAGGAGAGTCCAGAGGAAGGGAAAAAAAACCGCCTCATTCTGCCTGCTACTTAAATCATGAATAATGACACAGAACAAGAGACATCCATTTTCTGTGTAGAACCCAATCCCAAGGGGCCAACCATCTCCTTGCTTATCCCTCCCCTACCCCACTTAAGTTGCAAAACACAAAGCCAAACAATTCATGAGAAAAAAATCTTTTAAATCCATATATTGAAGTAGCAAAATGCCTTGCTTTGTTAACGCTTGACTAAGAAAATTAGTTTAAAATGCTCACTCCAACACTAATGATAAGTCTGCCCGCAAAGATAATGACAAAGTTTCAAAACTGATGCCTTAATTGCAAAACAAGATATTTTATTGTTTTTCAGAATGCCGCTTTATCCCTATTCAGGGTGAATATAGCAGGGCAGAGAGGTAGTTTCCACACAGAAGAGTCAACTACTCTGATTTCTACTGCTGCAAATATGGCTGCAACCAAAGAATGTTGTCCAGTGTTTGTGAAGGAGACAACATTAGTTTTCCTCCCCACAATTGTTATGAAAGAGTAGCAGCTACTAAACCTTACGTACTTCAATTGCAGGGAAAGGCAGCTCACCACCCATCTCAGGGATAGGGAGGAACTTACAGACTGCTTTTTTTCTAGTTCCCCAAGACAAGGTATTAACTGTTGTCATTTGTCATTGAGACAAAAGTATGCTCCATCCTTTAGATGACACCTTCACTCTTCTTTTATTTCAGTGTCTGATAATACTACCAAAGATGGATTCAACACTTCAGCTTCTGAGTCATTCCACTTTTCTTAGTTTCACTGCTAAGAAATTTTCTCCTTGCTCAAGATAAAATCTCTTCTCACTTAGTCCTATTCTCATGGGAAGAGAGGAGGGGGAAACAGAAAAGAACTGCTTACAGAAGATACCTCCAAGGAAACCAGCACGAGTAATACTTCATTTCCTCTACAGTCCCATAGTGTTGTGTCCCAAGTGGCTCACTTAAACTATAACTAACAAGAAACAACAAATACCCCCAACTGTAAGACAAGACCTGCAGCAGTATTTGTGATGTGCTGTCAAGTGGCAGAGTTCAGACCCCCACCACTATCCCCAAAATTCAGAAGCTGCCACAGTCTCCCTTTCCAATTTATTTCTTGCTAGTCAAGGCCTGAGGCCTGTATTTAAATTTTGTTTTCTTCATTTACACTCAGAAAAATCCCACCAACTCCAGAGGCAGCTACTTCATTAGTAACTGTATGAAAACAATCATGTCAGCAGCTGGCAACTGATTTGTACCTTCCCAGTTTGAAGTGAAGAGTTTGAAGTGAAGAGTTTGAAGACTAAACCGGAAACCAGAACCTGCTACATGAAACACAGAGGCAGGTCAGCTAACTGGAAAAGCTGTTCAATAAGAAATACTTAAATCCTGATTCTGCTACTAGAATAGTGCACTTTCCTAGTGGCAAAACATTAGGCTAAGGAATTGCAAGAGCCTGTTTCAAATCCTAGGTATACTTACTTTATGTACTGCATATTTACATTCTCTTCATATTGTTACCATGGAAATTTTGTGAACACCCTTGTATGTTTTCTTAGCTTAACTCATGTCTTGGTGAGTCTGGAGGGAACTGGAAAACGTACTCCAAAACAAAAGGAAACCAAGATAACAAAAAATAAAGGAAGACACACACATGCTAGAGAAGTTTTTGTCTGCAAGACAAGTTGTGGAATATAATTCACTCAATAATAGCAAATCGTGGCATTCTCAGACCGTCCTGGTGACATTCCCTCAGTTCTAACATGAAGTGTTTTTCCCCAGTTCACAGATCATAAATCCCTCACTGCTCAGAAAATGTGAATTTATTAATGAAACATGAAGGCTTATATACAATATTAGCTGTTTCCCACTGGAAGAGGGCACAGTTAGATCTTGGATTCTGCAGCTGACTTTCCAGGCTCTATAATTTAAAAAAGCACTATACCAGAAGCTGGCTGTCAGCATCTGACTAGTTCAGTCAGTTCAGCATCAGCTTCAGCTCTGGTAAGCTCTGCTTTAGTCCAGTCCATAGCAGATCTGGATTCAGTTCTTGCTCCACCATGAGAGCACCAGGTAGACTTAAGATATTTTTCCTCTCCATCCTTTTATTTATAGGCTAGGGTAATACCCCTATTCCCTTACTTGCAGATATTGCACACTGATCTGCATTTTCTCTGGAAAATGTGGAGTAGAAATGAGCATAGAGAGAGTTAATGCACCTTGTAGCAAGGTGGTCAAGAGACCAGGTAGCCCTCTGTTTCCTTAGACCATAGGTTCAGCTTTTGTTTTAATACTGGTGGCCATCATGAGACAGCAAGAACCTCCTTCCTTCACCATCTCTGGCTTTCTCTTGGCAGACAAGAGAGGCAAATTGGATTTTCAGCAATAACAATTAATGAAATAATCAACTCAATTATTTGCAGTTATTAAAAAGATTGTCACTATAGCAACAGAACTTCTACCAGATTCCATTTCTCCAAGACAGAATGCCTCTTTGGAGGGCACACACCAGACTGACAGACAAGCTGCCAGAGATTTTCACAGGGTCTCCTAGGAAATATTTTCACTTGTTTACCATTGCAAAAAGTTCTGCTACGTGTCAGTCATTTTCTTATTAACTTCATTAAACACCCTCCATGACTCCTCAAGGAGAGAAAAGGGTGAGGGGAAGTTACTTCCTATATGAATAAGGTCATAAGATTTGCGGCACCTGTAGGACCAAATCCCAGGCTACATCACCTTTCAAGGCTCAGCTCCTCTGAATGAGTTTCAATTCAGCTTCCTTTCGGCTCACATCACTCCTTAGAGGGAGCACATTTGAGAGTAGTCAGTAGTAAACCAGGTTAGCAACTCAAACCCTATATAGAGCCCAGAAAAAAGAAGTCACAATACCAGGGTTCACACACCAGTGGCCTAGATTTAAATGGTTTGGGCAGACTTAGTGCATAGTAAAGATGTAGATCCAAAGAAAACTTGCAACATCAACAGCATTGCTCTGGAAGTACTCTTTATATCATGAAACACTATTTCATCCTTCAGGATATTATAAACACCATACAGCAATAATCTGACACAAGAACATTTTGTCTACTTGTCCACCATGACAAATGTCTCTTGTTCTTATTTTAAAAGGACTCTGCTGCACCATACCTAACTCAGTTTTTCTCCCATCCCATTTTTATTTCCTTTCAAATCTGAAATTTGAGTGAAAAGCACCCTGTAGGACATACCATTTTCTTTTATGCAATGCTTTCTGTGCAAGTGTATACTGATCCCGTTAGTCTTCTGCTGGAAAGTATGGATGTACCCTCTCAAATTTGGCCCCAGGGCCTCAACACAACCTTGCTTCTGCTTGTGACAGCTGCAGTTATAAAGTTGCTTCAAATTAAGGTAATGAAACACACCCAGAAAGAAAAGAAGCCTCTATCACCTCTGCTTTACAGACTCCCAAGGTCTGCCATGCTGTACAGAAGCACTCTTGTTTCTGCACATTAGCAGCCAGCTGCCCTTTGTGAGTCAATCCCTGGAATCAGGAAAAATGGCCTCAGGACATGCATGCTCTGCCTAGTTTCCACCTCTGTATTTGCTTTCTGTTATGACAGGATTGGGAGAATAAAGTTTTCTTTTTAATTAAATTTATTCAGCCAAACAAGCTAAGAGGTGTTCAGGTTTAGGAGGAAAAGTATTCCTTCTTGGGCAAAAGGATGCAGAAGTTACCAGCTTTCCTCTAAAAACTATGTAGAGAGGAATTCACTGAATGATGTAGACTGAAAACATTCCAGCTTGGGAAGTTCCCTAGTCTGAAACACAGAACAGGAGAAGACTAAAGGCAAAGCATTACCCTTCCCAAAACATTGACTCAGGCTTCTGGAGGAATCAGAATGTAATGCTAGGGACACCCTTAATATGGACACTATTAGCTAGAGCCTGGCATGACAGATCTGACAACTACAGCTTGAACTTGTGCTGCTAAGATATACCAAGTCATGGATGACACAGAAGTCACTTCACCAGCTGACACTATTGAGATACCAGAAAGTGATGCTCTCACAGAAACCATTTCAATAGCATGTCATCTTAGGAGCTCAGCAGCCCCATGCTTGGAAGCTTTAATTGAAGCAATGAAGGAGCAGTAAAACCAAAAAACCCAAACACCATTCTTTCTTCTCAGTGGCCACATACATCAACTCCACTAACAAGACAGCTGGAAAAGAGGCATCTACCCAGAGTATGGTTACACTGGTAGATGCTATCAACCCTTCCATAGCACTAAAAACCCTTTAAACACAAGGCTGTCAGGACCAGAGTGAACACAGACTATCAGAAGTAGCCCAGTAACCTCATTAGTCAGAGGTTAAACACAACAAGAAGCAGACAGCTACCCTAAAGATAAAAGGAAAATTATCAAGTTGGTGTCCCTGTAAGAAACCCACAAAAAGGAGCTGAGGAAAAAAAGCTCTCCCTTGAAGAGCTTGCAAATGGAAGGGGTTTATTGCCTCAAGATTTGGAGGACTTTTTGTAGGTTGCTGTGTGAAGGGTATTTTTGAGTTGTGCAAAACTTACTGTGGGGTGTTCAGGTGAAGGACTCAGGAATCTACCCAGGAGAAAGAGGAAATGAGCAAGGGAGCTACAAGAAAAGCTTCAGGTAGGAACTTTTATCTTCTTAAGCATTTTAGTAAACAACCTCCAACTGCTCTGGGATCAGCAGACCTTATTTTAATTCCTTTCAGTAGGAAAACACTGGCTGGAAACAGCCTGAATTTTTCATTGGACAGTAGTCAAAGTGGAAAGAGCAAATAAAATAAAATGTCACAACCTGACTAGTCACCAGGGATTCAAAGACACTTGTTTTGTCAAAGCACCATTGTACACAATGGCTTTCAGAGTTATTATTTACTCCGATTCCCTTCTTTACATGCAATCAAGTTGTAATTAAATTTCAGTTCTCTATGTACTATGCAAGTCCCTCAATTTTCTGTGTGTGTAATTAAAATTTATAGACAAAAATAGCAGCTTTGGATATGAATGCAATGTTTTAGCTTTAAGTTTAAAATCAGCAGGCAGGAGAGCAGTTATGGGTATGCAGGGTCTTTCTTAGAGGGAGAAAGCATTAATTACTATTTCTTATTTAAATTGCTGTAATAGATTCCTCCCAGAGTACATTTAAAATTTATTCCAGTTAAGGTATTGTTTTATACAATTGAAATTCAGGCTTAAAAACCACCATCACCTGGGGAGTTGGTAGTAACTATTATTCCTATCATTTTCTTCCTTGAAATGGGAAGTCCATACTCTTTAGGGGTAACTCACAAAAGGCATTAGTAATTCTGTATTGCGCTTATCAGCAAATGCACTAATTTGCTTAATTCAGCAGTCATTTCCAAAGCAGGTTTTTCTTAAGGCATCCCTTAGAATTCCACAAGTACTCTCATAAGAGAATCTATCATGCATAGTACAGGCTTTTTTTTTTTTAATTGAATCAGCAATTTGCAGAATTGCCCAAGTTCAGAGGAGCTTACTCCAAAACAAACAAAACAACACAGCTTCATGCAGAGGCAAAACATGCAAATCAGCAAAGCTTCAGGCAGCTCAGAGTGACAATAAAGGATTGTGTTTCCCTCATTCCAGTTACAGCACTGAAATCCATCCTCTGTTACACTCATACAATGCATGCTTGACAGAAGCCATTTCTTGTAGCTTAAACTTCCATGCCACAGGACCAAGTCCACCACCAAACAAGAGATATGACGCTGCAGGGACACCATAAATCATGAATTAATGCCGATCTGACATCCTAGGAACAGGTCTGCTCCTCACCACTCCATTTCCCCCTCTTTGCCAAGGTCACTTGGCAGACACAGAGGAGCTTCTGAGATGCACCACACCCTGCCAAGCAACGAGCTGTTTGGGAACAACCCAGGTGATCCCTTCTGGGAAGTTCAAGATTCTGCTCTGCCCCCAGCTGACTCTTTATAAAGAGATGATGCCAATTCCCTGAAATACAGCTGCATTTAGACTAGGAAATTCTTTCAATAGAATGTTACTTATGTAGCTGCCAGAAAAAACTATTGCCACAAGTAGAGCAAGAAAGAAATTGTGCAAGACAATATCTTATATATATTATTGACACTTTGCATCACTACAAGCCTACCTTGTACACAAATACAAATTGAAGACTTTGTTTTCCAATTCAGAGGCTGTTAAGTTCCCTGCACCACTTCCCATGTAAGAGTCTATTAAGGTGTATAGATGTAGCTACCGATTCATACTTGCTAAGACCTCGCCATTGTCAACTAATTACTGCTCACTCTAATTAAAATCCTGTATGCAGCATCAACCCTTTTAAGAGGCACTAGACTGAAAGCATCAAAGCAATTCATCATTTCACCAAAATGTGCAGACACATTTTTCAGCACAGGAATGTCTCCTTTCTAATCTAGAAGTGAATTAGGTGCTGCTGCAAGTTTGTGACTCAAAGGTAATTGTAAAGCACTTTTCCTGGCTTCTTGTGTTTTCAATTTGCGATTGCTGAAAGAAGTTTAATGGTAGCTGTTATTCTCTGTGCTACCCCAGAAGTCCCCAAGTGGCATGCTGCTGTACCAGTTTCTCAGAAGTAAACCATTACACTTGCTTGCTACAAAGTTCAAGACATGGAATAAATGTGGTATAGAATTTAATTTGGAACCCTTTCACCAAGAACCATTTCCTTTAGGATGTTATTCAGAAAGTGTTTTGATGAAAACGACTGAAAACCAATCCCCTGCCAGGTAGCAAGGTCTAACTTTCATGATGAATACTTTCTTAAAAAGTCAGAAACAGCATCAATAATCTGGTCACTGTAGCTTAAGCTGACACACAGTTTACCAAGTTGCTTAATGCCGAGTCTCATTGTTAGCTCACAGTTAACTGAGACAGTTTAAGGACTTTTCTAAGTCCTTAAATTCCCTGTGTCAGAATATGGAATGATAAATGGGACTTTCAGATCATAGTCCATCTTCTCATAATGAAGGCAAGAAATACAATAACATAAGTGGTTTGTTTTGATTTTCATGGATTTTAAGTGGATTTTTTTGACAGGCAAGGGAGTGGGTCAAAGGGTCTCATGTAGAGTTTCATAGCCTTGAGCAGCTGTTTCAATCACTTGCAGGGGATAAAAAAAATCTAATTTCTGATATGCCCAAAACCAATTAGAGAACAGCAGAAGAGACTGCAATTAAGATTTTGATATAGACTTGTTCATATTTAACACTCACAGGTAGGGTCAGAGCATGGCTGACAACAATTAAGCTTACTGCAATTAAAGACAGACCATCAAATCAGACAGTCAACACAAGAAACTTCTTCACCCAGAAGAGCTTCATCATTCTCGACCAAGATACAGAATTTCCAGTGATAACCTTGTACTGAGCATTCAGATGACAATACTCACTTGCTGTTAAGTGTGAGGCAAACATTCACACAATCCCTGATGATCCCCCAAAATTAATGCCTTGAATTTTAAAACAAGCCCAGACAAAGTACTGATAGCACCTGGGAAGGGATCAATTCATGCTGCCTGCACATGCTGCTTCATCAGCAAAACTCTAGGTCTGCATCCAGAAACAACTCAGTGTTGCTGGTTCATTGTGTCCCCCTAGACTTAGAGCTGCATTGTCAGCAATAATTCAAGCATTTTAAGTGATGTTCACGACCACTACAGCAAAAGCTTCATGTACTCAATTGTGCCAAAGAGAATTCCAGATCACCTCCCGGCAAGTACTTAGTGGCTCTTCTTTATCTTATCTCCACCTACCAACCCACCATGTTAACTCTTCCTCTAGCCTAAAATCCTTTATCTTCTTTTCACTGCATAACTCCCTAAAATACACAGTAAGGTTTTGTTGTACGTTAAAAACCACATGTCCCAGGGCCCTGGCATCAGAGTATCTGAATAATTACAGATCACTTGTGACCCAGATGAAAGATATTAACAGATGAACAAGAAAAATTGCTCTTGAAGTCAAGACAAACACATTTACAGAGCAGAAAAACACAGAGGGGGGAAATGGAGCCCCCAGCAGAGGAATACAACAGAATTATACATCAAAGACCCCATCAGCACAGGCAACTTTTCTACACCACTGGCAACATCAACACATGCTGCCTCCCAACTATAATCAAATCCCCTGAAGCATAAGTACAAATAAGCTTTGCTACAATTGATGGTATTTTGAGGAGGTGCAGAATCTAAGGGTCCCAGAGTCTCACAAATAGGAAACCCAAATTTGGACCATGATGTTGTACAAAAGCAATGCCAGATGAGAAAAACAGAGTACTGAAGAGCCCGGTACTTGGGAGGGGAAAAAAAGAGTAATGGGGACATAATATTTTAAAAGAAAACAGTTACATTAATCTGTTCTAAAGCCTATTCCAAACTTTCTCCACCCCAAATTTCACATCAACTCAGCAGACAAGCAGAGCTCTCTCACAGATCTTTGTCTGCCAGGCATGCATCCATAATGCAGTCCCTTCACAGAAAGGGGAAGAAATGCATCATTGTTCATCTGCCCAAGGGCTCCAACAGCTTGCAAATTTAAGCCATCTTTGCTTTCAACATCCTGAACAAAAAGGCTCTGACAATGAAAATATCTGTTCAAGGCAAATCATATACAATAAGCATACCATGAGTATACTGTACCCTTGAACTCACAAAAAATTGAGGTAGCTGTTGTTTTCTAACATCGAAGCAATGAAGACAGCACACTTCTGCTTTTCCAGACTGACTTGCAGGCTTCACTTCTCTTTGGAGTAACCTGAATGCTTGCAGAAAGACATACTGCTCCCCAGATATGGTTCTCCACGATGGGATGGAAAGTGATCCATGAGGACTCCTCCTTCAGCAACTCCACAAACCTATATCCATACTATAAAGATCTGCCAGGCTTCCTGTTCAATTCTACAGCCAGTCCTTACACATACACCCAGTCCTTAAGGCAACGTGTGTTTGCAGGCATTTTCAAATATTTACCTGTTTGCTCTGCTTTGTAAAGTTTCCTTGCTGAATAAGGTCTTCACACAGTCAAAGGCCATTACTCACACTGCAGCATTTGTTAGAAACCAAATCAGCATATTATTCATACCCAATTCTTCCACTCTCTCACCCCTCCAAAACCTCGTCTTTTGCTGTTTAGCCTAGCACAGCACTTCCCTGAAATTGGTCATAAGGCTGACATTTCTTGCAATTTACTTCTTTTTGAGGCCACTCAATACACGCCAGATTAAAAACAGCCCAAGCACATGTACACAAAAATAAACCCCAACCTTATTTCCTTCCATTCTTATTGCATTTGCTGCCTTCTGAGGGAGGCTCACTCCCCACTGGGTAACACACTCCATTTACCACAGGCTGCAGAGACCCCTGCCACAATGCTTGGCAGTATTTTGCTGCAGCTCACTATTTGCTCTGCAGTGAGTATATAATCAATTATACCTAGAGTTAAATATATCTCCTTCTGTCTATTAATCACTTGAAGAGGTAAATTTTAAGCCTGAAAGAAACCTGTTACATCCTACTAAACAGGAACTTGGGGAAATTTTTTTGGTTTTTTTTCTCCTCATATTACACAGTTAAAGAAAATCCTCTGGCTACTACTAACTTGATGATATAAAGGTTTTGTTTGTTTATGAAATAATGATTCATGAATCCATTGGCAAGAAAGTAGAGTTTAGCACCCAAGAGAGAAAGCAATTTTTTATCTCTGCCATGTTATCAACATTTTATTGCTAGTGAAGTTATTTAGTTTGCACTCATCGAGTTCTATCTTCACTTTTGGGGAAGTACTTTTTAGTATCTTTGCTCTCCATTGCCTATAAAGCTTGATTTGACCTAAGCTTTATAGCTGCCACTCTGAAACAAGAATAAGCCTCAATCTGGCCAGCCCAGTACAAACAATATAAAACAACTCCATTTATTTGCCAGTCTCTAGCTCAGGATTCATCCTCCATCTTGCAAAACCTTATCCCTCATAAATGAAAGTTTCAAGCCACAACTAAAGAGCACAAGTAGCTACTAAAGATAAGCTTAAGATGGAAGCAATACTTACATCCCTGAATAGGACTGCTCCTGCAGCTCTTATCACAAGCCCAAGGTAAATCACATCTTCAGCACAAGCTTTGAAACAATTTATTTGCTATTCTGAGAAGACAGAAGGATATGAGACAACTAGAGCTTCTTATGACACTCCTAGCATGTGTCTAGCATAAGTAAACTTTTGTTTCATTGCCCTCATTAAAGCATTATCTGAAAGAGAGATCCCATCCAGAGTCACTCATGCATCATCTTAACAGGAAGATCTGATAGGCCTTACACTTGAAGGTATCTCACATAGCTTTAGGTAAAGCTCTGCCTACTCCAATCACCCTTCACAGAGACTCAGCACTAAACCACTAACTCTTGATGTAAGCACTCTTACTGGAGCCCATACTTTCCAGAGGAAATCCTAGAGATGCCCTGAGTCACTGCAGGATTTAGTCATTATTTTGAAACTATGCAGAGAGGCAGGCAGAAACTACGCAGAGAGGCCTCTCTATTTCTTTGTGAAAAGAAAATCCTTTCTTTTTAAAGGGGTTGTGAATAGTACCTGGAGATAAGTATAATTTGATTATAGAATCTCTTCTACACTATGAAGCAAATAAAGCTGGAATGCTGGAAAGTTTTGCCTCATGCACCTTTCAGGTTTGCCTAGAACTTTGTTACAGACACCAGCACCTTCTGTGAGGAAGAATTAACCTCCAGAAAAAGCAATCAAAAGCAAGTGAGACTCCAGTACCAGCACTACAACCTACTGGTTAGGGCAGCTTTCGCAGAAATTACCTCTTCATTGAGGAGAAGAACAAAATAGAAGAGGAGAAGAACAAGATAGGAAGCACACACAGATAAACAGAGCTTGCAAGTCTGCCATTGCAGGGAATTCCAGCAGCAGCATCCAGCACTTAACTTTTCTCAGGAGTAAGAACAAATGATCTGTAGCTCTCCACCAACACCTGACCAAGACACTGTATTCACACCTCAGCCACCCAGCAATATGTCACAGACATTAACTAGTCACATCTCCAGAAACCAATAACTTCTAAAGCCCAGAAACCATTCACACTTGTAAAATTTTTAAGTAACTAAACCACAGACACATCCTAATTTTAAGGAAATTCTAGTCCAATACAACATAGGGCACTTACCTTCAACCAGACCTCATCCAAAGAGCAGCTTTTTATCTCAGGATCTTCTAGAAAAACACAAAGATTACTTCACAGTCCAAAATTTAGTTTCTTCCTTCAGGTTTTTATCTTCTTCAGTGCACTGGCTGATGAAGCTTGGAACTCAGCTTCATCTGGAACAGGTGGGGCCTTGTTTTGCAGGTGAAAGCCATGGACTAATCAGGGAGACCAACCCACACAAACAAAGGGTTTGTATCAATGTAACATCAAAAATGTTAAATCTTTTTACAAAAATAAAATGAGGTGTGTTGGAAGATGACCTTAGGAGAAAAGGAGGAGGTCAGTCAGAGTTAATACTTTTAGCTCTTAAAGCTCCCATTTGAACTTCTGACTTTAGCTCTGCATAAGGAGGTTGTACGAAGCAAATGCTCCCTCCAGCTGGAGTTTGCCCAACCTGCCAAACCAACAGGGTGGCATCAGGCAGAAAGACATGATTTGTACAGTGTGACAGCTTCAGGGCTCACTGCACCATTGAGTCTCTCGGTCTCTCCAAGCACCTCTGCTGAGTGATTGCACAGTCCTTGCCCTTCTCTGTGGTGGGGATGGCATCCTTATTAATCATAGGGAGGCCTGGCTGGATTTGGTACTTTGTGAAATTTCATTTCAGGAGGAGGAGGGAGGACATGCTGTACCATTTGCATGTCCAAAATGAACACACCAGCCAGAGGGAGGAAGCATTGTGGTAATGAGAGCAACAGAAGCCTCTAGAAAAGCTGAGGTAGGACTTTTTAACAGGTCCAGGATGGCAGGACTAGGAGTAATGGATCCAAATTGGAAGAGAGGAGATTTAGGCTGGAGACAAGAAAGAAATTCTTTCCTGTGAGGGTGGTGAGACACTGGAACAGGTTGCCCAGAGAGGTTGTGGGTGCCACCTCAATCCCTGGGGGTGTTTGGGACCAGGTTGGATGAGGCACTGAGCAGCCTGGTCTGGTGGGGGATGTTCCTGCCCATTGTAGGGAGGTTGGAACTAGATAATCTCAAAGGTCCCTTCCAACCCAAACCATTCCATGATTCTATGCCCTTGCTGAGGAGTAGAGGATTGGAATAAAAGGAGAGAGGTTCCCAGAGCAGCTGACCTTTTGCAAACTGACTCAATAAAGCTGTGTATTTTCTTTCTCTGCAGGAAAAATCTTGTTTGGATGAAATTAACAGCTAAGTCAGATCTATATGACAAAAATGACTGAAACAATACTGAATCCAAGCTGATGCTTACAGGATCAGTAAGGAGAGCTGGGTGGCAGGAGTCAGGCTGCATGACATTTGCTTCCTTAAGGTTCATGCACAAGAGAATAAAAAGGCAGTGAATAGATTGTGATTAGATAGATTACTTATTCTCTAAGTTTACTTCCAAGAATTAGGAATTAAAATTCAGCTATGTACTTTCCTTTTAGGTGCTGTGAATGTGTTTCATGAAGGGCATCTTTTGAGCATCCTTTCAGGTCTACTAAAGACAACAGAAACATTTCCACAGATTTTCCTGGGCCTTGCTCTTAAATAAACCATGAGAATTCTTATGATGTCTTTTATTTTACCTCTCCTGGGAACCCAAATTCCTCTGAAAATAACTGTTTTTCTAGGACTCTGCACACTCCATGAAGTCATGTGGCATCTGCTGCCAGTGAGAACTCAAAGGAAGGCTCACCTGTGAGTGAGTAATATTCTCATTATCCACCATGAAGTTTTTCTTCTTACTTTTTAGTTTTTCTCTATGGCAAAGTGTAGCTCAAGAATTTTAATAATGTCAGACTGAATTTGGTTTTGATTAGGAGTGATCTCTACATATTATGCACAGCAGATCTTACCATAGCAATAGAATCCTAATTCCCTCCAAATTATCATTATCAATCTTTTCTCCTCCAGGATAAACCCACCCAACTCTCTTTGTCAATTAACTTCTCCTTTAAGTTTCCCTTGTGCTTACAGAGAAGCTTTCACTATCTTTCTCTCAGGTTTATATCCCCTTCCCTCGTTATTATCTAACAGAGTAGTTAAATGTTTCATCTTTGTCTCCTATCCAGAATTAATTGTTTTATGTTCCACACAGGGTATTTTCTTTGATTAATTAAAACACACACAGAGGAAGTTATGCAGTAATTTTATTGCTGTTTTCTGCTAAATAACATTTTGAGTTCTGGATATTATCTGGCAAATGTGCAGCTCACTCAAGATCTACAAAACAGAATTGAAAATTAATATAAACTGGTTAATATTGTAGCAAAACTAACAGCAGTGCCATCAGTTATAAGGGAACTCATGACACACTATGCGTTACTTAAAGAATTTGCCTTTTTCTGTCTGTTATTACTGCTGCTGAATTTAATTAGTGTGCATTGTTTTGATGACAAAACAGAAATGCCTACATGTTGCTGGGGTTGATGTACATAATTTAACATTCAATGGATAAATCTAAATCCTGTGTTCATTGTTATTCAACGTGCAATGGGTCAAGCCATAAATAGCAGACCTCAGCCTTGAAGTTGTGTGAAGTTGTGCCTGCTTCTAGGAATGACTTAATAGATTGTATTTCACATGTTATGATCACTTTTTCTTACATGTGCAAAAAATGTCTTCTTCCTCTTGGGTGTAGATAGGTCCCATATTCATCACCTTCAAACCTGACCACTGCAATGCCCTCAACTGGAAGCACTGCAGCTTGCAGCAGGAGTTTTGGGCATGCCAACACAATTAAAACAAACCTCTGTGCTCCCACAGCAGCTTGTGCTTCCTTGCCTTGGGAAGGCACTAATTTCAACAATCGTATTCTTAATCCTCTGCCTAGTCTTGATCACCAAAGCTCTGCAGGGAGTCAACCCTGCCCTGTGGCTTCACAGAGCAGCTTTCTGGAAGCAGCCTTCCTCCAGTGTTGTTTGTTCTGATCCCTGCCAGTCCTTGAAACTCTGCCTAAGGAAAACTGAAGAGTTTATACAACAAAACCAGTCACAAGAGCCTGATTTAGACTCTAAAATCCATGCACCTTTCAAATCCCAAAAGAGCCTCCAAAACTAACTCTGAAGATCAGTGTAAGCCCAAAACCCAAGTACCAAAAGTTGTATGTCTGTGCAAACTCAGACTTCATGAACAGATACATAGGTAATTTATACTCAAAGTATTAAATATGCATATATTTAATTAATTGCACCTGGAATTCAGGCCTAAAACATGAAAATTAGGGTTTTTTTGTATAACCTTTCAGTAGCACCTGCCACTGCTGCTGTTATAATATTATCTAGGATCCATTTGACACTTCAAACGCCATGTACAAATCTTCAGTCACTGTTCCTGTCCACACTACTTTTCTAAATGGTATCTGAAACCATTTCCTTCTTACTTTCTCAGCAAAGTGTGAAATTGTTTTGAAAAGTAATTAGCACATTGTACATCAAGCAAAAGTTAGTAGAGCACTTGACATCACAAAAACCCAGGAAGTCCACAAGAAAATAGACTTTGAAAGAAATCGCCTTAACCTTCATGAGGTCTCAAGCCCAAAGAAGCTGAGAAAATTACCACAGAGTTTCAGTGTGACTTCCCATTAGACTATTAAGTCATAGACAGGAATCTACTGCAATTAAATTAAAAGCAAATATTATCTTTCTTTGCTATGTGGTGACAAAGTTACACAGTCTAACTCTTATGTACCTGCAATCTTCCCCTTCTTTGAAAGTAAAGAGTAGAGATGCTTCCATGGCTTAGTGATAGATGTGGCAGTGTCAGGTTAAAGGTTAGACTTAAAGCTTCTTTCCAATCTAAATTATTTTAAGATTAAATTTTAAGATTTCTCCAGCTCTCTGAGGTCCACCTCAAATGCATGAATACTTGTTGGGATCAATTTTTTTTCACACTTTGTTTATTTGTATACATCGGTGGACAATTAATTTCAGTAACTGGTGAGATGATTTAGCTAATAGCTGACAAATGTAGGGAGTCTTCCTCCCTGCTCATTAGCACTCTGTTAACCAGTTGACTAAGTCATTGCTTCTAAGTACTTTTGGTTTGATTAACTTTTGCAGGGTATTTTGGGATGTTTCAATCAATGTATATTAATGTCATGTTCTTAAAATGTAAGATATCAGGGTTTTGGGCTCACAGAAAAGCTTTATTCTATCCTATTTTATCCTTTTCCTGTGTTCTACATATTTTTTTTTCAATCAAAAACTTATTTCTTCAAACTTGGCCAAACTGGGAGACATTCCTTTTGACTTTTGTGAGACAATCTGTGTTTGAGAATGCAAATTCTTTAGTGAATTAACGTGCATAGCATCAAATCTGCATTTTCCAGATGAAGACTGTGAATGATGGCTCCAACCCAGTATCAGGCACATGCAAAGGTTTCCTCAGAGATGGCAGAGTCAGAGGTTAGAAGCTCCAGTAGCTGGTTTTACTCATCTGCTGCTGGCTTTCTAGGCATCCTCAGGCCTCTGTCATGCCTCTGAATTAACTGTGCTTATCATTGCTCATCACACAGGAATAAAAATATTTAACAACATATTACAAGGACATGACAATCTTATAGAACATTTCACAGATCTAGGATAAAAGATACAAAATAGCAATTATTATTATTATATTCTAATTCCCCTTCTGCAGAATGCAAAGTTATCAGCTTCTGAGCTGACTTTGTGCAGTTCATCACAGTGTGCTTGCTTCTTTCAAATTGTTTTTACTGGAGAAAAATCATGTCTAACATCGTGGGTTTAACACTGTGAAATTTCCCAAAGGAGAGCTGCATGAAGGAATTTTCTTCCTGGTATGAGGAAATAGATTTACAAGGATCAAACAATTCACACTTTAAAACTCTTATTTAGAGACCTCCATCAGTATCATGATCCCTCCTAGGGCTGTTTCTCTTGGATTTTCTGCTTTCCTCCTCATGTATTTTCTGAAAGTACCAAATCTGGATTTTGTAGAAGTAGCAAAATGAAACAATTCCATTTTTAAAACTTCAGATGTCAGAAGATCAATATGGAATCTGTGGGAATAAAATCTTTCATGGTAGTAATACAAGCCTTCCTGAAGAAGAAGTTCAAAAGATGCCTTTCAGACCAGCTATTAAAGCAAATGCATTTCAGTTTCTAGATCAAAGTCCACGATTTTTGCCAAGTTTCCCCAAGATCTTTTCTACTATTTCCATCATGCTCCATTGAGTGGCTGTGAACACCATGTTTCTTATTGCAGCAGCTTCCAGGAGTGGAAACTTGACAAGATGCAATCTCTTCAGCCACACCTTCAAAACCAGCATCACAAGTAACATGTAGTACTGCCACTGTATATGAACAAGATGGAGTGCTTCATATTACAAAAGCAACAAGAAAAATAGCAGATTGATAACCAAATATTCCCAATCTGAGTTCTTATTCCAAAGTTTACATGAAACATGGCCTTAATTATGTCTGCGATGGCAACCAATGGACTAGACTTTGTAGGCAGTTACTACTACAATGAACACTACTTTTTACTATGCATACATGCTGTCCATAGTACAGACAAGGTGATCCTGTATTGAAAAACATCTCTAAACACTGCTAAAGTGTAAAACATAGGGTCTGGTCCTTGAACAGTCACATAGCAGACCACCAAAGGGACTTACATGTGTGATCCAAAGCAGCTGTGTAGGGAAGGTGTCATGAAAAAGTAATTGTCAAACAAAGTAATTGATTACTTCAGTAATGCATGAACATGTGAAATTGGAGATTTGTGGCTGCTGTGGGTCAGCAGCTCTGAAAGTGAAGCATTTAATGCACATAAGAAGGAGTACAGCACATCTTACTTCTTGCTGGTTGCTGGTTTCTCAGCTCCCAGGAGGTCCTTCTGGGATTGACTCCTGGGGATTTGCAACAAACTCCAGCAGTTTAAATATTAGTCAAGTGGGATGCTCAAAGCCCCATAAGTGATTTACAGGCCCAAATTCCATTAATTTAAGAAGGAAATAAATGCTCCAAAACCTTAGAGACTGTCAAACATTTTGCTCTCATTTTCACGCTAAAAGTTCTTTTCAAGGAAGGCTTTTGGTAAAAAATACTGCAGGTGAAAGTTCTTTTTTGCAGCTATTGCTGGAGAGAACTGATTGCTACAAGCAATGATTACATGTGTTTCCTTTGTGCTTTCTTGTCAGCTCCATGTGCTGATTGTAGAGATGATTTTTGTATTGATTCTGGGCTCTCTGTTTCAGGTGACAGCCATAAGGTGAGGTGAAGAAGGATGATATATGCAAAATGTGCTAGCCAAAGCTAAAGGACAAAAACTTTAAATTACTTGCCTATAGCAAACAAAAAGACACTGGCTGAGCCTTACTAGCACACCAACACAGCAGTTTATCACTTCTGGCCATTCTTGCTCTGCTTCCTTTCCCCAGATGAAGTGCAACTAGCACAAGCTCAGACATATATTTGTTACTTGAGGACCTAAGATTCCATCATTACATTCAGATGTTTACCTTAATGATTCAAAGAGCATGCCTATTCCAAGTTCAGGGTCTATTTCAGCCTATTCTAAACTTGGTGTTGAGCCAAGTCAGTAACACTTGCCATTGAGTTGTCAAGTCAGTCATAAGAGATTTTACAGCAATTTACTCTGACGCTTGTACTTCTGCCAGCCCCATTGCAGATGCAGAGAGATGACATAGGTCTTTCTGAAGTGCTGTAAAGTCTGACACACTAAAGAGACTCAATGGGGGAGTGAGTCTCTTTGCATTACAGCTACAGTACAGCTCTGCACAAATAATTCTGAAGCTTATCTCTCTGCTCAGCAATGCCACACCTCCCCTCCAACCCTCTAGTCCCTCTCTGGGGTATTCTCAGCTTTGTGCTCAGGCACCAGCAAACCACAAGAGTCTCTCTAGAGGGCACATCTTTGACATGATTCAATTAGGTGGTTTTTAATGTCCTACAGAATAGCAAACTGGAGACGTGGTTTGTAACATTCATAAACCTTAGTAGGTAGGTATTGTAAAGTCGTAGTCATCTAGGTTGGAAGGGACCTTTCAGATCATCAAGTCCAACCATCATCCCAACTCTTGCAAGCTTCATACCTGGACAGGGACTTGAACCCTTGACCCTCAGGATTAGGAGTCTGATGCTCTCCCAACTGAGCTACACACCCCTCTTCCTTATCCAGATGACAAGAGACTTGCTCCCCCATCTTTCCTCTCGGGGGCATTTCATTCAGTGCTTTCACATGGTTCCCTACATGAGAAGTATTGCGAGAAAAAAGATATACCATTCCTTTGTTCATTGGTGATTTTCTTGCCTGTTACTCTGCCACACAAGCTCTTCCCTAGGAAGAAGAGTTCAAGGTTCCTCTAATGTTCTGGGATAGCAGGGTTCTCTTCATGGGCAGCTGTGGTCACTGGACATACCAGTTAAGTGTCCACATCAGGAAGGTAACTCAAGTCCCTGACTCCTGAAAGAAAGGGGAGAAAAATTAGCTTTTAGTCAATTAGGAGAGTATTAGGGTCAGTAGAAGGGTTGTACTCACAGCATACCATTCATCAGCCCTGTGGCCTGGCATTGGGCAGAGATTTGACCCTGCAACACTCACCTATGGTCCACTGTTGGGAAGCAGTGCAGGGACTTCTGCAGCTTGGACAACTGATGGAACACTCCTCAGTCATTCCCGAGAGTGCTCTAGGGGAATAAAGCAATAAGGAAACAACATCTTTGTGAATTCAAACTTCGATTTTTGAAAGAAAACCTAATTACTTTCTAAATCTGGCAGCAGGTAATAATGCTGCCTTATGAAAGCAAACATGTAAGATCAGCTGGATTTACAGGGTCACAGTAGACCCTGATGGGGAGACTATAGGGGTCTGATCCTGCACACACAAAGCTGTCACATGCAGGGCACATCCACACTGCCCAAATCTCGTCACTGGAAGAGAGATGATTCCCATCACATTTCCTCTGACTGAGTCTCCCTTACTAGCATTACCTAAATTCTTTGGTGCAGAAGTAAAGGGTAATAATGGCATTTGCTTGAAAATATTCCTCCATCAATCTGGGACAGCTTGTGATCCTATGCACCCTCCAGCTTGGAGGTAGACTGGAAGAAAATCTGACTATCAGAAAAAATAAAGTTGGCAATAAATTTCACTGTCAGAAGCAATAAAGGATACATTTCAAATATATATAGTCCACCAAAAAACCTACTTGTGCTAAATCTCTCTTTACAATGACAAGCACACCAGCACTTACTCCAAAGGCTGAGCTACAGCCCAGCAATAACACTTAAAAGAGAAGAGGCAGAGATACAGAAGTAAGAAAGGTAAAATATTGACATATAGAAAGGGAAATTGAGCTCTCCTGCATATATACTTATGAAAGGAAGGAGATAATCTAGTTAATGGGAATTGTGAAGCCATTGCAAGCTGGCTGGAGGAAATGCATGTCCATTTTCCTGGGCAGGAGCAATTCACGCAAATGCTAATGAGCCTTTGAAACTCACTGCATCGTTTGATGCTACAGAGCTGAGGGATACAGAAGATCACACAGGAAAAGCTCTCCTGAGTTTCAGCCTGTGTTCTCAGCCATGAGCTTCAAGATCTGGGAATAAACTTCCCCCTTGTGAGAGCTATTTCACTGTGGGGTTTCTGGGACTTCAGTCTCACCACATGTCCCTGGTAGATGTTGGAGGTGGGATGGCACAGACCACATTTTCTTCCAGCAGAAGATTTTCCCTATTTCTATACTGAAGAACTGTGTTTATTAGCTGTATAATGCTATAGGTAATTACCTTTGTTTCACCACTTCTGAGCAAATGAGAATCCTGAGTTCTTGCCCTTCTGGAAACTGAACTCTCTCATCTCCTTCAGAGAAGTAACTTGTGGAATTAAAATCCTCCCCAGGGTGATTTTGTAGGTATGCTAACAATGTTTAAGGATCCTTGCCAACTACCTCATGTCACTCAAAATCCATCCGGAAATATTTAAACCAAGCAGACTGGAGAGGTTGAGGTAAGGGAAATGTGAGAACTGTGCAAGTACACAAGTGTGTGATAACCTTTCTGAGAGTCCTAAGAGTGTGTTGATTATATTGAGTCAAAAATCAATATCTAAAGCAGCAAGAGCAGCAAGCTTTCTTTATAATTTATGATAACCAGAAATAAGGCTATAAAGAAACTCTGATAACAAATTTATAGTATGCTCTATGATAAAGTCACAAATGAAAGTATATTAAAAACATATTTAGCAAATTTCTGTGATGGAGATTTGATGGAATGAAGCCAAAATGTAGAAAACTTATTTTCATGAGTTCATGAAATTTTACAGGATCTCATGAACAAGACCCTAGAAACCAAACCTGAAGGCTGCAGCAGATTTTTTCACTGTTCATATATAAAAACAGAAACAGAGGTTTGTAATGACAATATTGACACATGAACTACAGAGGGAATTGACAAAGTTGGAAACGAAAAAGAGAAAAAACAGAAAACATTTGTTAGGTACTATGAGTATGTTTAAACCATCTGTTATTATACCTGGAGGAAAAACTGTTAATTGAAACAAAGACAAATGGTGAAACCACTATTGAAATTGTACTTATAACTAGAAATTAATAGTGCTCTTAAAGGACTCCCTTAGATGAGGACAAAGTTATGACTTAACCAGTCTCATACATGTTTTACCAAGTGCCATTTATTTCCTTGCAGTGTCTCACTACAGCCTTTCTTTTTCTGACTGGAAAGGCAAAAGAAGAAACTCACAGTAAACATAAGATTGGTATTTATTTGCTAATTCTGCCTTACAAACAACAAACTGACAAAAATCCTTCCCAAGATACAGAGATCCTGCAGAGGATGATCACAGAGAAGTCTACCTCATAATTAACTTCATTTTTGCCTACTTAGTCAAGTATTGTTTGTTTTCCTGTGCAGGTATTGTGTGTAGGAAAACAACCTTTGTAAAATGAAATGCATTAAAACAGCATCAATCCTCCTAATTCACAGAGTTAATCATTGGGGCTTTCAGCCAAGAACATGAAACCAAGAACATTTAAATAATAATAAATTGACTTTCACCTCCTTCCTTCATCAATCTTCACATAGTGTGCCTTGCATAAGCCAGTAACAGAGCCACTGCAGCCGTGCTGTAACTGATTGCTATAACTTTGCATGTTTTACTGATGTGTATTAAGAGGTAGTACTGAGCCTCTCAGGATTAACAGATCTCTGCTTTGAATTACCTTTCATTTGCATTCCAGGTCAGTGCAGTGCTTTACAAGGGCTCTTCAAAAGAAGTTCTGCAGGAAACAAAGCTAGAAAATTCACGGCAGATTCAAGCTCAGCAGGGGTAATTTCATTTCTGGTAAAGAAAGGAATTAAAATAAGAAAACCACTTTTACATTTTCAAAAAGCAGAACAACCATGACCTTACAATGTCCACAATTCTTACAGCAGCACAAACTTTAGCATCTCAAATGATGTTCATGTGTGTTAATTTGTCTAACGACAGCCAAGAGAAATAAAAAGACACAGATACCACAGTTCTCAACAGGAAACAGAGGAGGAAAAACAAAAGAATAATACTTTAGGTTGGGAGGGTCCTCTGGAAGTCAGGTGTTCCAACATCATCCCAAACTGCCTCCAAGCACCTTACCCAGCACTTTTTCCAGTCTGGGATTTGTTACCTCCAAGGACAGAGGCTCAACAGCCTCTCTGAGCCCTTTCTCTAGAGTTTTACTGCCCTCACTGAGTATTTTTTTTCCTGGTATCTAACAGGAATTTCCCTTTGTGCAGCTTGTATCTGTTGCCTCTTGAGAGTGGGATAGAACAAGCCTTCGTCTTGACATGGGAGCACATTTTTTTGGGTGTAGCTTCTTGAGGGCTCAGTAGACATGAATAATCGCCTGTAGTCTAGCTAACGCAGCTGAGGTGCACTTGGCCTTTATGGTCCAGGTAAGTACTGTTGGTGATGGAGCAGCTTGAACCCCACCAGGCCATCCAGCTACTTTTCTGTAAATAAGTTCTACATTAAAAGCTAGTTAGTATCACTAAGAAATAAATATCTCTACTTCTGTACTTACGAAATTTCAGAAGATTCCAAGACTGTTTTGTCATGTCTGGTATATCAAAACAAAACAAAACCAAAACAACCATCCAAACAAACAAACAACAACAAAAAAATACCCCAAACAAACCTGAATTTTCAAACATGAAGAATTTTTTGTATATTTTCTTCTTTTCTGGAGTTGTCTTATCAGGAACCATAGATACAGGATTGCTTTAGAAGACTAGTCTGAGGAAGTCCAGCAGGAGAAATAACTAATACACTGTCTTTCTCAGGAATTTGAAAGACAAAATGAGAATAATTTTAGTAGGAGATGAGAAATTTGAGTAAAGAGCTGATGCTCTCTGCATTTGTTAAGTGCCAGTTTCCACTTTGATTTAAACTTTTAAATGAACTGGAGTCCCAAATCAAATTCTTCAGCTGGGTGTGTGGTATGTAACTTATCTAGCACCTGGTATGTAATTGGCAGTTTGCTTTCAGTGTGTCTCTGGGTGAGTCTCTTCGATCCTAAATACTGTGAGTAATCCTGGAAAACCTTCTCAAGAAAGCAGCAGCTCCTGTGCACTGATACTACACTGCCAGCCCTTTAAATCCCTCTGTTTTGTTGTGTAATGGGGTCTGCCTGGCAATTTGCTCCATGGAGCTTCTATGCTCCTGAACCTCCATCCTTCTGGTCCAGCCCTCTCTTCCAATAGCTCCTAATGCCAGCATTTATCTGCCACCAATAGTGTCTTAGGACTGGGAGAGAGAGTGAGATTTTATCAGTCTTTGCCCTTTAGGTTGCCTTCTCTATCTTAGATAAAGTTTTCCCAGGGAGACTAAATTTTGCCTCAAAGCAGAAGGAGAGACAGAAGGACAGTATGGAAGAGAGGTCCTCATGTAGCCCTTCATTATCCAGCTCCTTTCTGCAAAAGTGGAAAGATACAGTCCAGTGACTCAAATTTTTCTCCTGCCCAGAAGTTTCAAGTGGGTGTTATTTTCTTATTCACTGAGCTGGTGTCACTTAACGCTGTCTCAAACTGTTAAGCAGTTTCTGCATCCACTCTTCTGATGGATGAGGCAATTCTGTCTTTACGTAATTCAGAGGAGCCACATGAGACTTAATTAATATTTATAAAGCATTCAGGATGCTCAATTGAAAAGGGTGATGATATAGAAGCTCTACAACAACTCACTATTTTCTGATATTACAGGTCAACTAAAGATTCGTTTTTTAGCCCTTCATTTTGCTACAGCAACTCTGTCCCCAGTCTCGTTTTTTAGCCCTTCATTTTGCTACAGAGACTTTGTCCCCTATGAGTTTTCCAGAGACAGTCAATGCTCAGAAATCAGTGATACAGGGAATTTTAAAAAGAGAAGATAACCTATTCATGCATGTAAAGGATGGCTTCCTCTGAAACAGCAAAGCCAATGAAATGTTACTTGCCCCAGAATTTGTGTTCTGTCTCCTGTCTGCCTCATTGTACAACTCCCACAGCCTGTATCTCTCCCACAGGGCATACGGCGCCAATCTGAGCCCAACCATTCAGCTGGTTCAACGCTGTTCAGCCATGTGAGCTTGGAAAGGGAACAAATTTATCTGTGTAGTGATGATATTAGAGCTGGTTATGGCATCTGCAGTGATTCTGACTCGTGTTCGTTGGTTGAAATTGTCTGGAAAAGGCAGCAGACAGGCCAGATGTCTGAGGAACATCATTTCCTCAAATTGCCAAGCACAGCCCCGAGCAGAGCAGAGCAGATCAGGGATCTCGAGCCCTCTTGATGATACGTAGCTTCTACCTATGCTTCATTCTTGCAGACAGCTACTGGTGCCAGAAAAGAAATGAAAAAACTGCTTAACTGAGGCTGGAGCAGAGTGGCAACCATCCCACCCTGCTGCAAGGCAGTACTGAGAGATGCAATAGGGATCACAGTGACAACAGCAAAGGCACTGGACTGAAAGGGATATGTTACAGCTGGCAAACCAAAGCACCAGGAAGAGGAACATCATAGCCCATGGGGAAACGTGTGTTGTGGGGTTTTTTTTCAAATCTCATCTACCATGCAGAGGAAAATTGTGGAGAAATACAGTGTTTGGGTATATTTCCACTCAACTATACTGGGGATGGGAAGTCATTCAGAGCACTGAATTGGAGTGATTTAATGGCATATGGCATAATTCAGGAAGTAACCTGAGGCAACCTCCTCCTGACAGATCCCAGCAGTGTGGCACTGCCCTCCTCATACAGGCAGGGCTCCACAGGGATGCAGCCCCTCTTCCCTCCCACTGCTTTGTCCAAAGTCTACTCCTACCCTTCTTGAGAAGCTGGAGGTTGCCAAAGGAGCTGCTCCTGAGAAAGTAAGAAGTTGTTTTGTCTCTCAGCATATAATGCTTACAGCTTCAATGAACATTCAAATGATTGCATCCCTTCCCTGTATCTACTCAAGGAATGGCCAGGAACAAGTTCCTAAAGCCCCAGTACCTCAGTACCACACTGATCAAAGTGCTGGCATGTGTGGTCCCATCACGCCTTCCATTTCCTCCCTGGTGCCAACTCACTGTGTTTCTCATCCAGCACTGGGCTACCTCTTCACTGGGAGCTGGCAAGCAAGTCCCTGCTGTTCTGGTTTGCTGATTTTTCCATACATTCACCAAGCCCATCCTCTCATCTTTCTCCCAACTGCCCACAGAAGCAGGCTGGCTGGCAGCTGAAAGCCCACCCCATGCCACCAAGTATCACCCTGTTGCTGGTAACTGATCCCAAGTGAGCCAGCTGCCAGCCTCCTGTGTTGCTGCTGGCTCTGCCACTGCTTGGCATCTCCTGCACTGTCCCACAGACAGATTTTGGCCCCAGCATGCTTGATGTTTGTGCCCCTCTCTTCACTACTGGGATGAATTCAGCCCCTCAAGAAGAACCTTCAGAGCAGTAAATTACCTTTAATCCTGAATTTCATCCAAAATGCCCTGCTGGGTTACAGAGCAAGCATCTCTGGCAGGAGCAGCAGAGAGAGTTGCACAGACAGAATAGGCAGATGCTTGGAGATGAGGGGCCAACAATGGTTTTTCCAAGCTGGAGTTAGCCAGACCAGATGCTCAAAAAGCAGCTCGATGTGGGAATAAAGGAGTGAAAGGAAAAGGAATGTAGAGAAGCAAAAGGAAAGCGTTTGCTGCAACAAGATAAGCCTGAAGTTAACCACTGGGGCACAGCTTAGCAGAGACAAGGGCAGTTGTGAGTTTTACAGTCGTCCTCCAGTGGCTGTGTTAGTATCCATAAATCTCTTCCAGGCTGGATTAGCTAATATTTCAGAAAAAATCCTCTTAGCATTTTCCTTGTGCTGGAGTGGCCACTTCTATTACAAGCCGTTTAAGACAGAGGAATAGATTCTTGGTAATTTTTGTTTAAGGAATCAATTCCTGATGCCAAAGAATTTAATGGCAGAATAACTAAATCAGTATTTGCCACTAAAACCATGAGCAGGACAGGCTGCAGAGGACAGGGAGTTAAATTTCTGAGTTTCCCCACTACACTGCTTCTCATCTTTAAGCTATTTCCTAGGCAACCCTTTCTTTGGTGTAGACCCAGGTGTGAGCTCTGCCCCACACAGCATCTGGGAGAGTCATGTTGCTTCATCCCCCACACCTTGCTTTTTGGTCTAGTTGGAAATTGCTTGTATTGCCACACAACCAAAAGCCTAAAGGGCTAGAGGCCCTCAGAAATACTGCTCTGAGGTTTTCCTGCTCTCCTTTCAACTCTTCTCCACCATTTATTCCTGGCACCAGTTTGGCTCTCTCCACCATACTGCCAGTGGCCAGTGGTGCTTCTCAAGGAGCCAGAATCCTTGTCAATCCAACTGAAAAACGATCCAGAAATAAAGGAGATGGGTGTGGAGGAGGCTGCCCTCACAGCAAAGCCTCAGACAAGCAGCCTAGAAACAGGGGATGAGGCATCTGGGAGGAACTGAGTAAGGACAAGGAAGGTGAAAGGGTTGGATTTGTCAGCATCAATGTGGATGTCAAGAAATGCATATGAATCTCATTTCCTGGCCTCCACAAGGCCATCAGGACACTGGGAAAGAGGTGCTCAGCAGATATTGGTAAGCTTCCTGCCCATTCCCCACATGTTGTGAAGCACAGTCTACTGCACCTACTCCCTTTCCCTAATGGATTTCTTAAACTCAGGAGACTCCTCAGGTTTTCTTTGCCCTGTAGCTTGGGTAAAAAAACACTGTGGGATGATGAATTAGACTGTTCACTGATGTTTGAATGGTTCTTCTTCCTGGGAGACTTGAGTTCAGAAGATTATCTTCACAAGGAGAGGCCAACAGAGCATTTTAAAATAAATGGTTATAATGTTTCACACAATATTTAGGAGATGTTGTGATATTGTGAGGACACTTTGTGCCCACATTTAGCCGAGGTCTTGGAGTTGCCCTCCAGCAACCAGACAGTTCCTACCTGAGGCATGTTTTTAGAGTGATGGCTTCGTGTTTTTATTAAAATGCTTGTCCAGACTAGAAGTTGAAGGAGGGAGGCAAGGTGAAGAACTTCTCTCCTAATGCAAATTTTCTCTAGAAGCAGTGTAAACACCACCCTGAGCCCACAGGCATTGAAGATAGTCCTCTGAGGTGGTGGTGTTTGTCAGGTGCCAAACACAGCCTGACTACTGCAACTATAAAAATCAATCCCAGCAACAGATAAAATCAGCTCCAAATGAGGTACGTTCCATGTTAAACAAATGCTGCATCTGGCTGCCACGGAAATGATGTTTTGTTTCTAATGGACAGCCTGGAGGCTGAGGTGTGGGCCTGGTGGTGGCCAGGTCCTCTGCCGGAATCACAGCTGTAGATGAAACTCCACCACCATCTGCTGGACGCACTGAAGATGGAGCTGGACTCCTCTGCTTTAGTTTGCTAGCAAAATGACAAAATCCCTCTGAAGAAAAACGTTAAAAATGCCAGGGCCAAAGTCTCTGGTTTCCACCCACAAGGACTTTTCCTACATGTGGATGTAAGTGGTAGCTACAAATCTTCTGAAAGTCTGTTTTTATTTCATTGTAGTGTAGCCCTGATAGATATGAGAGGTAATTCTTACCTCACTAAGTGCAGACTGAATGAAAAGCAGGCAAACAGTGGGAAATTAGTCTTTCCTTAGCTGATTCAAACAAAAAGTCCCGATGTGGCTCACACAGTAAGAAGCAGACTCAGGTTTAACCCTCTTTATGAGACCAAGTTAGGAGAAAGAAATCACCATACCAGAGCTCATGAGGAGAGTGAAAATTGCTACAGTCACATGGCAATAAAAGGGAGACTGGAATTTTGTATATTAAAGAAGAAAATAACCCTGAGCTGGTTGGATTGGGAGTCTCTGTGTGCCTCCCCTGCTGCTGTGATGCTGAGTGGCCAGGACCCTGCCCAGACTGGCAGAGCAGCAGCCTCATGCCTGCTGAGGAGCCTGAGCAGAGATTCCTGGCACTGAGATGCCCTGGGGATGCCAGCACAACAGAGCATGGCACCCTGTATGTTAATATCTGTGGCACTGTAAAGACATTATTCCATCCTTTAACCTCCGCTTCCAGGACCTGGACACCACAGGTCATCATGCCATTATCTCCTTGGCACTGAGGGCCATTCTCACAAGCACAGAGCTTGTGAGGTGGTCTTCCCAAAGTAATGTTTGGAGACCCTTTCAGAGACAGGAGCTGAGTCCTGTATCTCCATGTATCAGAGGAAAATCCCTCCAATGCACACCCCTCTCAACCCTCTTGGCTCCTCAAGCCTTCACATGACCTACAATGACCAGGTTCTCCCCAGAAGGTCCCATATACCCAATATTTCCTGCACTCAACCCAGCCTTCAGCACAACAAACCAGGTTACTGTGACAGCAACTTCTCAAACCTGCTGCATCATTTAGATCTGATTCTTTAATAAATGAAGAAGTGAGGCTTTAATAAGAGATAAGGCAGCCTTGGACTGCCTTGCTCAGACTAATCTTTTAATGGTTGAAAATGATAGACAACCTGCTCCAATTTCTTATCTAGCACTTTGCTCTGAATTATTAATAACCAATTTGTACTTAATTTATTTAGTTCTGAAAATTAACTACATGTGTCACTGGTTCCAACATTTTTCATTTTTACTGCCTTCTGCATCTGCAAATGGATAACTTCATCTAAACCAATTAAAAGACAAAAACAAACACACAACCTCCTGCCCTGCTTCCCTCTCCTCACTCCCTGGAGTACAGCCAGAAGTAATAGCTTCTCATATCACTGCACTTCCTTGCTTCAGACTTTCTTAAACTACAGCTTGGGTTAATTATTACAGCTGGCAAAGGGTGAGAATTCTCCTTATATACAAAATAGTTTTCCCAGATTCTTGGGCAAAGAGAAAGCTTTTGGGGCTGAAGGAACAGAATCTACAGTTGAGTGAAGAATGGAGGAGCTCTAAAACTTCTAGTAAATTTGCATCACATCTAAGTATTAGTTATATGGAAACACAGGTACATCTGGACTTCCCCATGTCCCAGAGACAGGGAACATTCACTTCATATAATAATTAATTCCAGAGATTTAAAAAAATAATGTTCAAGGAATGTAGTATGTCTTCCTCAAAACATCTTTTTTTCAATAGAACATTATTCTGACAATACTATCACAGTGTTGAAGTTCTCCTTGAGTCAGGCTGATTATTTTCAAATATTTATTAAGGAAAACAATTACTGGGTTAATCCAGCTACTCTCCAAATCTGAGAGGAGATGAATGACATTTCAGCAAGAGCTGGATGAAACATCATTCACAGTTCAAACCCTATTGTTTTGTTGAAAGTTTGTATAGAAAAGTTTTTTGAAAGAAAGCTTGTCCTGCTTTCACTTTCAAAACCCTAAACTGAACAAAGCCACTACTTTGATGCAAGGTCTTTCTTCAGAATTAATTCTTTCAAAAATACCTTGATGAAAAAAAAAAGCACAGACAGATATAGATCTGTATTAACACATTGATTTTGAAGCAAATGTGATTTTCTGATTGGAAAATGAGGTTAAAATATTAATTTTAGAAACCATGTCTGGCTTTCAAAGGAGCTTATTTTGACATGCTGGGGGCTCTGTTTGAAAGGGAAAGCTGAGTCACCCAACCAAAGAGTTGCTATTAAGGATGAAGAGAAGCACCTGGGAAGAAGAATGATCAGGAGGATGATGAGTGTCTAAACTTGCAGCACACAGGAAGAAGTAACTGGGGAAACTGGAGGCTATAAATGGCCAGCCAGCCAGAGTGACAAAGGGAGAAATCAGTAGGCAAAGGTACTGAATTATGATCATTAAGTTTAACAAAGGGGGAAATATCAACAATGAAAAGGGGCATTTACTACTTTCTGACAGGTACAAGTTTAATTGGCCTCCTCCATCCTGCAGAGGCCAGAGGAAGTCTGATGTAAAAAGGTGCTCAGCACCACTGAATGCTAAAATTAGGCTTTGGCTAAATGGAGAGAACACGTATAATAACGTGGCCATGAGGCGAGCTGGTAAAACTTTCCACAGATAGGCAAAATGTTTAACTGGGGAACAAACTCAGTCCATCAGCCCTTCATTAGCCTTGTCTGAAGGAGGAAGATAAATGGAGACATTTCTTTTACACACTCCAACTGTCTGCAAACAAACCATCTTGGGTAACAATTACCTGGCAGCCATCACACAGTCCAGAGCTCACCTAAAGAGACTGCTCAGGTGTGTTTGTGTTTGGGGGATCCTGAAAAGCCTTTCAAACAAAGTATGTTACATTAAACAAACAAAATATGTTACATTAAAAGCGTGCCACTGACACATTTGTTGCATTTATAAGTGCTGTTTTCTTTGCAGATACAATTGCTGGAGCCTGAGCTCCCAAGATAATGCAACAGTCAAAGTGATGTGTAAACCAAAACTTCATTTGGCTTCCAGCACTTCCAGAGTAGGGTCAGAGTTAATCTGTAATCCGTTAATAGATTACAGAGTTAATTTTTAATTTGTTATTGTGGTCTGCCAAGAACAGTCTAGAAGGTGAAAATGCCAGGAACAGGATTCCTCACCCATTTTCCAGTCACTGGGGATTTTACTTCTGGCAAAGGCAGGAGGCTCCTACACATCTCTATGTGAAAATGATCACACAACACTCAAGATACAGCGGAGATGCTGGGCAGTGTTACCTGGTTTCTTCTCTATTCCTGGTCACTGCTTTTTGACACCCACTTAACACCCATATTTTAACAGAACAACCTTAATAATGCCCTCATATATTCTATTCCTGAATGGTAATATGCATCATAGAATGTAGGATAGTAGGATCAAAGCATCATAGAATAATTTGGGTTGGAAGGGACCTTAAATATCATCTAGTTCCAGCTCCCCTGCCATAGGCAAGAACACTTCCCACTAGATCAGGCTGCTCAGTGCCTTGTCCAGCCTGGCCTTAGACACCTCCAGAGCGGGGGCATCCACAACCTGTTCCAGTGTTTCACCACCCTCACTGTAAAGAATTTCTTTTTTATAGCTAACCTAAATCTCCCCTCATAATAGCATAATTCATGCTAGAGCTGCTCCAGATCTTGGAACTAGGGGATGAAGAGCCAGCCAAAGAAACTTGAACTGCTTCTGCATAAACCCATTTCTGCTTCACCTTGGAAAGGTGCCCAAATCTGTTATGCTTCACCTTGAGACTCACCTTCACCAGGAGCTTCATGACCTGTCCATTCTGCTTACCAGCACACGGCACAACCTTGGAAACATTCCCAAATCTGTTATGCTTCAACTAAAGAAGCACCTTCACCAGGAGCTTCATGACCTGTCCATTCTGCTTACCAGCACACGGCACAACCTTGGAAACATTCCCAAATCTGTTATGCTTCAACTAAAGAAGCACCTTCACCAGGAGCTTCATGACCTGTTCATTCTGCTTACCTCCACATGGCACAACTGGTGGGGACAGGGACAAGGGCAGGGGCCAATACCCAGAACCAGCTCACCCAGTCCATCTTTCTTGGTGCTTCTCTATGCTTAGAGTAAAAAGATTTTATGGTATCTAATGTGATTTTTTTTCACTGCAATTGAAAATTGAATTAACTACTTTCATCCAACTTGGGTACTCTCATATCCAGGGAAGAATCCAGATTCTTCTTTTCCACAAGAAGAGAAAATAAACACTGTATTTTTCCCCTTTCATCTCCCCCATATCATCATTTAAATGGAGCTCCTCAAGCAGAGCATGGTGTCCCAAAGAGACCTTATCAAGTGAATGGACTGGAAAGTTTTGCCCTGTGTTTGTCATTCATGTGCAAGCCTATGGTGTTTATGCATCACATCTGCCCTTTTCTTGACAGCACACCATTTTTGACTCATGTTCTGCTTAGGACCTGTCAGTAAATTTGAGTTTCCTCCAAGGAACTGCTACACAGTTTATTTCCTCTCCTGTGCCTGCACATTTAGCTTTCCTTCTCTCAGTTGTAGTACCTTCTACTTTCCTGATTTAATGGGATTCTTCTCTCTGCCTTCAGATCTTTCCAAAAATGTATCATTACCATTGGGACCAGTGGGACCAGTGTACTACCTGACTCTTCCAGGTGCTGGTATTTACAAATGTAAAGCGAAAACTCTCTCACTCACTAATGAAGAAATCATGCTAGTGGAATCCCATCTTCTACTAATAATAATTCTTCCATTCCATTCTATGAATTGTGATTTAAGGAGGAGAGAGAAAGAAGTAAGATTGTTATCTATATACATGCAGCCTTCCTGAAACTTTCAATGAATAAAACTAAAATGCTAATACTAATGAAAATTAAAATCAGGAGCAAAAGAATAGGTTCACAAGTCTCATTGAACCTGTCTACAGCCTTAGACATGTCATCTGATCTCTACATTGAGGCTTCCTAATCTGTCAGGAATTGTCACTGTAAAAATTTGAGATCTAGAAACTGCAAATACAATCAGTTTAAGAACCAATATTATTACTATTCTGGAGAACATACTTTTTATGCAAATTACTCACAGAAATTATTTCACATGCCTCTAACTGAATTACTGCATTGCCTAGCTGCATTGCATACAGTAATACAATAATTAAAAAGCTTTGTTTCTGTAACTGTCAATGCTTTGTGACAGATGAAATCTGGAAGTCTCTCTAGGGTTTATGATCTCTGAGGTCTGAACTCCAGCACAAAACATGACAATCAACTTTTCAGAGATGTTTTTTTCCTAAAAGCCAGAAAGTTCCATACTCCAATGACAGCATCAGCCAGGACACTTCATAGACAATGAGATTAGCAGGTGGGGCAACTTCCAGGAGAATTAGTAAGGATGACACTTTGCACCCAGCAAAGTGCAATGAACATCTATAAAAGACTGAAACAAAGAGGTTTCAAGCAGCAACTCAGATCAATGTGGGCCTTACATCCAAAACAGAGGCTGCTAATAGCTGGGCATATCATCAGAGAGGACAAAGCAGAGTGCACAGATCAACCCATCCTTCTAAATAAGCCTGACAAACTTGTATTACAAGAAAGCAGAATTAAGCAAAAAACAGAGATTAAGTGCTTTATCTGACATTTGGGATTTTAAAAGACTGAGAAATAGGAGGACATTTTCAGAAAGAATAACACGTCAGGTCATCTCCAATGCGAACTGGGTTTTATTAAAGCTATTGGCAATAATTGGATTTTAGGTTACCTACCTCAGCCCAGATTTGTCAATTAACAGAGCCTTGCTTGCATGTGAACATTGCTGGAGGCTTCTTCAAAGAACCAAAGGACTGGCTGATTATAAATATTTCTTTTTTTTGACTCCAAAGGGTGAAACAACCTCCCTTCTTCTCAATTGAAGTAATGGTCATCTCTGCAGATCTTATTCTATTAAAGGCCACCTCCGGTTGATTGTGTTTGGTAGATACTGTCAGAATTGAAGACATGAGCCTATTGCACCCCAGGTCAGATTGAAATCACCTGGAGCAGAGACAGTTGGCAGCATCAGAGCCTCTCCCAAACTCCTAAATGATTCACTTCACTCCTCTGAGACAAGAGGAACTTTAAAAGAGGAAGCCAGTATGTGTCTGGGGGAAGAGAGAAGCAGAACAACCACAGCTTCAGAACAAAACCGTGACTTAGGGGTCAGGACATCCCCTTGATCCACTTTTCATAGAATCATAGAGTTGGAAGACACATTCAAAGGCCATCTAATTCAATCCCCTGCAGTGAGCAGGGACATTCCGAGTTAGATCTTGGAAAACAAATGCCTGGACCACTTCATCTTTGTCAAAAGGGAGATGCTTAGGGATGTCATCTTGCCCCCAGACTACCAAGGAGCTGAGCTGCACAACCTCTTTCAGCAGCTGATGCAGGATCCAGCTGCTCACGCCAAGGCACTGCAAGAGTTCAGAGACCTTCTTCAAGGCAGTTAATTCTTTTGTACATAGTTGTCATTAAAGTGTGTGTTTAAACAAAACTTGTGTCTCTGAGGACGTGTGCCTCAGTTTTTTGGGGAGGGCAGGCATAGGGTGCTGACTGCTCAGCTGCCCCAGGGTTGGGGAGGATTAGCTGAAGAACTAATGTGCTGGGCTCTGGTTGCCTGTTGGTCTAGCTAAGGCTGCCCTTCCTGCCTGTGCTCCTGCATTTGCCACCTTCCACAGTTGTCCCTTGGCTGGCGACTGGGGCTCTGGCTGCTCTGCTCCTTCAGGAGATCAGGTTGCTCAGAGCCTCAGCAACCTGGCCTTGAATGTCTCCAGGGATAGGGCCTCTACCATCTCTGTGTGCCCACATCTCCATCTCTGTGTGCCCACCTGTGCCAGTGTCTCACCACCCTGATGGTAAAAATGTTTATCCTAATGGCTAACTTCAACCTATCCTGCTCTAGTTTAAAACCATTGCCCCACATCCTAGTTTTCCTGTAAGCCCCTTCACATTCTGGTTGGTGACTGTGAGCCCTCCCTTGCAGCAACACATACACAGAGACTGGACAATAACCAGGAGAAAAGCTTTCACAAGGGTACTGATTTAAAGTACCTTCATAGGTTCTTCTTTTAAAAAATAAAATAATAAACAGACCACTAAAAAAAAAAAAAAGAAACCACCAGAAGACCTTGTTAAATGTCGTATTAGCAAACAGTTTAATTTATTAAAATGACTCCAGTACACCTCTGTGCTTCTACAACAGACACAGCATCACACATAACAGGTAAGACGCAGTAACATTCTCGGGGAAGCAGGATCAGGCTCATCAGCACAGGAACACAAGAGCAAAGGCATCTCACATCCCCTCCCCTCTCACCCTCCTTCCACAGTGAATCCCATACAGTGAGTCCCACATCTCTTCATGGAGCAGGCAAACAGTAGCATTCAAGTGTGTGTCCATGCTTCCCCATGCCTACGGGTGAATAAAGCCCTATAGTGTCACAGACAAGGCAGGAACGCCTCCAGGATCAGTGTGAGAAGTAAATATATTGACAGGTTTACAATCCCTGAAGGCCTGGGAGGCTCAGACAGGAAGGGAAAGTCTACAGTTACATCACTCTCAAAACGTGAGAAGTGAAGGATACACATGGATAAGTTTTTCGCACTGTGAAAGATCCTGGCCCAAAAGGACTTGCCCCCCTGAGTAACATGCTCATAAGAATGACAAAACTCTTTAGAAGAGTAGAGTCTTATAATACCTTTGCATTAATTAGGGCCAGTCCTTTCTCCTTTATGGTTAACTTTTCTGGAGTTACCTCAGCCTGGCATTCTATCAGCACAGGCAACATCAGATGTTAAGAAGACACTAAAGGTGTAAATACAGTGCAAAAGTGCAAGGTTTAGTTTTTTTTACTATTACAGCCTGATAGTTTTATATTCTGTGCTTCATTTTCAGGGAAAAGCATAGTTGTCGTGTGTATGTAGGTGTATACACACACTCACTGCAGAACACAAAGGCTTCCAGTGGCACATGATCTGTTGCACTGACTTTTCACATGCAGCTTTGCTTTCATACAAAACTAAACCAGTTTTAGAGGTGCCTCCTCTCTTCATTAATGTGTATTCACATGCATGATTACCCTACCTGCCCAATGACTTATATTAACCAGGTTTTAATTTTATTTTCTATTTTTTTTAGTGTAAGCCATAAGTTATCTTAGTTGCAACACCTAGCCAGAACATTTCCAGGACCACACTACGGGGTTTTCTGGTCTGGTTATGTTAGTTGGCAGAACATTCTTAGTAAAATGCCCCAAGTTTTGTTAGCTTCATATTGCTTCATTTTTAAACAGCTTTTTTTTTAATGTACAATCTTTGTTGTTAGTACATTTCAGGCATACTGAAATGCAGTAAACTATGAGAGCTCGTAATTCTGAAGCACCTAGGTTTTTTTGTTTGACATTAAATGGAAGCCATCAGCAACAACCACTGAATGGAGCATTCTCCAAGAGGGTGAACAGACAGCCCACATTCGCTGGGATGAGATGAAACTGTTCTCTGAGTAGCTAGGAGACTTCACAAAACAGATTATGTGCCATGTAGCTGCTACCCCGCTGAGACAGCAGGAGGATGTAAGAACAAAAGTGACTCCAGGGTGGGTTTCTATCCTTATTAGTGTAGCTTTGGTTCCAAAGTTCTTTTAAGTGTTGTAGAGCACCTGGTTTAGTGACAGCACATCCGCGTCTCACAGTGCTAACAGTGCAATGCTAATGAACTATAAACCGCAGGTTTCAAATATTAATAGCATTTAATAAAAAAATTTACAGAAATACTCGGGTTGACAAACGTGCAGTACAAACGCAAGCTCCTTGGCCACAAACTGGAACTGTGGGCATCAGTTTTGTGCTGGCATTGACAGTGCAAATGCTGGGATTCAAGTATGCTTTTCCTCATTTATGTTAAGCAAGAGATCATGAGATGAAGTTCAGGGGATTGCTCACAAGGCCAGGATGCAAGAATCAAGCATTGCAGTAGTTGAAATGTTTGATTTCCCTCCCCCAGAAGGCAATCCAAAGGAGGAAAACCACATTTCCCAAGCAAACCAGCTTCACACGCCACTGAGTTATTGCTTCAGCTACATCAGCTGTACTAAACACAGGGCTGCAGCCTGCTGTTTGAGCCCCACTCACATGAAGGAAAGAGGAAATCTACAGTGCCAGTCCTCCATGCAAAGGAGTCAAATCACAAGGCTGGAGTCCTGTTTTATAGGACAGAATTTATGAATCATTCAGTTTTGTCTGAAAATTATTATTATTTTTTGTAAGTCAGTTAGAGTCCAAAGTACTCTTTGTGATATTTCTGTGTTTCTCAAGAGGCTACTATGTCACACTAATTTAGATGTGCTCGACAACAGAATACAAACATAATTTTTTTAAGAATTGCAGAAGTTATTGCTGAAATTTTCAGGGACAAAATTAAAAATTATTTCTCCAAATCAACTCTTTACTCCACTTCAGAGAACAAAAAAAAAAAAAAAAAAGGCATCTGACATCCTATTAATTAAAAAAAAATAAAACCAAAAGAACTTAATAGAGTTTTTCAATTAAATAACAATCTAAGATTTTACAAAATATTCACATTCAGGCAACTGTCTCCCGACTCTCATCTGACTGAATGACAGATGCCACAATAAAAAAACAAGAATGCTATGCTCACATTCTTCATAACAGCAGTGATTAGTGCAATTAGTGCACTACATAGCTCTGCTAGTGCAAGGTGTGCCTGCTAACAACCCTCCTCAACATCAGCTGCTACATGATCATTATTCTCAGATGTCTGAAACTGTTATTCTCATTAGGATTTTGGCATTTATGTTAATATTTGTGAAAAACTATGGCTTTATCCATGGTATACACATCCTGCCTATGCAAAATTTTTTGAACCATTTACTTAAAACAATAAAACTGAATAGGAATGCAAGTTACATGTTTATGCCATAAGCTGTGTTGCCACTAAACTCGAGATCTCAGGGTTAGCTCCAGAGCACAAAGGTGTGCATTTGTGCATCTGTTACAGTCTTTAAAAGTATACTTAAAACATAACACTGATAAAACTTCACTCTTCATTTTAATCCTAATTCTAATAATTTATCTTGTTTTTTGCAACGTGTTCAATTACTTGTATCCAAAGTGTCATCTGAGTATCGCTGGATTACAACAGGATGGGGACTGTAAGAAAGCCATAAATGCATACATAAGAAGGCACTTTATCTTCCAGTAGTTCAAGTCAGAAAAGGCCTTACCCAGACAGTGGTGGCACCTTACACTTTGAAGGATTAGCAAATGTCCCCAGGCTTTGACACAGTCTCAAAACCTGTCTTTGTGTCCCTGGAGAAAGGTGCAAATTGTGGTCTATAATACCATGAAGCTCATGATGAATTCCAGCAGTTTTTGCCTGTTGCGCTGAGGTAGGAACGTAGGGCTTAGTTCCAAAATGGTGTCTCTTCTTTGCTTCGTCTGATTGAAAACCTGAAGCACAGAATGAACATATATTTAAATACGACCATGCTAAAGGATTTTCCTTTCTTTTGTGATTAAAGTTTTATGGTCTACACTAAAGTTACCCTCATTTACAAGACTGGGTTTTTTTCCCTTTCTTGAAGGCTTGGATGGCAATTCCCTCTAAGGGAAATTACCAGAATTCACTTAACACTGAATCCTTTTAAGCAGTAAGAGAGAAGAGAAAATGAGAAATAGGCAGAGTGTATGGTAATCAGCCAACTTATAACAGCAAGGAATAAAACATGAACTCAAAAGGCATTTGAATGAAAAGTGTAAGCAATCTGAAAACATAAATTATTATGCTCTGAGTAGTTGTTCAGTAGCTGCTATCTAGTAGAATTATTTCCAACTGCAGAATAAACTACAAATGATGGATTTTATATTTATTTTCTTCACAGCTCTCACCATGTATAAGAAGATGCCTTTACTATAAGCTAATTAATGTTAGACTATTTAATACATTAATATTGAATGACAAAGACTTCAAAACCCTTAACTAGCAATACCTTGCCTAAACATTGGTGTTTTCAAAATTATAATGCTAAATCCTATCTGGCATTCAGGAAACCATGTCATTCTGGTTTTTTTAAAAAACTCTTAAACTCTTTATTTACAAAATTTGAACAGGTGATTTAAAATTTTAAATGCTATTGCTGAAGTGCAAAACTTACCCTTTATTTTAAAGAACCTCTGTACCCTCATGGCAGACACTGAGGTCTATTAGGATGGTTCTCCCAGAGCATCAATCACTTGTAAGCCAAAATTCAATAATTAATACTTTCTGAAGATTTAAGTAATTCTTCAAACTTAAATTTAGCTGATGCTAAACTCAGAGCATTCTCTCAGCCATACCATATTGTCACTGATGCCAAATAGGGAGAAGGAGTAGAACCATGAATAAAAATGCTGGATCACCTAGCCAGGTTTTTCTCAGGGGCACATTTCCACTGATAACTTCACAGATTTCAGACTGACACTGAACAGATTCCATGAATTGTTAAGGATGGGTTCACTACTTAAATAAAACTTTAACAACCTCCAACTAGGATTGCTGAACACTTACCCCGATTTCCTTAAAGACTTTCACTGCATTTTTCACATGACTGTAGGTAGCACTCTCAGCTGCAAGGAAGAAAATCCAGAGGTAAATAAACTGCAATTGAATTTGTCCTGACTGAGGAAAAGAATGAATCAAACCCAGTTCCAAGAAGAGCTGAACATACCATATACAGCAACATTCTTCTCCGTCCTGCTTATTAAGTGCCTGTGTAACTTCTGAACATATTCAGACTCCGAAACTGGCCCACTAAAATTGTGCACGAAGATGACAGCAGAGCTGTATGCCTCCAGCAGAGGACCCAACAGCCTCTGCAGGAAAGTGATGTACTGCTGGTGCTCTTGAGACTGGCTCACCTAAGGAAGGGCAAAAAGAGCTAAAGTGGCAGAGATCAGCAGAAACAACCCGCAACACATGGCAAAATGTCAGCCCAACAGTTCCTAGGACAAAAAGGAGCAGAGGGGCACAGCACAGCACATTATGAAAGCCTGGCAACAAAACAGTGCCACAAGTGATATAATATGCATCCCACCAATGCTACCTTTTTCTCCTTCAGGATATTAATAACTACTTACCTAAGATAAAATTAAAGACATCACACTGTTCTGCAGCCAACAGAATGGCTGAAATATGCTCACAAAAATGGACCCAAGTTTTCAAGTTTTAAAAAAGATACTCCAGGGAGTGTTTTTGTCAGCTCTGTGAGAAAACTGGTAATGTCTAAAATCAACACAATCTATGAAGTAGATGCTAGGATGAAAAGAAACAGCAGCCAGATGTGCCTCTAAATTTTAGAGTGCATGCTCTTAGCAAAGAATAAAACATTCAGACACCTAGATGCTTAAGTCTTCATCAGTTTTCATGACACTAACACATTGCCCTTTCAGCACCCTACATGGTTACTTGATATTGATACAACTGTTTTGCTCATGGGAAGGAGAGAAAGATGTCTTAGTAACTATTGAAAAATACAACAGACTAACATTGTGAGTCAAAGAAAAAGAAAATTCTCATTATCCCTCCTAAAATAGTGAAGTAGTTTGTATCTCTCACAATAGACTTCAGTGTTATTATTTTTAGGATATTACCTTCAGGTAGCAATCTCTCTGTTCTTCTCCAAAATCACTGTCTTCATCTTCCTCGTCACTTCTCCAAGATAATGGCTCAGGCAGTTTTTTATCCCATTGCTGTTCTGTAAGACTGGGGCTAACGTCCTCCTGATCATCCTGCTTAAATATGCAAGAAAAAGTGGTATACAGGTAAAAACCCTAGACCCAGGGAAACAATAGGCTTATTTTATAATCTCATCTGACTTAATTAGTCCATTTGTTAACAATATTTAATGAAAGCAGGCAAGACTCATTTATACTTAGGATTGAGAAAAGTACAAAGGAAAGACTTTTGGTGAAAAACTGTTCTTCTTTAGTTTGTGATATAGAAGTGAAAATCTTTGCAAGTGTTGCTGAATCTTCATACAACTGCCAAAAAAGTGTTTTCAGCTGTCAGGACAGAAAGTTGGGGATGCTGCTAACCTCTGTAATGTTGCCTTAAAGACAGAGTAGTACAGTCTGTGTAATATTATAATAGGTGAAACCTCAATGTTGCTGTTTGGAAGTGGTAACATCCTGCCTCTAATTGGGTTGTTCTTGTATTTACTTCCCCATGTAAGATTCTTACTGGAATAGAATGAACCAGTTTCAATAACAAAGTCTCTCTTGTATTTGAAACTTGATTACGTTGAGAAATTCAGACCCCTTCACCTGCTGCATCACAGCAACTCCCTTCTTCTAACCACCCTGACAAGCCCCATCTTAGTTTAGCCCACAAATACCCCAACATAATCCACCCTCAGAGCAGGACATGGATTTACACTTATATTTATTGGCAGGTAGGCATCAAAGGTAAACACACGTTTCCTCAAGCTTTTGAGATGAGTATGTGATGACATGAGTATCACTGGTAGAACTTTTTAATTTGAGAGGGGCAAAAGAGCCAATTATTTACTTTAAATCTACTTAGGAAACCCATCTATGTTAGTAAAATTAGTAATTAGTAAAGTGTTTTGTACAGTATTGTAACATTTCCCTACAAAGTCGTTGTAAAGTAATCTACCAGAGACAATAAGCATGAGTGGCAAATATATACATACTAGATCTGCCTAAACATTGATTCCATTCTGCTGTGCATAATGCAGGTAAAACAAATGTTCAGGGGTACAGTAAGTGAGGTGCTGCAGAAATCCTCCACCTGACTGAGCTGATGCAACATTCAATTTCAACAGTGCATCTTTTGGAGATGAGTTTCAGAGACTGTAAACACACGCTCAAAAGAATAAGGGAAGCCTTAGTGTCAGTCATTCACTATTATTTCTTTTGCTTAAAGTTGTAGAAAATGTATTTTTTCAAAAGTTACCAGTGCTAAGACACTGATGAAAGACACTCTCCCCCATACAGTTATTCTTTTTAGAAATGGGAATTGGGAAGATTAAAACAAAACGGGCAACAGACACCTTGTCACATTCATGACAAATTAAAAGGCCTCTGACCACATTGCAATTAAACTCCAATCAAATGCTTTATCTTGAATGCAAGCTTAAAAAAACCCGAGACATCACTATGCATTAAGAATATTCCTTAATTTTTGAAAAAAATCCACTAGAATCACAGGAAAAGGATTTTTAAAAGCATGGATCAATCAAACTTGATTTAATGGGAAATTTATCCATCTGTTAATGTTAGCAGGAAACTGAAGTAATTATAACAAGCAGAAGCTAGCTTCCTTCTTAGAGAACAGGCTGTAAAAACCCTGCAAACATTCCCAGCCTGTCCTAAGTCACGAAATGAACACTGCATACAGTGTTCACAGTGACAATGTGAACTCTTAACATTTTACAAGGAAAAAGCAGGTACAGAAGTTTTCAAAGTTTAAGGAATTTTTTAAGCATTCAAATATTCCATTGGTGGTGCATATCAGATAACATAAACATTTATATAATGCCTAATAGCTAGCTATATCCCAGCTATAGACAGCAGAGAACCAGAACAAGCATCTGAAACTTAAGAGAAGAACCCTCAAGACAGGTTTTATGCTTGAGCAGACAAAGGTGTGGCTCTACTGCTGTCCACACCTACTACACTCATCTGACCCAGGCACGGAACATACAGGTTAATACAAGAACATAGAATCTAATGCATGACAACATATCAGGAGTTCAGATAAAAAGCAAGCAGAAATAGCTCCAAGGAAGGAGAACATTTAATATCATAGAATCATAGAATCATAGAACAGTCTGGGTTGGAAGGGTCCCCAAAGATCATCGAGTTCCAACCCCCCTGCCATAGGCAGGGACACCTCCCACTAGACCAGGCTGCTCCAGTGCCCTGTCCAGCCTAGTCTTGAACACCTCCAGAGAGGGGGCATCCACATTTGGTTTGGCTTGTTTGTGTTTTTTGACTCTAGAAACACAATTTTTTAATTAGCTGGTCAATGATCATAGAAAATATTCACTGTTCTTGGTGTCTTCTCCTAGCTAAGATCAAGATTTATTTCACCAGTAAACTAGTTTGGATGCAAGGCTTGATTTGTTACTACAATTAGCCAGCTAAAGTAACAGTTTATAAAATTGCTTTAGTACAAAGAAAAACATACTTAGGTTCAGAAGGACATGATGTGCCCTGTGTTTGCAGAATATTAATTGTGACTGGAATAAATATTGATCATACCCTTTGTAACATG
>VZTY01000737.1:429678-447439 GCA_013400935.1 Turnix velox | reverse complement strand
AAAAAAAAGACAAACAAATAACCCACAAGCTTTTCCCCTTCTGCCTGAGACACAAAAAATCTCTACCTTGATGGAAGAATAGCTGGTAACAAAGCTTGTTCCAAAGAAAGAGGAGCAGGCACAGGTTTTTGGCTTTGGCTGTTTACATATTCCTGTTAAGAGAAGACTGGTTACTTCCTTTATACTTTTCCCACCTTATTCTTGCATTCAAATGATATTATTATTATGAAAAAGACAATTATTCAAAAATGCTACTGTGATTACAACTAGCTCACGCTAAAGGAGCAGTAATAACCTCAGAGAAGTTAAAACTTTGCAACATTCAATTCACTTTTGATTTATGAAAAGACAAACTTTCCACAGCAAAGAATCTGTGCTTTATAAAGAACATAGCAACAAAAACAATACATAAACCCTGTCACCACCCTGCTGGGAACAACTCCTTTGAGACTAGCTTCTCCACGATTAAATTAATGAGAACTGCCTTCATTAACATGAATGAGAGCAAAGTCTAATACCCTTTCAGAACCAACATGGAGAATGTAATTAGTGTTTGCTCTTGTTTTCCTCAAACATCAGGATGGGAGAATTCTCCAAGAGAAAGCACTAATGTAGAAACTCCAGTTGCAGGACCCCTCAGTGTCCCACAAACTAAAGCACCCAGGAAGCAGGGCAGGCCGTGGCATGCTTGGAATTCTTGAATCCCAGATTTTTCCAAAATCAAACACCTCTTCCTTACAGGTTACAGTTCACTTTCTTTTCAGGACACCGTGTTCTTCTAGTTTCTATAAAGACTGATGTGGGAAACTAAAGAGCCACTTAACCTGCTGGTCAGGAAAACAGTTCCCTCCCAGGAAAGCTGCTTAAAGGACTTTCTCAGCCAGCTCACACTCTTCTTCTTCTAAGCCTGTGCCACAGAACTGCAGAAGCCAAAATTAACCCCCCAAAGCTCCTCTCCTGTAGAAAAACCAGCAGTGACATTTCTACATCAATTTAAAAACACAGTTAACTCTTCTGCAAATCTTAGTTAAGGCATACTTAAATAATTTATGTAATTTATTACCTTTCTGGAGTATAAAAATGAATAAGCATGTAAATGAGACCTGACAGAGGTCACTAGGAAGGTAGAGAGTGATTACCATTTCACTAGATTAAGAGGGCAGATAACCTCCTTTTCTTTCCACTGATCCAAAAACAATTGTTAACTCCCTACCAAGAATAGCCTGGAACTGACCCAAGCCTTCTCCTTTGGAAGTGAATTAATATCTTTCCCTACCACGCTAATTATAATGCAGTGCAGACGGTCACAATAATTTCAGGCTGCAGTAATTGAACCCTCCAAAGCTCTCCAACCTACTGCTTCCCTGAGAGAAGTAGGGCAGAAAGAAGAACAGCTAATTAATTTGAATAATATTCTAGTAGGCTGCTGGTACAGTAGTTAAAGTCACACTAAAAATAAGGCTTACTGGAGCCATATACTTAATCTATGTACATTCCAGTACTCTTCGTATCACCAGCAAATTCTGCAGAGAACACAGAAAATCTAAAAAGTGAAGGCAGCTACTACTGCACCACCCCATTCCCTGGGAACTACACAACAGTACTTGGTGAACTAGTGTATGTAATAACTGTAAATTGTTAATAAACTATGGCATCCAACAAATAAGCAATTTTTAAGATAAATGACCCCTGAAACCAGATGGTTTTAAAAATCCAGTGAGATAAATGCCTTTTCTCAGCAACAATGCAAATTCATTACTCAAGAAAGATGAATACTGGAGAACAGTACTGGAGAACAGCATTGTTAAAGATTGATTGTTAAAAAGAAAGAGCACAGTAAGAACACTTCTATAATTTCAAACTCAACATAACCCTTTATAGCAACTCTGAGGCTATTTCAGCTTAACACAAATGTGTCCAGAGACTTAGGCCTTGAGTAAAACAGGGGTACTTCTGTCCCACTAGAATGGACTTCAGTATATAATACTAGTGATAATAACTCACAAAGAGTAAAAGCAAAATGAATGTGTCCCACTATTGAAACATCAAAAACATCAAACCTTCAAAAATATGTTTAAAATATCAAACTTACTTTTAAGGAAAATGGTTGTGCAAAATCTACTCTGACACACCCATAGTTCTTCCGCAGCATCCTGAAGACTCCTCTAGCTATACTCCAAAGACTTTCATTCTTCTTAGGCTTGCCCTGGAAAACATGAGTGGTTGGTTTGTGTTTTTTCCAATTTGCAATTAAAAGGTTATGTTTAAAATTAAAATGCATGCAACAGCAGACAAAACATGGCTGAATCTTCTGACATGCCTTATGACTTCAAGTTAATCTAGACAACTATTGTTTTTATACACACTTGAACATAGTACTTCTTAAGTCATGAATTTGGATTTAGAAGTATGTCAGCCATGCATCAGCACTTCCTGTCAGAGGGGTTTCCTGATTCATGGCTCTATGTTCTTCAATACTAACACCAAGTAGATGTGACAGAGGACTACTAGCATTTCATTTAACTATGTAACACATTTCCTTGCACACCAACAGAAAAATCCCCAGGCAAAACAAGTTGTTAATTGCTCTTACCAGCTGTTCACTGTTATAGTGACCTTCAATTATGCGATCATAGGAGATTCCCACTGGTATAATTAGGACATCAGGAGTCGCATTTGAGAAAAGAGCATCCACCACCACAGATAAAAGACCTGCTCTAGCTCCAGATGTCTTTCCACTTCGAGATCGCGTGCCTTCCAAGAATATTTCTAAAAACTGCTGCTGCCTCAACAATTCTTCTATGTGCTGAATACAAAAAGATTGGTGAAAAAAATAAGTATCTAATTATACTAGAAAAGTCACATTTGAAATACAGAGTCAGCAATCACTTCCTTTTAAAAAACAATGAAGAACACGAGTTGGCATCAATACTTGTGAAGAAAACAAAAGCGGTAATTAATGCTTGACACAAACTCAGACTAAACTGCAACTCAATTTGCATGAATATCCAGGCAGTAGAATGCCATTTGTTCAAGAACAGCATCTCTAGCAACAGCTGATCAAGCCCATTTGCAGACATCTCACCTTCTGGTTCCTTAGTACATCCCATCTTCCAAGATGCAAATACAGCTGTTACAATGAATGGCACAGAGGATTACACCAACCCATCAGGTTGACAGAACCAGTGTAGTTATGTCCCAGTACAAAAAAATATCAGAGAAATAAGGCTGAATTCAGAGTATTAATTCCAGGATTATGCAAGGGCAAAATGTAGCTCCCCTTTCAAAGGAGCTGGGGATTCAATTCTCTTTTATTCTATGCATTCAAGACTTCATAGAAGAAAATACAGCCTTTCTATTTTTTTTGCAGCATGAAACCTAGGACAAATTCAAAGCAGTAAAAAACATCCCCAGACAAGAAGTACCTACCACATAGAGCAAAGCTCTGTAGAGGTAATCCTTACGACCATCAGGGCTCTGATCTAACTTTCGTCGAATGAAAAATCCTCCCAGCTTGCGAATCAGGGTGCTACAAAATAAAGAAGAATTATACCCATTGATTTTAATTTGCAGGAAACTACTCCACATCCAGTAGGAAATTCCAAGCACGCAACAGCAACTGCACTAACTTAAATTTCCCAAGACTAAAATGTATCACCCTATTTGCACATGACGGGACCACACAAATACTACTCTATTTAACTAAAGAAATAGGCTTCTAGACCTTGTCTTGCTCCGTTTCACTCCCTTGACAGAACACTTGCCCTCTGCAGTGATCCTGACAAGGAAACCGTTGTACACTGAGATGCTGGTGACCCCCATAAGGGTTAACCTGAGCTGGCCCATGCCTGTGCTGCACATACAGCACTGCACATACCCCTTGGCAGTAGGGTCAGCTCAAACAGCTAATTTTAAGAGAGCAGCCTGCAGGCAGTTCCCACTTGGCACCAGCAATTACACCACACGCATGGCCTTGCATTTAACAGTGCAGCAAATTCTCATGAGAACATCCTTTCTGCTTGGCAGAAGAAACAATGAATAGAGTTTTTTTCTTGAAAGAAAATTCTATATAAGTTCAAATGACCAAAATGGGGAAACTCTTTCTGTAGGCAGGACCTACATGGCATGTTGTGAGTGGATCAAGAGGCCCACTGGACACTGCACAGCTTGGGGTTCCCAGTGTCCAAAGAGATGTCAGATTACATGCACTAGTCCCTCTTTAAAATGCTAGCCCTAATAGCATTTTAATACTTTATACAGGCTGAATGTTTTTCTTACTGGGATCATCACAGACAAGGCACCTACTGGTTCTGGTCCTCAAGTTCTTCAGATGCTAGAAATATAATTCAAGTGAAGACCAAACTGGTGTGTCTTCCTACAAAGTACTATTTACTCAGTACTGTTGCTGCCCATTACCCAGCTCATTAAAATTCACGAAGAAGAGCTGTACAATCATAACACTTTTTCACATACTCATTTTTCCTTAGTCACCTATGCACTTTGCAACTCCTAGAAGGAAGGAATATCCTTCCTTATACTATTTAGGTTATGTCACAATTTCCCAGAAGCAACTTGTTATGTTCTTCTCTCTTTGAGCACCTAATAGGAACTAAAGTGCTGCATTATGAACCAATATTACTCAGATTATCTCACACTTTAATATAAGATATACTGGAGTCTTCTCAAAATTCCCCCACTTCAGTCTTTTTCAAATAAGAAGAGGTTACTACCTGAAGATGGGGATGTTGAGGTTGTTCCCTGCAGCAATGTAGGGTGCTTTGATGTTATGGCAGAAGAGAATGAACGTAAGCAGCAGGTAGTCAATGTGGGATTTGTGAACCGGCAAGAAGATAAGAGGCAAATTCATCTGAATTGGAGAGAGAAGATAAAAAGAGAGAAGATGGTTTGTAAGAAATGTGGACTATTTCTCCTTTTCTAAATCCATCATCGAGACTGCTAGCATCGTATTAACAGAACTGATGGTGTTTTAAGGTTACCATCATTGTTTGCATCTGGTTTTCATTCAGTTGTGACAACATTTTTGTCAATTGTACTTCTTCATTTTTGTAAGTCTGTATGTTTTAGTTGTACGCATTAGGTTAACAGTGATAATTATTTCCAGTTTCTTCAGACTCACAGTACTGAAACAACAATCAAACAAAAGGATACAGCTAAATTATCAATGTACCAAAGCACTACTTTTTCTTTCTATAGGGTATCAGCAAGGATTTACAATGGTGTTCATGAACAATGTAATCAAAATGTCAACAGAAAATATTAGGAATCTTTTCTGTTTGTTTAATCTAATCCATCTTCCTAAGGTAAACCTTGCAAAAAGAATGCATTCCTTTGAGTCTGAAGAAAATGGTAGAATTCAGCAGTTAATTTGATCAACTTCAATAAATACTGAAAGACTGGGAACGGATAGCTACTAAGAACCAGGAAAAGTTTATTTCTTTGAAGATTTTCATTCCAAATTAAGCTAAGGGTGAAGAATCCTAAAAAGATCAGCTAATTTACTGCTGGATGCCTCAACGTAAAAAGGGAAAGAATACTGCATGCAGGTTTACTGAGATAATCATTCAGACTCCTAGTCAAAGTTTGATCCTGAAACAAAGGTAGAGGCAGAGTTCCTATAGTATTTTAAATTACAGAACTCAAGTAGTATTATCCTTAACTAAAACCATCATTTCACAGATATGAGACCATTGTATAATCTGATATCACAAAGACTTAGCAGAGATCTAGAAAGTGCTGTAAACATTAATGGAAACTTTATTAGGAATCTGCTTTCCAGATTTTTTCCCACTCTCCCTTACCTCTGTTGCTGCTTTGACCATTTCTATTTGACCTCTGTGGATCTGAATATTCCAGAAAAAGCTGTTAAACAACTTCAGTAACACCCACCCAGTCAATCTAAAGGAAACACAAACACAAATAAAAAAAGATTCATTTCTGTCTGCTTTATACCACTTCTATGTGACTAAAGGCAAAGTAACTTATTATCAAACAGAATTGTTATAAAATACAATTGCTTAACAAGTCTTTAACCATCAGATGAGCCATAGTTACTAATGACATTTCAGCCTCCCACAATTATGTCATGAAACTTTTGTCAGCTCCAGTGAAGGCTGTTCAAGGGGCAGAGAACACATTACATACAGGGCAAGTTAACGAAGATCCCAGGATCTATTATAATAACTAAGCTGCTTAGGTAACACATTAGGTGACAGCGTGGTTCTGATTTTGTGGGACAACTTCATAAAGCTACAAAAAGTATAGGGTTTGTCACTAAAGTTGGTGAAAGAGACTAGGGACACAATAATTTTTTCCTCAGCCATCACAGGTTTGGCTGTAGTGCTGTGTTTTGAGTTTGGGATAGGAATACCTATGATGGCACACTAGTGGTTTGGGCTGCTGCTAAACAAAGATTATTCTGCTCCTCATAAAACCCTAACAGAGAGCAGGTTGGGAGTGTGTGAAATGTTGTGAGGGGACACAGGTGGGACAGCTGGCCCCAACTGATCAAAGGGATATTCCATGGCATATCATGTCATGCTTAGCATAAAGGATTTCTCCTGGATCTGAAAATGAGTACCATTTCATTACTTTGTAGTAGAAAATGTTTTTTTATGAATTATTATTTTTTTGAATAATCATTGATTAGTTATGAATAATGTGTTACAAGTTCTGCTAGTATAATACACACAGATCCTGGCAATTCTTCTATCCATTGGCAATAATGATGAGTAGTTTTTCTTACCTGATTAAAGCAGGTGACACATTTGCTACCATTTCTTGGAGAATTTTCCTAGCTTTTTTCTTCACTTTGTTGACAGCTTTAGGATCCATCTGAGCAAAACTACTTGCAGCACTTGGGTCAGAAGCTTCATCTAAAATGGCCTTTTGTACCCTAGTGTTAAAAAGTAAAACTTATTTAACAGTCTCACAGAAGTAGAGTTCAAAACACAGACAACAATTGCTGGGAAGGAGCTACATATTACTACAGGAGTAACCTGAAGGCAAAAAAGAACAGCACAATGAAGCATTTGTGTACTCCAGATGCATTAAATTTAATTCTGTAGTTTTCTAAGCTCTGATAAAAAACTAGATGATGGCTGAATGTGCTCAGAGTTAACCATACAGCATATTCTCCCTTGATTTCTCCCCCTTACAAAGTTTAACTAAATTTTATAAGGGTTGTTTTCCCCATGTAAAGCATAACTAAGAGAGATTAGATGGTTTATCACACCATAACTGTGGCACAGCACAGACTGCTCTGCTTTTCAAAAGCAACAGGATCATCTTTAAATGGGATTCAAAGATAAAAAATTCAGGAGAGTTAGGAATGTTAATGTAGGCAATGTGTGGCCTCTGACAAAAGTAAACTCAAGGAGTGGGCATGTGGTTGAATTTCTTTGTGTCCAAGGAAAACTGATACCTTAATAGCTAATCGTGGGATCAACACGGCATTTCAAAATACACTATATCAAAGAGAAAACAAGATCCACAAAGTAAATGGTAGGTGTTTTACTTTATAGCCTTTTTCCAGTTTGCCTGACACTCTTGTTTTACACTCAAGGTACTCTGAAACACAATTTCTGATGACTGTAGCATGATTTTAGTGATAATTATTTACATGAACTAGACAAACAAACACTTGAAGAGTTCCCATGTGGCAATTTATTCTTCTGTGTACTGTCTGCTGTCCACCCACTATGCATAATGCATTTAGAGATTTGCAATTCTTAATCTCTCCCTTTCTGTCATTCAGATACTGCAAGCTGCAGCCCTGAAGAGCTGCACTGCAGATACTGTATCTTCCAATACACTTAACAGCCTGCTTTCCAAAACCTGCTGTTTCCAAATTCATATTAGAACATATAATAATCACAATGTATCAGTCATATATAAATAAAAAAGTTTATTTTTCATTATCTTACCTGCTGTTATTCAGCACATTTTCTGTCAGATTCTTGGCAAACATACCCTTATGAACATCCCTCTCTTGCACAAAAAGGACATAACAAAGGCGTCTTGCAAGCCACCCTCTGTACCTACAAATACATGAAAGTGTGACCCTGAATATATTTCATTGCTAAAAAAAAAGTATCTAAAAAATACCATTAAGTAGTAAAAATAATTGAAAATTTATGAGAGCTGTCTAAAAGCTGCAGTATCTCCTAGAAAATTGTCAATTCGTTAATGTTATAGGTGAAATAACAGATACTTAGCAAAAAATATCTGAGAAAACTGAGGTCTCTGTTACTTCAGGGCATTACTGGCCTTAAAACATCCACAGTATCACAGGCAATAAACCAGCATATATATTTTGTCTGTTCACTGGAACCAAGCTCCCAGCTAAGCGAGGTGGAAAAAAAGATGTAGTGCCCATTTCCAACTTTGTGACTTTCCACTGAGGAATGTACATGCCCAGCTGAGAGGTTTGTCAACTTCTTCAGGAAACACAGAGTCCTCTTGGGAAAGCTGCTCACATTGTATGTGCAGGTTAAACTTTCAAAGGCACTTTGAAAACATGTCTACATTAGCTACCAAATTTAAAAACACTTCTTTGTCAATCTTTTCTTCCTTTCAGCATTTCTAAATATCCAATCCTACGTTCCTTCTCTCTGTTAGGTTTTAACAAAAACAGAACCACTAAATAATCACATACACATACAAGTATTCAAGTAAGGCAACTCAGTTTATGTGGACAGTCTCTCCTTTTTAAATTTGCCTTGTCCTCTACTCCTTGGTTTGTGTAAGTTGCAATCACTGTGAAAATGTTATTTTGAACAGTTTTCTTAACATCACAGAAGTTGCATGTGAGGGATAAAATTCAGTCCTGTCAGTGAATATTTACCACAATTTTCCTTCCTCACCTTCTTTACAAGGACTGGACAAGCCACCACACACGTGGGTCACTCCACAAATCAAACGCAAATAGTAGAGCTCTCAAGTATCAAAGATAAAGTGATGGGGCAGAACTAACAGCTGGAAGAAGAAATTAAATTCTGGCCATCCCTAGGATTAGAGCACTCAGTATTATGCAAAAACCCTATCTTGAGGGCTGACGGTGCAATGCATCACGAGTGTCCCAAACCAGGGGTGACAATACTCATGTTGGTTTCTATGCTGGAGTGCTGCCAAGGTCTTTCGCCTCTGGTTATCACCAGAGTTGCAGATGTCAGCTGCTAAACCTCCTTTCCACATTTCAGTAAATTTATACAGTAGTTAAAAGCAGTTAGGAAAGATGAGATGGAACTTTCAGACTACAAAAGGCCAAACCACCTGAGAGCAGAGAGGCCACTCACACTGTAGTTGAGTGCACAGGCACAAGCCATCAGTGCAGTCTGACACACAGCAGTTATACAAATATTCAGACCTAAAAGGACAAAGAATTTTGCTCTTCATCCTGTCAGGAAAGCAGATCTGTGACTGTTTTTAATTTTTTTTTTCATTTTCCCCTTTCCATCAAAGACTGAGACCCTTATTGATTTTTCTAAAAAACAAACTTAAGGAGATACGCTTCTTTCTGACTACAGCATACAATAATTGCAGGGAACTGCCAGAGTACAAAGGCTTCTACTTCCATTTTACAGCTCAATTATGTATTTTTTTTTAAATCTGTTTGCTAATTGTGCATTAGTTACAGAAGACAAAACCCACTCACCTCAGAAAAAGGCTGTGGTATTGTCTAGATACAGGCAAAAGCACGCTAACAGCCAAACAGAATCTCTCTACCTTTCTAAAGCCAAGAAACTGTGACTATGTAACTCAATGGGACCTCAGAACTTTGTTAAAGTTGTGAGTTCTCAGAGTATAATGACACTCTAAGATAAAGGCATTTTATTTCAGAAGAATTCCTTAACCCATATTTTGTTGCCCTTGTATTTCCAATTCAAGTAACTCACCACTGAAAACTTTTTAATTAAAATCAAGCCCTATTTCTGTAATTTTTCTGTATTCCAAACGACAAGCTAAACTCTTAAAAAAAAAAATGTAATTCCAATTGAAGCAAGACCAGCCTCTAACATTAGCTTCCTCCCTCTCAAGCACAGCACAATGCTGCCTTTCTTCCGCTCAGACACTTTGGCTCATTTCTTTCAGGCTGCTGGCCTCTCTTTGTTTGCTCTGACTCTACTACAAACACTGCAGGATCTGCTTATGCTAATGGTTACTGTAAAGACCTTAGGAAGCATTATTAACTTTCTGAAGAACAGAATAAAACATTTTTATGTACTTCCAGCATCTTCATTCCTGAACACATTTCCAATAGCACGAAGATACATCATGAATAGGTCAGAGCATCTTTTAGGAGCTGCACTCTAACACAGAGGTAGAAGAGAGACAGTCCAGCAAGACATGCTAAGGTTTAATTGTCATTAGTGACTATAGTCAGTGCCTAAATTGTGAGCTAGATGTGCTCAGTAAATTAAAATGCAGCCTGAAGTCATTCTCAAGCATGGGAATAAAACCGCTTCTCTCAGCATCATCCTACAGATGCTGCCATTTGCACTGGAGGAGAAAGGAATCAAACACAGTCTATCTTTTGAGAAACAAGTTCGACCCTTACACTCCTGCGTCTCACCCCAAAGAACTTTGCTCAGCTCCCAGATAAGAACAACTGATTTAACAACTCCATTACTTTCTTGAAGTCAGCATCAGCTCCTGCGTTTACAATCACAGTGCCTCTAAGTTATTACAAATTCACTCAGTCTGGACTGTCCCACACACTTCCCTGCCGTAAGGGAATTGAATCATAAGAGCAAAAGAAAAGTCATGCTACATTACCTTGTATGTGTTTCATTGATATATATGACATTGCGTAGACCCAAAGAAGGAATACTAGCATTGAAGAAGTTATCCTGTTAAAATAAGAAAAAAAGATTGTTGGATTCCATCATTATGTAAGAGTATTGTCTTCGCATTCATCATAATTAAGACAATACAGTGTTTTTCATCCCTTATAAGAAAAGGTCAAAGCAAAGAAGTGTTGAATTTGCTTGTAAAGTACACACAAACTGTTCTGAAATGGAAATGGGATTCAGAAAATCAGTATTCCCAATTCCAGTGCTTTTGAAAACATTCTCTATGTGCTAACACATAAAGGAACGCCATTATTTGCTCAATTTCTTTAAGACAGTGTATTTTCTCTTTAGTCTGATTGATAAAAAGCAGCACTTACCATAATATAGCACTCGACTTTGAGACAGAACTTTTTTTAAGTCCCATTCGGTATTAGGATAATCAAGCTAATCATGACAGTCTGTGACATTGTTTGCCAGCAGATCAGGCATCACATAATGACATCCATCCATGTTTAAAGAGCAAATCTACATATCCCTGCTCAGGCTGAACAACAGACTCAATCCAGCCTCGTACACCCCTGGTCTACTCTCTACATGCCAGGCTATTAACCATTCTGGGATGAGTTTGTGAGCAGTTCCACTTCAGATAAACAAATATACCCTAGCAGAAAGACCTAAACTTTACTCTTCATATTCCAAGCAAGAACCTTGACCAAGAGGCTGGGTTTTTCCTGCTCAAATAATAATTATTAAATTGGTACCATGCCAACTGTGCATTAAAGCTAAAATTGCTTGGACTGTGCATCATCAAGGAAGGTAAGAATAGGTGGGTGAAGGAAGAAGATGGTTACCAGCAACAGCTGCACAATAGCCTCGATACCAGCTCTGCAATGAGAGTCAGATAAGAATCTCATTTGTGTGTTTTGTTCAGGATCCCACCATTTGCACAAATTAGAATAGGAGGGTGTCCTACGTTGTTTGAAAATGAGATAGGAATCATGTGCTACAGTAGGAGCATACAGTCCCTCACCCCACGTTACAGCTCAGCTGCATAGCAGAGTCAACAAGTTGCTGCCCTAAACTCCTACGAGGAAACTTCAAGGCAGCACCCAGATCTTTGAGTATCCACTGGTAACTTTTGTGGATCTTAAAGCTAGACAAAGAGTTCTGGCAGAGAGAAGTGAAAAAACTTGTTCATGGTCCCCCCAAGAAAATCAGCAATAAAGTTCAGTACCACAGAATGTGCAAGTCCACTCCAATGCCCTAACTGCTAGGTTATAACCTTGCTCTGTGAAATTCAACCTCCAGCTGTAATGTCACACTTCAGCTTTTCCTTATTTAACTTTTCCACGATCCCATGTCAAGATGTGGTTTGGTGAGACCAAATTTGCTGATAAAGCATCTCCCTGCCTTCACAAGAAGCACAGGTCCCACTGACACATCCTGCCCTTTCCTGATAAACACTGTCCCCCACCTCACAGCTTACACCACATTTAGCCACCGTCACACCTCTTAAGCCAAGCCAACTTCACTTTGGCAAGATAGAAAACTAAGACAGCCAGACTAAATGAATAAATAAAAGAGGTAGTTTTCTGCTTGGTTAGTGGATTTGATCAGCCCCCAGGACAGCAGGAAAGAACAGATGAGGGAGAAGTAAGACTTCCCACTCCTTGCACTGGCGAGGTGTTAGTTAGTTCAGCCATCACACTGAAGAAATTCTGTCTCACTCATTCATAGCTTTTTCTTAAGGGAATTAACAAAACAGGCAGCACAACAAAAGTGAAGAATCTAGAGTCTACTGAGAAGATCCTGTTTGTTATCACTTGCTGCAAGGAGTATTTTCATCTTTTGGTAGAAGACAATAAAAGGCTTAATCAGGTTGTGCCCCTTTCCTGAGTGGGATTTCTGGACTGGTACAGTTCCTTATTAAGTGGATACAGTACAGAACAGAATTTTGCTTCCTGACACCTAAGTCTCAACTTGAGAAGAACCTAATTACTAAACATATAAAGCCCAGGTTCAAGGATTCCTAGACTCCTTTTTCGATGTCAAAATCCTTAAGTGACCATCTGAACAATGTTCCCAGCAGATAACTATCCCCACTATCCTATATCACACTTCTTGCTTCCAGGGATGAGAAGCCATAAACCAGCCAGGGACAGAAAACTAACCTGTCTTCTCAAGTGTGGAATTGATCTCTTCAAGTCTGAGAAGCATATTGCTTATTTTCATAACTCCACTTATTCTGTGGATAGAGCATTGCACATCCTGATAGTCTTTGCACATTCATATGCACCAAATTCCCATTATTAATGTGACAGAGCAGATAATTTTTTTCTATATAATTTCCTAGCGCTGGAGAGTTTTCTGCAAGGAGTAGTAATTCAGTGCTGAAAAGCCAGGGATGCAAAGCATCTCAGTAGGTCTGCGTCATCCATCAATTTTACCACAAGCAGAATATAACCAAAAACAAAGGTAAAAAAAATATATTCCTTTATGAAGAAAGAACATTGTGACCTTAATTCAGAAAGTAAGAAAACTACTAAAACTTCATTACGCTGCAACTATGCATTATTGTCAAACATAATCCAGTCCATAATCTTCTTACCCGGCTCTGGGGAGTGCATACATAGCAACATCGTCCCACAAACGGCCTTTTTCTGCTCAACAAATTCTCTTTCCATTTTAAAGTAGCAGATCGGAAGAGAGTGGGCCTGGAGTCACACTCTCCCTGCAGGATGACAAAACAGCTGCATTAATATTCAGAAATACACTTTTTACTGGGTAAGAAAAATCCTTGAAGTATAAAGATATGACAGACTAAAAAACAATTATACTTGCCTTCTCTAATTACATGAAAATAATACAATTTTTTCCAAGATTTATTTTTTTAAAATAAATTGTATTCTTCCAGATGGTGTGATTTTAAGAAGTAAAAGCAAAACCACAGTGCTGTACTTTTGCATCTTGTTCTACAGTGTTTGCTGACACCCTGAATTTATAAATAAATAGCTCTAATAAGAAACTGCAAGGAAACTGACAGCTGAGAAAAGTGGAAGAAATTANGCCCGCCCGGCGCCGGGCCTGACGCGACTTCCTGAGCGCCGTCGCCATGCTGCAGGCCCACCGCCTTCTCCCTGCTCTCCGCTGCGGCTCCGCCGCCCTCTTCCCGCTCCAGCGCACCCGCTGTGATGCCTCTTCCCCTCAGCGGCTCTGCCGCGGCCTCTGCAGAGGCTGGGGCATCCTCAGACCGCCGCTTCCACCCACAAACACCTCCCTAACCCCACCCTGCAGGCGACTAACGATTATTCTGCTTTGCAGTGGATAAAAATGGTGTTTCATGTTTAGGGCCAGTCCGGGTTGCAGCCGAGGTGCTGCTGGAATGAGAAGAATGGCAGAAAATTAGGGACGGGCATCGATCGGGCCTTGCGGCGCTGCCAGCTCGCCTTGCACTGACCGCAAAAGCAAATGTTGATAGAGGTTGCTGCACATAACAAACATGGGCTGTGTGGGTCGGTTTTGGCTTTGGCAGCTTTGGGCTATTTAAAGGTAGTTTTTTCCATGGCTTAAGAGGAGTTCACAGAGCTGCATTCCTTCTGTGCACGCTGTGAGTGCTGCTTCACCGTTGGTCAAAACAGCNAAAAGGGTATTTACAATAACAGTGATGTATTTTAAGCTTCTATTGGATGGCACTCTATAAAACTGTGAAAAAACTAAATGTACACAAAATACTAACTTTGTTGACTGTGTAGGCTCTTATTCAGCAGTTTCACCTAAGAGTGATATGAAAACATAACTGCTGTGCCTTCTCCAACGCTGAGCGGTTTTTCTGAAGACTACAAAGTGAAAAAAATCCACAGTAACTGTTCTCAGAGACTATATTCTCTATTTTAGGACATAATGAAAATACACTTAACTATGATTTTTGCAATTTTTACTATTTTTCTCAATAAAGTCTACTGGAATACAGCTTGCCTGAGAATGTGCATTAGATTGTCATTTTCTGAACATATTTTCTAAGTCTCTTGTAAAAGTGATGTTACAGAAATAAGCCAAAGCAAAACCAAAATGTTTAAAAGAAAACATTTAAGTGGAAGAGAAGCAGAGTAGACCAAGTACCTTAAATCAGCATAACAGTTGAAAAACACAAACACACATGCCTGGCTAAAAAGCCAAGCCAGTAAGAAACAACCAGAAAGTCAAAAGAAATGCTGAAGATGCCTAAAAACTAAAATGTGCGTGTATCACATTTGGCAAGCAGCATGAATTGGCAATTATTCCAGAGGTAAGTCTTCCATCTGAAATAAACAAGCATCACAATGCTAACCTTGCCTCAATCCTTTCTCTTAATCGCTTTTTGTAATGTGAACTCCAAAATAAGCCAACTTTGCAACAATATTGCCATCCTTATATTTGCCTACAAGCCCTGACAGTTCACCATATCTTCTTTACAAAACCCTCTTTTGATTTGTCTTGCCTGTCTTTATCCCACTCTTCCACAGCTCTCCTGGTAATCACAGCTTGCTGTCCAGCCTAACTTACATCTAGCTGTATGGAAAAAGCCAGCTGCCAGGACATCTGTCCTTTTCCTCAACCATGTCTCCAACTACTCTTCTGTATCAAGTTCTAACTCCACCTCTGTGCAGCAGTGTCTAATTCCTCCTGATCTAGGCTTCTAAACCAACAAATACACCCTGGTCCTTTCTGCTCTTTCTCCTTCCAGCCCTCTGCTCGCTGTCCCATTTCTCTCTTCCAAATCCCAAGACACACTCAACAGAGGACACAGAATTTTAATAGGTTCCTTATTTATATCCACCAAATTTTCTCCACTTCCTGCATTGCATAAAAAACTCCAGCTCAAAGTAGCTTCAAACTCCTTTTCACTTATGCATTTCAAACTACAGTTTTCACAACAACAGCAAGCTTTTTATCTTTCTGTTCACTCCAGAATGAAACTGGGTACATTTACTGCTACATAAAATGATTAGTAACATTACACCATAAGACTGTAGGGGCTATCAATATGGTTCGACAAGGCTTTTCTTCTCCAGCAACATCAGCCTTTGGCACAGCACTGAACTACTGGTTCCTCCTTACATTTTTAAAACCAAACTGTCAGGCACAACAGAAGTCATGCCTTAACTTCCTTCTTTAAAGTAATAGTTAAAAGAAAAAGTCCACCTGTGACTGGAAGAAAACCTAAGATAAATACAGCCAGTAACATTCACAAGTTTTACTTACCCATTCTTCACTGGAATGCTTACATCTACTTATACTGCACTCTGCTGAGGTGGACACATAGGAAACATCTATTGTTCCAAGGGACAAAGCAGTTTCATCCATGACACACCAGTTGAACTGAAGAACAGAAGCTGCAAAACAGTAACATACTTGCATATGTAGGTGCACATACAGATGCAGAGACACATACACATATGCCTAATTTCAGGGATAGGTAATCAGCAATGAAACAGCAAAGTCATTATTTTTTCATCCTATGGTGAAAGTATTGTTCTGAAGAAGTTTGACTGCAGTCAGAAATCAGCCTGTGCATTTGATTTCCATAATTCAGCACACTGATCAGCAGTCTGTATGCTCTTACCTCCCTGCTGTTCCTCCCATTCAGCTCAGTATAGTCCCTTTATGCTTCACCCCTGTTCTTCAATGCATAAACTATTAAGCCACCAGGATACACATTTCAACCACTTTCAAAAGTTTTCTACACTCTTCCACTACACAACCTCACTCTTTCATCATTTGCTTATCAAAAACACATTATCTACCAAAAAAATGGCATTAATGTTCTCTCCCAATCCAGTGTCACAATACATTTCATGGGGCTGATCCAGCTGTAGTCAAACCAGTTTGCACATTCCTAGGGAGGAGTGCTCTACACAAAATTACACCCCTACACCGGAACATGCTCCTGACATAAGTGACATCACCAGCTTGCGGCATTAAAAAGCAGTTAAAAAGTGTAAACTTGCAAAGTTATCTTAAAACAAAAGTTTTATAACTCGTACCATAAGCACAGTAAATAATTCTCCCTCAGGCAAAGAAGTAAGGCTAACCATAGCAAAATGACTACACATTGAACTGCTTTGTTATAGAGAGCCACTGAGATGGGAATCCCATCATTGTCCTCTGGGGAAGCTGGAAAGAGGCGATGCCTTCTCTTCCATCTGCCACAGCAAAGAAACTCACGGCCAAGCTGGGAGCCACCAGGCACAAGACCGAGAATGTGTTAAATTTCTGAGTCCAAAGCTTAAAACTTTGGTCCAAAATCTCGTTCATATTCCCCTCCCCGAACTGCCATAAACCCCCACAGTACGAACTGGAGCTTGGGCTCCAACACCCTCCCACGTACTTCACGCAGCCTTTTTCTTTGCTGCCTCTTACGCTCCATTTGCTTTTTTTTTCCCTCTTCTTACCAGTGCTCAGGCAAATTGTCTAAAGCATACAATACACATGAAGGGTTCGCGAACACCTAAACGGTGGAAGCCAAACGCCTCCCGCAATCGCTCTCAAGGTGACCTTGGCTGCAGCGGCGAACATAAAAGGCGAACTTAAAAAAAAAACAAAACCGCGATTAAAAGCCTGTTCGAGCAGCACCGACTCGGTACGTACCTTACAGAACCTGCCCTCCGAGCGCCCGCTCAGGCCGTCACCCCGCCAGGACACGCCATCCTCTGGGGCCGGGGACCCGCGGGCTCACACGCTCTGCTGTAAATGAAAACACACGAGGGCTGAGCACCGGGACCGGCTGCGGAGCCACCCTGAGCGCCGCCGGCGCCGCTCCAAAGGGCCGTACCCGCCCACCGCTGAGCCCGGAGCCCCCGGCGGCGAGGCCGCGGTGCCTCCCCGCTGCCCACCTGCTCGGCTGCACGGCCGCCGCGCCGACACTCAAGGCCGCCGCTCTCCCTTCAGAGGCCACTGCGCCCCGCGCCACC
>VZTY01000737.1:261935-422040 GCA_013400935.1 Turnix velox | reverse complement strand
CTTCCAACCCAAACTACTCTATGATTCTATAAAAGAACTTCCTGCACATTTTCACTAGTGACATCTCTGCCATTGAAACAGGTATCAAAGGTAAAACTAGATGCTCTTGGGGACTAAAATAACAGAGAAATAATATGAAAGTGCGCACCTGGAAAATAAAAACATTTAATCTTTTAGTTATCATCATTAGTTAGAAATGGAGAAAAAACCCCAAACCTTGAGTTTTAAGGTGATCACATGGGAAAGATTCTTTCCCACAAAATTTCAACAAAAATAACATTTATTTGTGCATAAAACCTTTTCTGCAGTATTGTGTTGAGTGGTAGCTAAGCATCTTCTAAGTAGATGCTTCACATTGCACAGAAGAGACCAAATAGAATTATCTTTGAAAGTTTATAGTGATTAAGTCTAAGGAAACAAAGATCAAGAAAGACACTTCTTTCTTGAAATTCCTCTGGGAAAATGTCAGCCTGAGAAGAAAGCCTTTGTGTACAGAGTCATGGTGGCACAGCACTGAGAAAACAGATTAGCACTGAGCATACCGAAAATTGGAGAAGGCTCCGGCACAATTAAGGTTATTTTCATAGCCTTCCAAGAGTATTGTGGGGGGAGTATCAGCCTTTGGTCCATCACAGGATGATCCTGACCAGCTCTTCTGGTAGATCATTAGTACATCTCAGCGAGGAGGTACCATCAGTAATCCTAGTATGATGAAAGATCGAGCAAAATTTCATAGTTTGTTTACATTAGGAGCACTTGTTGCTAAAAATACCTTAGTTACTATATTTTAACTAAAATTTCAAGCACTAGCATAGATATGTTATCTGTTCCCAGTCAGTCCTCAAAGTAGGAGACAATTTATTTTAAGACACAACTTATTTTCTAATCCAGGTCTTGTTAAATTTCATAAAACCTGTGTCAGGCAGAACTGGAGAAGAAGTCACCCATATCTCTGTACTTTGAAAATTTGGAAGCAGAACAATGCAGGATCAAAGAGTCTAAATGCCATTTTGCAACTTCATGATCAGGAGCATGATCTGGTCTCTCTCTTCACTATTCTATCTGTTCCTCTGATAAATTTATACAAGATAGTTTCCAAGCATCTCTCATATTCATATGATCAGCTGATATTTGGAGCTGAAGAAGGCACCATACAAAGCAAAAGTGTAGATTTTCAGAGGATCACATCAGAAAATATATGCTGATGGAGCACCTTGGTGAAGAAATAATTTGAATCTGATGTGTAAGGTTTATCATTTAGAGAGGTGTTAATTTGGTGTTAGAGAAGGAAAGGAGGTAAAGATTTGCAATTTAAAATGTGTAAGCTATCTATAATCCTTCTGATTTACGTTCAGATTGAAATACTTTATTTTTGCTAAAATAAGATTTTCCCTCCCCATCTCACTTCAGTTTCCTCCATTCCTGGCTGAATCCTGTATTTAAGGCAACCTCCAAGACATCTTTAGATTCTCTTTCCTCAGTACAGATCTCAACTTTTCCTAATTAAAATTAGATTAAATTCAAGAAAAAGGGCTAACACAGTAGATGTCTTATGAGAAAACCTTGTCATTGCGGACTACATCTTCTGATGCATTCTTTGTTTTTCAGCTGATGCAGCCCAAGACCCTCAGGGTAAAATCACATCATTGCAAAAGACAATGGTGAAACTCCCACCCAGAACAGGAAAACTGCATCAAACTTATAAAGGGTGGCCCAAACTTATGTACTGTTATCATGGGACAACCTGTAAATAATTCCTGAGCCTTATTTGAACTTGCACTGTGCTCTTCTGTACTAGTCAAGCATCTGACTTCTGTAGGGAGGATTTTAATTAGAGTAAAATTAATTCAACCGAAAGTAACCTTTGAAACCAGGCTTGCATTATCAGTGGTGATTTGTGCAGGACACCTGATGGAGCTGCAACCTATGTATCCTTACGTAAGAGGCATTAAGAAGCAGTTACACAACTTAATGCAAACACCACTGAGAGATGAAAACCCATGGCACAGACAGGATCTTGAGTAATCGCCAGAGCAGTGCCAGAAAGCAAATTCTACCTGCAGAAAACTGGGGTTTTTTCCATGTTAAATGCATTTCAGGGGATGCTCTGCATTTCACTTGCTGGGAGGCAGATAGTGCTTTTCTAAGCCTTTTCTAAGCCACAAAGTAGCTTTATTTGATAAACCTTCAAAACTCCGACCAACACCACTGCAAAATGTGTGTGCAATTCAACTCATGCCTTTACCGAGTGCAATAATAAGCCTGTGATCTAAAACAAACAGGTCATCAGCAAACACATCCTTTTGTGCACTGCTGTTACTTGGGCTTCTCTCCTCCCACCATCCCCCTTTCCACTCACAGTTCACATGGCAGAAGTTTGATGTCTGACTCTAATGCCAGGGCCTTGCAGCTTTCTCAGATTTAGCACACTCCATTTCTCTGTGCACAAAGTTTATTAGTCTCCCTTAATTATAACTGTTAACCATAGAATCACAGAACTGTAGAATGGTTTGGGTTGGAAAGACCTTCTGGTTCCAACCCTTGTACCTCACTAGACAAGGTTGCTCAAATCTCCATCCTTGAACACTGTCAGGGATTCAGGGAATACTTTAATCTCAGCTGTTAACTTAAGTCACAGGATACATATAAATTCTGTCAGCCATACCTATCAATAAATTTTATTTTAAAGAAACTGTATCCATTTTGTACTACCTTCAGAGTATTTTAGAGTTGATGCAATTTCTCATTGAATAGATCTCATTTTGTACAAAAGGAGTATTGCAAAAGCCCTTTTAGATACTTTATAGTGCAGACATTGCCATGCTATCCAGGTTATCTTATGAAACAGACTCTGGCCACTTCTACGTCAATAGATGGGAGAAAAAAAATTCACTTGATAAGGAAGTCATCATCAAGATCATCCTGCTGGTCTAACTGCAGAGGCAGGGGAAGTGCAGGAGAAATAACTGAGGGAAGGGCAGGAGCTGCACATTAAAAGACACGTATGTAGAGTTGTGTTTGTGAGGAATAACATGGTTTCCTGTTATTGCATGAGAACACAAGCATGGGGGAGGGAGAGCCCCAGGAGGAAAACAGACTTCATAGAGAATGATGTCAATTGCAGCTTTAAGAAGTACATTCTTTACATGATTATCCAGGTTAAGGCTTAGTTTTGTTTCCTAGGGGTGAAAAATGGAAAATAAATACAACATGCTTTTCCTCATCTAAATTTCTGGAATTCTTTTAACAAAAAGAGTTAATCAGTTTTGCTTGCATGCAGCAATTCAGTTTACCAGAATATATTGGTATTTGCTCCCAAATTATAACTTAATTCCATTTGTCAAAGCCCTTAAGAGTATTGTCAATAGGATCAATCACCAAAGCATGTTCTCCTTGAATCATAGAATCATGGAATGGTTTGGGTTGGAAGAGACCTCAAAGATCATCCAGTTACAATCCCCTGCTGTGGACAGGGACACCTCCCACTAAAGCAGGTTGCTCAAAGCCCTGTCTAGCCTGGCCTCAAACACATCCAGGAATGGGGCATCCACAACTTCTCCAGGCAACCTGTTCATGTCTCACCACTCTCAAAGTAAAGAATTTCTTCCTAATACCTAATCCAAATCCACCCTCTTTCAGTTTAAAACCATTCCCTCTTGTCCTATCACTGCACACCCCTGCAAAAACTCTTTCTTGTAGTCTCCCTTGAACAAGTTGTTTCTCTTATGTGACATGTTGCTTCAAGTTACATCCATTTCAGCCATGCCTGAAAATAGTGTAATTATGTCAGTCAGGAACATAGTTTTTTTCTTAATGAAATAGTTTCCAAAGTGGTTTCTACCACCTACGCTTTGAAAGCCAGTATACTCTCATCTCAGCCATTTTTCTTACTTACAACTTTTGCAGACAGACAGAGGATCTGTGAGTACAGAACGATCTGAGAAATGTGACAAAGCATTTATTTACTATTTTCTGAATTACTTTTACCTTTGGCTCTTTAATTTTTTTAATGCCTCTTTGTTCTGGTTATTCCAGAACTGTCATGTACAACACCTTAATTGTATTGCTTAAACTAACAGATAAGTACAAAAAGTCATCTCATGGAGTTATTTTTAATTATGGATTTATCTTCTTTGATTAAAAAAATAGCAATGAGGGAATACATAACAAGGGAACTGTAAAGCAAGCAGTGATTCAGGAGGAGGAAATTCAGCTGCTCTACCCCAAAAAGTTCAGTTTGCCCAGTGCCAGACACCAGAGAACTGTGGATTTCCCATGTTTCCCTCTGCCTGTGAGAATCCAAAGTTCTGCATGGGCACTTCTAACATTATTTTCTTTTCCTCTTATGCAAAAAACTAATGACAAATTAACCAGTGTCTTACCACATCCAGCCAGTAATGCCAGTGAACAAGGACATAAATAAAAATCTGCCTGGATGGAACATGATTCACATTCAGAGAGGAGGCATCCAGGAGATGTGCCAGGGATGATCTGTGTCCCCTGCTATTTTATCTGTCAGGCTGAGGCACTTACACAGCTCCCATTACCATGCTGCCAAAATATATAGGGCCATACAGCTATTCTTACAACACTCAAGTAGGGTGGACAGATTACATGGGTTATCCCAGGTCAGAAGTCTGAGGCAGAACAGATCATTACACAGGCTCCAAAAGCTCTTGATCAGGAGTTGATGTTTATCAACCATTTTTTATATAAGTCAACAACACCTAATCCCACTCCCAAGTTATCCAAGCGTTTCTCAAGTATTTATGCTAAAATACTCAAGAATGTTGGAAGTTTTACTGGGCATAAATCAATGCTTGAAATGAACTTGTTTGACTTTTAGCACATCTTTTGCTGCATATCAAATGTTCTTCAGCTATGGCTGTGAAGATATTTCATAACAGGATTTCTATATTTCTATTTTAGTCAATCATTTTAATCACAGAGTGTCCAGTAAGGTCATATTTCCTACCATTGCCCATGCAGTCACAAAATTTATTTCATTTCTATTAGATGAAGAAGCCACTAACTTGCTCAGCCTCTAGCTTTTTAACCATTTCATTTTCTAAGCCAACTTGTAGGTTTTCTAGTCTCAAGGATACACTGTAGACATCTAAGGAAAATCCTCATGACATAAAACTTGTGATCAATAAAGGTAACAAAAGACAAGCATACAAGAAGAAAATGTCATGAAATTCCAGATGCCCAAGATACCTTTGTAACAGCACCATTGCAACAATATATTTAATAGATCTCTACTTTCAGTGATGACAATTTAAACCAAGTAAAATCAGAAAATCTGGACTGGAATTCACAGCAACAATGCCAGATGTTTCTTGCAATGCATACACTTGAATGGCTTTGAGAAATTATGGCTTCCATCTTTCATATCTACCTCCATGTTGAAATATCACTCATTCCCTCAGTTGTAACCAATGTGAGCTTTAAGATCAATTCAATATATTAACCTTAATCTCATGTTAGGTATAAAAGCCAACCAATTCTAAAATGTTTTTAATGGATTTTAATTAGGCCTTTCACTAGAGCTGGTAGGATATTTTTGCATGAAGGAGTTGATACTAAGCACAATGTGAAGTTAGTTTCTGTGCAAATTTCTGTTCAGCTCTAATTTCACCCAAAAATGTGAGGAGTTATGACCAAATCACTTGTTGATAAATATTCTGCAACATCTGCCCTGACACAGCACATCTGGAGATTTTGTCTGAGATAGCAAAAGTTAACAGACCAAAGTACATCTGTCCAGTTCTATGCAGTGATGTTTCTGAATAGCGAAGCATTTCTGTTTACTCTCTCATATCTTCAGACAAAATTTAAAATGTCTAGTAACTTCTCTTTACAGAGGCAGGACAGCTTGCAGCAGCAAAAGATTAATAGATAATATATATAAAGTTTCAAGTCCTGAACCTCAAACATTTGTTCATCTCAACAGACCACTCTCAGGAGAGGAATCTCAGTGATGCTGAAGAGGCTTGTGACACATATGGTGCAAGACTGGAAATTCACTTCCAACTCATTATACATGCATGGTTTCAGGCTTATACAGCTGCACACATTTTAACTATACAGCAGTGGGAGTAACAAAAGCCTACAGCATTCAGTGTGTGTCTAACAGTAACATTCTGCAGGAGACACCTCTTCACAGCAACTGGGACAAGCTGGGAGTGCCCTACTTCAAACCAGCACTTTCCAGTGAGAAGAAATAGGGCAGAAAGAAGACTATGTGGAGTTCTCACATTTTTACATCAGCACAAAATGTTTGTAGCAGGCCTTCAGAATTTCCATTTCAACCCATGGATATGCATATTGGAAAGAATAAAACTCAAGAGGCAAGGACCAGAGAAGGCAATGAGAAAGAAATCTGTGCATGAGTAAGAGGAAGAAAAGAGTAGGTTCACTATTCAGTGGAAACAGAAATCCACTGATAAATAAAGCTGAGAAGGCTGAAGTCTGTTGTGTCTTGTCATTTTCTACAACTACCACAGAAAAACAATTCAGTGACTACTTTTACTAATTCCTCAAATAACGCAGGGGAGTTCTTTCAGGTTCTGATTCTTGCTGCACACATTGTTAGAATTAATTTTGATGAACTTCTGGAAAAAAGTTTCAGATTGAATGCCTTCAATAATTGCATTTTCTTATAATCAGCTATATGGTTACTTTCCATGATAAGTATTAAACTTCTCACTCGCCTTGGTTTTTCCTTAACATTTTTACTACTTTTTTTCTGCTTACTCTTTCTATACAACCCCAAATACAAATTTGGCCTTTCTGACTTTATCCTTGTATTCCTAACCATGATTTGTTGTCTCCCTGCCTTTTTTTTCAACACATAATTAATTTTGATTTTCAAATCACAAAAAGTGACCCTGATGCAACTTCAGCAGGTAAAGGGGGAAGGCATAAACATAGCTCACTCCGTATCAGAAGATTCAGTTTTCAGGTTTTTTAAGTCTAACCCTACAGGAAATCAGATTATTAGATAGCAATAACCAGGAAAATCCAGTTGTTAATATACAATGTGATATGACTAGCAGATATTCGGATGAGTGAAAATAGGTTTGGTGCTAATCAATTGGGAAAGTCTGAAATAGTAACACAGACAACCACTGTGGGTTCTTAATCTAGAGGAGTTAACCATGTGGGACAATATTGCATGTATCATGACCACAATGCTGTGACATCAGCTGCATCCCAATGAGAGCTGCTGTTCTATCTCCCATATGCTAGACATGAAAGGTCTGCAAGGTAACTGCTGTTGCTCTAGATCTCTTAGAAGGGATGATAATCTGGAGGCGTTTTGAAAAAAAGAAAACCATTAGTAACACAAAACTGGAGTGGATTCACAGGTCTGAAATAGTCATATACAGATGATATGCCACATCTTGCCTTTCCACCTGCTTTCCCCATGTTTCTGACGACATAGGAAAATTGTCCTAAGTCCTTCTGAGTCCTGCTAATACCAATAGATTACCAAGAGGCTGAAGAAAAGCTGGTCCTGATTTTGTTTTATCCAGCTAAGTTTAGACATTCACATCCATCTCTCTCTGGAAATAACCATTCCTAGGGCACAGTTCATCAGATCCCAAAGCAGATGCCTCTGACACTTGTAACAGGTTCCAGAGGGTCCAGTTCCTCCACACTGGATATAAAAATCAGTTTAAAGTCACTGATTTATCATTATTTGGGCTAGTCATTTCTAGCAGACTAAGCTCTCTCCCAGTTGCCAAGCAGCAGTGGTATGGTACAAAGCAAATACATGAAGAGTTCAGAGATTCACAGAACTACTGATATCAGGTCCTGAGATATTTGTAGTTACCCACTGGTACAGCTGATGGAAGTCAAAGCCAGACCTTTGAAATATGAGACTATAAACAACCTTGGGCTGATGATCAAAAGTTTTAAGGAGTTCAAATCTATTCCAGCCATATTTTTGCCTCTATCTTCCCCACAGGGTTGCTTTGGTCCTTGGAGTAGACAATATTTTCCCACTGAAGATCTCCAAAGATCCAGCTGTGATGGAGCTAATTATAGGTAACCTGCTGATGTATGATTAAACATCCTCACCAGCAAAATTTGTGGGTTGTATGATAAACTCTCCTACACCAAGCAAAAGGATCTGTCATTGAAGAAGAATAAATACCAGCCTGGACTACAGGGGATTAGTGATCTGAAGCACCTGTTGTGTGACAAAGACATCCAAGCTGGGCTGCCAGTTCAAACAAAGTTCCTCAAAGAAGGGATGCCTTGTCATGTGCATGTCCAGCAATGTAGTTCTTCCTTAGTCACAACTAAGGAGTCATTTACTGATATTTACTTTTTACTACAGACCAGAGGAGAAGTGGGAGGAACTACTAATCCTCCCACTGTGCTACATTGGCTACAAATATAGTAAGAGACAATTCTTCCACTAAGGAGACTGGAAGCTAAAAATACAAGGCAGAGGCTGAAGGGCAGCCAAAGGCACAGGGTGAAACTCCATGTCTATGATCACACGGTTGGTCCATGCCCAAGGACTGTCCCCACAGCACTGCCTAAATTCCACAGTGAATGAAAAAGAGGAAAGCCTGTATACACCGTAGAAAGAAGGTTGCACAGGATGATATCTTTCACACAGTCCTTTTATTAACATATAGCCAAAGATCTCAGACAGTGCAAGATTGCATGAGTTGCTGGATATTTTTCTGTGAAAAATGGTAGAATTTGATTCTAAATGACCAGAAATCAGAAGTCTCCAAGGACTGATAAAAACCACTAAGGAGATTTGATTACAAGTAGTCTCACATTGTATTTAATAGTTGTTTTACAGAAATCATTGCATAGATCACCAAAGGAGCCTTAGGAGAGGTCGAAGGCACCACAGAAATCTCTACTGAGCTGGACACATGGGCTTTGGAAAAGGGCTTTATACTACACCAAATTTCACAGAGTGCCTTCAGTCTGAACAAGAAGCTGCAAGAAACAAGAGTATATTCTACATGATAACACAGAGGGATTCTGTCTTCAATACCTAACAAAGTAACCAGTAGAAAACCAAACATACCTTAACTGCTGATCCTGGTGAGACAGTCGAGGTGAAATATGACCTCCCAAAAGTTTATGGCACTGCCAAAGGCATGCTGAGGTCAAAAATACACAGGAGACCCCCAAAGAGCACAGTGAGTTTCAGAACAAAGTCCAAAATGTTCTGTTTGAATCATTTCTTTGAAGTTGCAATCAAAAATGAATGAGCCAAATAAATAAAAAAAAAGAAATCTGCAAAGTGCTAGAAACAGAATATGAAAAATCCAAAGGAACTACACAAGACTTCTGATTCCCTGTGCCAGGGCAAGCATGTAGGTACTTGATTTATTCCAATCCATGGACTACCCAAAGTATTTATGTTTGGGATTGATCTGTTGCACAATGCAATTAATAATGCAATAATAACAGAATAAATAAGTTTCCTTGGCACCAGGTTGTAGATAGGAATAACATATGACTCATTGGTAATTCCTTTTCATATGCCAGTTTAAGGGGAAAAATATTTAAGCTCATTAAATTATGAGCATAGATTCAGCTATATCCTGTTCATATAAACAGTTTATTTAGGTGCTGGCAGTGAGGTATTTTATCTACTAGTCAGGGTCCTAAGATAAAACTTATTAAACAGAAGCAGTTTCAAGAAAATTACAAACGTGACATACATAAAGCAGTATCTTTAGGCCATTACACCTATGACAAAGCAGCTGTCACATAAAAGCAAAGTATGATTTACAAGTGAACTTATACTACGTTTTTTTCCAAAAAAGAAGATGGCAGGCAATGTTTTGTTTAAACAATCTATGCCTTCAACATTAAGATAATAAAACTTAAGCCACCACCATGGGTTGTTTCAGCAAGAACAGCAGAAGTCATGCTACTGCATCACAGAAGTCCTGGTCTCCTTGGCATTCACAGAATCAGAGTATCAGGGATTGGACGGGACCTTGGGAGACCATCCAGAGCAGGAACACCTAGATCAGGTCACACAGGAGGGCACCCAGGAAGGTTTTGAATGTCTCCAGACGAGGAGACTTGGTGAAGTCTCTGTTCTGAGCCTTGCTTCTCACTCCTGTTTAGGTTTGTAGGAACAAGACAGTAGAAGTTCAGCACAGGGGAGGCAGGTGGTGTACACAACACACTTCCAAACACAGTAGTTAATTACAGCCCTGGAGTCACACTCAATAGACAGTGTGGGCCAAACAGATTCTGGTGGTTTTTAATTGCTCGTTGCTATATTAGCGTTACTTTTATAGTGATTAGAAAAGACGTGAGTCAGAAATGAGCCACCACAGGAATGACAAACATTTCAAACCGGAAAGAAATGCACTGGGCTTTCCTCATACAGATCCAGCAGATGGTAAGGTGGTGAAAATGAAAGGGAATCTTAGAGCAGATAAAATACTTCACTTAGCCCCTGCATGTTTAATAAATACATTAGATATGAGTAGTGCAGACTTTTGTGAGGAACAAAACTGACGAAGCCAGGTCCATCCTGCAAGTGGGTCAGAAAGCTCTGGTCTTTCTGAACCAAGCCAAGAATCTGAGCAAACTCTCCTGTTGCTGAGCTGTGGATTCACATGTCTGCAGAGGAAGGTCTGGCTAATGAGTGCGTGTACACACAGAGCTGGCAAGCACCTTGTTCCTTATCCAGGGTTACACATCTCCACAACATCATCCACACACTGAGGAAGGCCTCACACCCCTCCATGGCAATTTACTGGTCTGTGCTAAGAGCAAAAGCTGTGTGATTGCAATGTTTACCCAGCAAGGTCAGGAAGATGGCAAAAGCTCTCTGGCACACAAAGATGGGGGAGAAGTGCAAACAAGAGCAGCCATGCCAGACACTTTCAGAAGCATGGCCAAACACAGGGTCAGGGAGACCAGAACACTGAAAATCAGAATGCCCTATCTGGAGCACTGCAATTAGACTTCAGGGATACTGATGTAAATCATCACCCATCTCCAGAGATTAAAAATAAGTTTATATTTTCCCTCAAACTGTGCAAGAGCAGAACTTTTCTTATCAGGAGCATTAAGTTTCCTAGTAGACAACTTCTGGCCACAAAACATTACCTAGAAGTATCTCGCACTTCATGGCAGAAATAGAATAATCAGCCTCTGCATCCTGTTTTTTACACTCCCTACCAACTGCTAGTTGTCCAGTTAGAAACTCATTAACTTCCTCAAGAGACCTTGGCCCTAATTAGTGCCTGGACTGATCAGTCTGCCCCTTTCTCCTTCACCCCTGCCTCTCAGGGCCTTCCACAATGATTAATGGAAACCATACTCCTTTTGTACATTTTTAAAAAACAGAATCCCCTGAGCTATCAGGATCTGCACACAACTTGAGTTGTGTGGAGCTTTCCAGACCACTCCAGAATGATCTAGTTTGCTTTGACACCTAAATTCGTCATGTACATATCTATCACTCTTAAATCCTGCTTTGGATCAAGCACTGTAGTTTTCTTTTCTTTGCCTTTTGTACAACAGACTCTTTTCTAACTGCAATTGAAGTGCCACCAGGGCCATGCAGCCAACTGCAATATTGATGCCAATCCTGCAGTCTTCTTAGCACTGTTAGTGAGAGGGAAGTGAACAATAAATGGACTCATTCCATCTCCCAAAACTATAATGTATTTTATAGGTAGATATGCATCTGTGTGGTCCATAATGGTAACATAGCAGGACTCTTCACTTTACTTTCTTTCTAAATGGATGCATTTAACAATGTTAAGTTCAATAAATCATGTGAACTGAAAGATTTTTTTAAAATGTAGAAAGCAAAATGAGAAAAGTTACGTCTTCAGAGCACTAGCACCGTCTCACTCAGGCACTTGCATAGCTTAATGCATGTGGACAGCTTGTGCTAAATGGCTTTTCTGAATTTATGTTTTCTCAGAAATATGTTTTATGTTCATTATGCCCACTTGTGTGAAAAAATGCTCTCATGGCCTCAAACTGGTCTTTTTGGCTGAATAGCCCTGGGTTCCAGTGCTGCACAGCCACGAGCTCACTCATCATCCAGCTAAAGCCATCCTCTTCCCAGCTAACTGTGATGGTCCTTAATCATCAAAATAAGGGGAAGTATTTTTCTTGCCTGTGGACTATTAAAATAGTCACTCCAAGGGCTATAAAGTAGTAATACTGCCATAATACCCCCCTAATTAATATATAATTATGATAATGAATTATGATGGCTTCAGTTTGCCTTCCTGTAATGTAAGATGTGGTCATATCCAAAATAAGATAGGAGACTTTATATAGCACTTACAGTAATTATATTAATGATAACCCTAGATTTTCTTTCCATAACAGTGTTTGGAACATCAGCAACAGAAATCCTAGCTGAAGTGAGGATAGCTATTTCCTGAAGGGTATCCTGCCTGCAGCTATTAAAAAAAAATGTCCATCAGATTTCTCAGCTCCCTGGTGAAAATAACAAAATACTTGAATAAAACATGATGCCCTGACACCCAAGGAAATGCTTAACATTACATGTAAGAGAGGCACAAGACTACAAGGCCCCCTGGTGAAAACAACAGTCAGTAACCTGTTAATGTTCCTGTTCTGGCATCCTTACCTTGAGTAGTCACTTATTTATCCAGCTTGAGCCACAGGAATGGCCAAAGCACTGATTAAATGTTTCCTGAATTCTATCACTGTTTTCCTTAGGATTCTCTATTTAAGTGCCCAAACCACACTTGGCCTGTTCTCTGCTTTCTCACATTCTCATCCACAAATTTCCAGTCATTTCTATTTCATACACTCGGGCCTTTTCAGTTTCTTAAAGATCAGTCTTTGAAAGTAAATAAGCTGAATAAGTAGATGTTTCTTTCCACCCTTCCTAAGTAAAAATTTCAGTCTCAGTAATTCCTGGGAGAAAAAAAACTTCTGCTTCGGAGAATTCTGGGAAACAGAAAACTTTACCAAACAAGAAATGCTTCCAACTTGGTAAGCACAACTGATCAAATATCAGAAGTTCCCACTTTCCAAATTTCAGAACATTTCCACATTCACCCTCCACAGAATTTCTATGAAAATTTGAAATAATGAACTCTACAGAGATATTGATATATATATATTCTAAAAACTTTTCTGATGGAATAGAGCATTATCTCTTCATGAGTTCTTATTCTGAATAACTAAGTGAAACAGCTCATCTTCAGACTGAAATCCACTTTTCCAATAGCCCTCTCTGTCAGTATTCTCAGGGAAATTAATCTAATTTGCCCTCAGATATGATAGAGGCTCCCTGTACTTGCAAGATGAAGACCAATCTGAAGAGTATGTGGTGGGTTTAACAACCTCACTGTAAAACAGTCGTAGGCAAAGTAGCTTTACTGAAAGACAGGAGTTCTGCCTGAAAATCAAAGTGCAAAAGATTTATTCAGCAAATATAGATGGGGAAGCTTCCAGTTCTGAATACTAATGGAAAAGAGGACCATAAGTTGTAGTGATTTTCATAATTGCACATTTAGTTTCCTGAGTAACTTCTTTTGAAAATGTGACTCACACCTAAATCACATAGACCACCCAAAAAAGTATAGGTGGAAAGTTCCCCTGGAATTAAGATACCACCACAACAGTCAACCACATAAATAAATCATCAGCATGATTGATCTCAGTGGCCTTTAATCCCAATGGCTCTTTTCCCAGGCCATCTAGGACACTTTGTCCAGCATGTTAAACCTAAAAGATAATGACTCTTGCAGATGACATGGCTACACACAGCATTTAGATAGAAATATCAGGGCATGTCCGTGCAGAAAAACCACATTGCCCACCAGTCAGGATGCCCCCAACTTTAGCATAGATGGATAAATAAGAGATAAGAGGACAAGAGGAGCTGCCCCTTCACATGTGACCTGTGCAAAATGAGAGGCAAGGACAGTGCGTGCATCGGGAAAGGCTGGGGCAGGTCCCCTTGCACTCTGAGCTGTAAAAACCTCCCTGAAGAAGGTAGAGCAATAAAACATCAAGGTAAAGTTACCCTTTTTCTCCTTAGAGCTTCTGAGGCCTTTGAGAAGCAACTCAGGCTGCACCTGATCTCCTCACCTCTCTTCAAGAGGATGCAGTTAGACATCTGGCTCTGACTATACTGTAGCAACAGGCAACACAAGAGCATTTATTTCATTCTCTTTTGATGGTAATGATTAAAGTAGCTAATAAAGTGCAAAACCATGCATGAATAACCTGGATCAGAGCACCAGTCTGAGGTCAAGGAACCGTCAGCTGATCACCACTGACAGCCCAGCATCAACTACTGTCTCCCTGCCTGCGGAGCCTTCCCTGACTGATGTTCTCCTGGTGACAGGATTAGAGGGAGAAGAGAAGCAGGAAACCATCACTGAAACCCTGCACAAAGTGAAGGAGCTTTGGAAGGAATGGTTTACAAACTAAATCTCCCACAGAAGCACATTTAAGTAGCACAGAAATCATGAACTGAAGGAGACAGTATGAGCATCCATGTTTGCTGAGCTCAATGAAAGTTACAACTGAACAGAAGGGTGGTGGGAGAGAAAGCCTTTAAAGAGGTGTGAAGATGAGAAGCCAGCCCACAATACCAGAAGGTGACATTATGTAGTAACAGCTACAGACTGGTTTTAGTGGCACATTAGACAAGCAGTACAGGTTGCAACTACAGGAGGAAATTAAGAGTAGGAAGAGAAGAAGTGAGCTGGCATAGGGATCAACAACGCTGATAGAAAAGGAGACTGAAAGATTTGAGGTCACTGCAGCTGGAGCTCTCATCTGAGTTGGCATCTGACAGCAGCTGGAAGAAGAAGGAAATACGTGGCATTTGCTGTCCTGAGAGGAATGTCTTTCCAAACTGCTTATTATTAGCCACAGTATTAAGAAGTCAAAAGCATCTATATGATTGAACTTCTTTCACTCACATCTGCTATTCCTGGAAGATGTTGTCTTTGATCTACTGTATTTTATCTTACTTCATTGAGGGTGGTGAAACCTGTAACAGGTTGCCCAGGGAGGTTGTGGATGCCCTCTCTCTGGAGGTGTTCAAGACTAGGCTGGACAGGGCACTGGGCAACCTGGTCTAGTGGGAGGTGTCCCTGCCTACGGCAAGGGGGTTGGAACTCGAGGATCTTTGAGGTCCCTTCCAACCCGGACTATTCTATGATTCTATGATTATTTATTATCAAGTAATTTAAAATTATGTACATTATTAGTTCATGAATGTATCCCCAAAGAAACTATTTCAAGGAAGTTACATTTGCCTTCATATCATTGTATGCTTGCCACATTGAAACAGCAACACAAACAATAATTATTACAGATAAGAGTAATCAAAACAGGCCAAAGAAAGATCCAGGAGATGTGGCAGCACTCAGAGGGTGAGATGTCTTATTTAGATTTCACATGAGAGAGTGAGTCACTTTGTGAGCCACTGTGTCATATGCTCTCCGTTGATAGTACACCACTAACACCATCTCCTGGACAGTTGGCGTCTGGCATGAACTCTTTCTGAAAGCCTGGAATAAAATGTATTGCAAAACTAGAAAATATTATCTCCGCTGTGTTTTACATACATTCAGATTAATTTGCTTTACACATATAAAGGTAATACCTAAAGAAACCCCCTTTACACATACCAAGATAATACCTAAAGAAGGCCCAGACAGTTAAATGTAGGATGCAGCTATTTCAAATAGATTATTTTTTCCTCCAAAGTGTTTCCAGCAAAGTCCAGCAAAATAGTCTAATAAACCAATTTTCAGAGCTGACCATTGATTTGAATATATTTTGTTATGAGACCTGCTGAGAAGGGAAAAACTAAAATTAAGGAGAAGCCTGTGAAAACAGATCCTTTCCCAGTGTTTCAAGTTTGGGTCTTTAAACCTTACACACTTCCTGAAACATCATTAATGTATCTTAACCACTTATTGCTACCAAAGATTTAGCATTTCCTTCTCAGAGGTTGTTGTTCATAACATATCAAATAAACCAGACACCTTTCATTTTAAAACTTTTTAGGAACTGATACAACTCAAGGAAAATACCTCCTTAGCTTTGGCTTTAGAGTTAGCCATTTGCAGAAAAAAATCAACAGAATTGGTAAGTTGTATTTTTGCCTTTAAACTAATTCAGGAACATAGAGTCAACTTCTAATTTTAGCTAACCTCAGAATACACAAACTCCAGCCAAGCCTCCTACGTCATTAACAGCATAACCAATCTTGAGTCTTGAGCAGAGTCTGTCCAAGAGAATTCAGCATTTGAAGCTACAGTGGGTTTCTGAGGAGAGAAACTTATGAATCCCTCGAAAGGCAATCAGATTGTTGTACTCCTGAAGGACTTTTACAGAAGAGAACTGCAGCGTCATACTTTCTGGAATAGCTTGTAGGACATATTATATGAATACTTCTGCTGTACTTCAACTGCAAACATTTTGCAGATGACCACAATGCTCTGTTCAGCCAGCTCAGGTTGAAATGATTGCTTTCTGCAGAGTGCCTCCATCATCCTATTACATTGCTGTGAGCCACAATAGAAGACAGAAATAGTAATTTTAAATGCTTGCAGATAGTACCTACAATCATCATACACGATGGCCAAATTGATTTTGAGTGAATCAGTGCCACTCCATCGATAGCCAGCAGAAGAAAAGGTCCAAACTTTATCAAGTGCAGGTACTAGAGGAACCCTGTCCTCTGAAGAGTTGTCTATGGGCAGTAACACAGGCATCTCTTGGTGTTTCAATGATTTCCCAAAAAATCCTATCTTCAAACAAGTATATGAATACCCAAGTGCCTGAAACCTGCAGACTTCATTATTGTGCTTCATCCTACTACATGGAGCCATTAACATCTCTCTACTACTATAAGAAATAATGAACCATCTCAGTGTATGTCATCATCAGTATGCGGGGGCAATTTGAAGAAAATCAAATCTTTTAGTTGATCTCAAACTTGGTCTGTTATCTACAAGAAGTTTCAGTGACATTTTTGGAGGCTGAATGCAATAAGAGGCTGTGTCTTGACAAAGTGGGAAGNTGCTTGCAGATAGTACCTACAATCATCATACACGATGGCTAAATTGATTTTGAGTGAATCAGTGCCACTCCATCTATAGCCAGCAGAAGAAAAGGTCCAAACTTTATCAAGTGCAGGTATTAGAGGAACCCTGTCCTCTGAAGAGTTGTCTATGGGCAGTAACACAGGCATCTCTTGGTGTTTCAATGATTTCCCAAAAAATCCTATCTTCAAACAGCCAATTTAAAAAACAAGACCTTTTTATTTGTAATCAGCTGAGTCACAAAGCAGCAAGTATATGAATACCCCCTGCCTAATCTNGTCATTGATAATAAACAGTGAGGCCCAATATGAATACTAAATTGACTAGCAGGGGCAGTTCAGTACCTTAGGTAGTAAAATACAAAAGGGTTACAAAAGGGTTTGTAGCACGAGAGAGGATTGCACACATGAAGGACTGGTAAAAGTGAGGTTCTAGAAAGGCCCACCATAATTCCTTCCCTTTGAAGGGTTAAGACCCCATCATTTTCTCTATGGGATAGCTTTAAGTTTCCAGAACAGTTTAAAAAAAAAAAAAAAAAAGAAAAATCCCTTTTCTTCCCTGCCTTTGTTCTTAAGTCATGGACCTGCCACTGTCCCATCCCTAGACTAAACCACTGAACTCACACAAAGTGCACCAACAGCACCTAGAGCTGAAACACAAAGGCTTCTTTCCCTCTAAACCTTCACCTGACCTCAGGCAAACCCCACAGAGCANATTTCAAGCCTCTTGTCTTAAGTAGGACAAATAGAAAGAATTTACAAATGCGGAATCTGTCTAGAGGTAAATTGGAGGAGAAAAATGGAAGGATTTCAGTGTTTACCATGAGGTTGGTAAGACACTGGAAAAGGTTGCCCAGGGAGGCGGTGGAGGCCCCATCCCAGGAGACATTGAAGGCTAGGCTGGATGAGGCTCTGAGCAACCTGATCTAGTGCAGGATGTCCCTGCCCATGGCAGGGGGTTTGCAACTAGGTGATCTTTAAGGTCCCTTCCAACCCAAACTATTCTATGATTCTATGATCTGTAGCACTGTCCTCTCTGTTCCAGAAGACATTACCTACCAGTCCAGGCAATCACCCTGCAGCTTCCCAGAAAGCTTTTCTTATTTGCATGACTGACCCATCCAAAGTTTGCTTCTCTTCCAAGCTGCTTGCTGTTTCAATGTCATAAGGAAAGTAAGAACAGTATGGTCAGCTCAAGAGCCCTGCTCTGGGCTTTGCCTTTCTGTGGCTCAGTTCCATTATCTGCAAAACAGAGATAACGGTACTAAGATCATGATAAACATTATTATGATCCCTTTACAAGCACAGCACAAGCTAATTAATACAGTCAAGTTTGATACATGTCGCTCTCAAAGCCACTTAATACTGTACAACAAACAGATCTTTTTCACAGCAATAGAGACTGTCTCTGAGCATGATGCTATCAGCCTGCTGAAAAATCACAAACTTTTAAAAACCAAGGCAACACTAGTATAATGGATAGAGTGTACTAATAAAAGTAGGTCTAAGAAAGAACAAGCAGGATTATGTAGCTTGAGAAAGCAGAACCAGGATTTTGATCAGCAGCTACTACTAATAGAAGTACAGAGGGCTGTGCTCAATTTGAGAGGTTATTTCACAGGGCAAACAACTGGATCTTAACTCTTCAAAGGGTAGGAATTATGGTAGGCATTTCTAGAACCTGACCAACACCAGTCCTTCATGTGTGCTCCATGTGTCCTTCTGCATGCCACAAAGCAGGTCTATAACTCTGCTGGCTCAGACCACCAGGGCATCAGGAAGCTGGAGACAGGCTCTGTCACTCAGTTAAGAGCAAAGGTGTCACAGAGGGAGCAGGAGTACTCTATGCTCCCAGAACAATTCAGATTGAAAATCTAAGGTTTATAGGCTTAGGAATATGAATAGATAGAGGCACTTCCAAGCTAAGTGGTAATCAAGTCCTTTATTATAAGTTTGCATTTCTCCTGCTTCTGCAATTTCTTGATCAGTTTGCCTCTGCATTTTATTTGCTTTGTTTTTTTATTCCTTAGCCATATTTTTCAGATAAGCAGTACACATTTAGGGTTAGTTCCTCATTAGTCAGTGGTGCGGCTGTGGAGGAACACCAGAAGACAAATTTGCCTTTAATATTTTTTTAATGCCTCACTGCACTGCAGTCCTTTTTTGCCAGTTCTTCTGTAGCAAAGCATGCTGCCTGGGTAAACAGCATTATTTATGGACAGTGCATCACAGTCAGGAATCAGGCAGAAGATCAAACAGCTGCTACACACTCTCTCAAAGCTGTAGTGACATACCCCAACCCAAGCTGAGAGACGTCATATTGCTGCAGCCCTCCCAGCACTAGTGGGATAACATCCAGAAAAGAGAGCATTACTGGAGCAAGAGCCACGGTTACTGTGTCAGAGCCAACCTGAGAAGATTAAACTAATGAATGACACAAAGAGTTCATTCTACCTTGTTTCTCACCTTACCCTTAAAATCCTCTCCCTTTCTGCCCCCAACCCCACACTGACAAGAGATCAAGACCTGTTGTTGAGATAACAAGAACTAAAAGGTTTACAAGGTGTTATACAAGACGGTATGGTTGAGATCCAAAAAAGCACTTAGGCACCTCAGTACCCATTTAGGCCTCATGCAGGTGATTACAGAATGTTATTCCCCAACAACATCATTCTCCTTCAAAGCATTTCATTTGTACATTCTCAATAGAAAATGCCTACAGTTCTGCTATGGCCCACACCAAGTGGGACAGCAGCACTGATTACAGCTGGGCTCAGCTATGCTCCCTTCAAAGCCCAGCTGGAGGAGAAAAGCCTGGCCATAGAATCATAGAATAGTCTGGGTTGGAAGGGATCTTAAAGATCATCTAATTCCAAACCCCCTGCCATGGGCAGGGACACCTCCCACCAGACCAGGTTGCTCAATGCCTCATCCAGCCTGGCCTTAAATACTTCCAGGGAGGGGGCAACCTATTCCAGTGTCTCACCACCCTCACAGTAAAGAACTTCTTTCTTATCTGCAGCCTAAATCTATCCTCTTCCTATTTCCACTCATTACTCCTAGTCCTGCCATCCTGGACTCTATTCAAAAGTCCTACCCCAGCCTTTCTGTAGGCCCCCTTCAGGTATTGACAAGCTACTATAAGCCTGAGCCTTCTCCGGGCTGAACAACCCCAAATCCTTCAGCCTGCCCTCATAAGGAACTGTGGGAGATGTGATGCAATTCTTCTTGTCTATAAAATTCAAAGCTCTCTTTCCCCAAAAGTGGTCTAACTTCTACCTAAAAGTTAGCCTTGGGCATTCAACAAACATCTTGAGTGCACTTTATTGACTGGAGCAGATTTGGCACATGTGAACCAGAGCACCCAGGCATGCACAGACTTCCAAGGCAAACATGAACATGATGCCAACCAGAGCAGTGTGTCTGGTTGGTCTCAATGCAGATGCCCACACACTGACACCCACTGCTATTTAAGTATCCTGCTTGGTCTCCAGATTCCACTCCAAAAGCACCTGGATCTCCTAGATATCCTTCATCACAGCTGCAGATATCTTGGCCACCTTACAGCACCCATGAATGCAATACATCTCTCATTTAGGCAAATGAGTCAAGTGCCTGGCAAGTTTAGGCATCTCCAAAAGGTGGCAGTCCAAGGATGGTTGTGGTCTCACGTGACCAGTGTAAGTCATCAGTTCTCGTCTTGCATGACCTGTTTTACATGTCTTACGCTTTTATTAAATCAAGTCCCATGATTTTATTACATCAGGCTAGGCCCCAGATCCCAGTCCTGCATAACCAGCTAGCTCCAAGACAGCCCATAAAAAAATCCACACCAAACAAAACACTTACCTCCACAAAGGCTCCAAGGAAATGCAGCTGGAAACTTTGTCCCAACAGTAACAAACTCCAGTCAGAATTTCTCTGGAAAAGCTTCCAAAAATAACACTCTGAATATGCTGGCAAAGCTAAACAGCAACAGGATGAGGGATTCAAATGAGCACGAAATGTGATCATTTACTGCTGTTGCAATTCTTTGCTTGGAGAGATTTAAAGTTCTGAGTGTCTGTGTGAACGCCCAGGACAGCAGAAATGTTAAGGGAAACCTTCAGCTGAGCATCTGTGCTCATTCACCTCAGGGTGCATGTCCCAACAGCAGCACTGTCTTGCCACGTGTGGCTGCAGGTGATGGCTGAAGGACTATGATTCAGACAGGCAGGTGATGCATGAGGAAGTTTAGATTACAAGACTGTTTCTTCTGGTGTCCTGAACCCACATCTATGATTTTTATTTCATTTTCTTTTCCACAAACACTGTTTCTTCTAATTTCCCCGATTCTGATTGGTTTTGTGCAGTTATTGAAGAATGGCAGTCAGCTGAGGACCTAAGCATGAGGTATCTGTGGGTCCCAGGTGCTCTCGTACACACCTGCATAGGTCTGTCATCTGGTCACAAGGCTGAAACACCATAGGATAGAATCACAGTATCATAAAATCATGGAATTGTTTAGGCTAGAAGAGACCTTTAAGATCGTGTCTGACCATAAACACAACACTGCCAAGTCCTTAACTGCTACTTCTACACATCTGTTAAATACCTCCAGGAATGGTGACTCAATCACGTGCTGAAGTGACCAGCCATGTGCCATGGGTAAGTAACTACTGCTATTAAAGGCTAAGCAATGCTGAAATCCCTAAGGTATTTATGACTTGAGACACTGAGTTTATGCAGCACTACTCACTGCAGTCAGGATCCATGATGAGTTTGTACCAACACAGTGCTGCATTTCCAGCTGGAGCCATTAACTCAGATCCTGCCCAATACAAATACAGTTACCATGCTTCCAGAACCAGCTTGGATGTCTCCACAACTTTGGGATAAATACGCTTCACACTGCAGACAAAACTGAGCATGTGGGTTTTGGTGCCTGGTTGGAAACAAGGTCACCATTCCATTGCAGCCTCTAGGTGAATGTCACCAGATCTCACTCCTCCTGGAATCAGCTACCTGACTCCTTTGATCCTCATTACCCCGTAGACTCCTTCCATATAGCTAAGAGGCTCTTCAGGTTTATTTGGATGAGAATCCAAACCAGTGAAAATTGGATGTCACAATATCCCTTGCAGAACCTCCTTTTCTTCATGCAAGAACCAGACAGTAGCTATTTGCACATCTTTCCATCACAATGCAGGGAACAAAGCTAAAAAGACAGGCTGCCCTTGTAGGTGAAATCCACAATAAGGCCTTCATTTGCTTTTTTGCTGAAATCTTTACGGATACTTAGATTGCTGAGATTATTCAATGGGTTGGGAAATACAACAAATCTCAATGGTCTGCTTTGCAATTTAATGGCTTTCTATTTTCTGTGGGTGCAATTACGGAGAGAAACCCAACCCTTCCCCAAGCTTTCACCTTTGATCAGAGCAGGTATCAAATGTTGTTTGGCTTAGGTACATTTTGTACTTTTTTTCTTATACAAATGCAAACTACTATACCCCAGCTGGCACTTCTGCCAAATTTGTTTTGTGGATTTCATTCTGTTTTCTGCCTTTCACCTAAAAGAGGTATTATGCACATGGAGATTATTTTCCTTTGAGGAGATAGTGAGAGATTTATTTTCTATCAAAAATTATAGGAGGAGATCCAGCTTGGAGTAATTCCATTGAAAGCTGTAGCCTGGCACCCATGATTATTTAATTGCATTATTTGCTAAAAAATATCAGAACAAAGCTAATCTGTGTTTCAAGTGCTTTGTTAATGTTGTGCTAAGGAATAACCACTTAATCTTTTCTGGTTAGTCCTTTACACTGCACCTAATCCAGGTTAGACAAGTGTGTTATGCTCCAGGTCAGCCCTTCGTGGGCAGACCTGAGAAACCAAGTCCAACCCCAGGGCTGAATCTGATCCCTTGAATTTGAAGAATTGGTTTGTATAAAGTCCTGAGGCCTTTCTCATACCCAAAGCCACAAGCTTTCTCCTACAAACACTCCCCTTATATCTAGGCTGTATATATGTGACAGCACCGTGTCTCATAAGGTCTCACCAGTCCCTGGGTTGAGGTTCCAGGCCACTCTCACACACAGAAAGACAAAAAAGTGTTTACCCAGACTATATTCCGTCAGAGATGGGTTTTGGAAATCAAATTTAAGGCCCAGTGTCTTCAGAAGGATTTGGGGTGAGGATATAAAACAGGATTTCTGATAAGGATAATCCATAGTTAGGTCCCATCAAATAAGTCATGAGCTTTGGTTCTTGTTCAAAGGATTACTCTTTTATTCAATTAAAGAATAATCCCCACCAATGGATTTTATCCATGTGTACACCTTTAGGTAATCTCATTTAAATCAGAATGTGATGTGTGATGGCTTGCAGGATTTAGCTCACAAGACCAGCAGGAGCAGCCTATTTCATATACTCCATGCTCCAGTCCTTACAGAGCTTCAGGTGTAGCTTCAGGTTTATTTTATAATTTAAGCAGAGAATTCAAGTGCTTAGGGTTTTAAGTCTTTCTTTAGAACTTTGGATCAGTTTGCAAGAAGCAAAAATCAACCTAATTATTTATAAATATTTTCATAGAATTGTAGGTTCACCCTCACACCACTGCCTTTGGAGTGAGCTGCCATCCCTTACATTGCACACTCTGGTCATGATCATGCTTTGCTAATGCCATCTGGCTTGAGATACCCCTCATAGTCAGCATTTAGAGGAGCAAGTGTTCTCCTGAAGGCACAAGTCACACCCACAGAAGAAATGCAAATTCATTGCCCAGCATCTCAGCTTAATGTTAGGGCCGCTGTGCTCTTCATCCCACTCCCTCTTCCCTTAAAAACTCCAGTCTAATGGCAACTGGAGCAGCTTTAATACTACATAACCCCATATTGCTTGAGAAAGGGCAGATGTGCACCACACCCCTGCCATGGAGTAGATGGAGTAGAATGAGCCTCTATCCATTGGGACAAATCTGTAGAAGGAGACACTGAAATAATCTCCAAGGAGCCCTCCATGACTGAGTCCCACAGGCAAGGCCAGTGAGGTCCTCTGTGTTTTGTGACTCAGGTCAGAGATCAGAGCACAGTAATTCAACAGCACTTGGACCTGGGTGGACACACACCATGCCCAAAGCTGAGGTCATGCCACCTCACATGGAAAGACTGTTTATGGCCCATGTTTTTATTCAGGTGTGTAAAACAGCAGCAGCACAACCCAGGTCTTTTGTCTGGGGCTATCACTAAAAGGTAACACAAACAGGATGTAACAGGTTACCACAAAATTTTACCAGCTGACCAAGACTGTCACTCAGCAGCCACATGACTAACTGTCATAGAAGGGCAGATTTCAGTTTTCTGTGCAACAGTCAATTTTGTACATTCTACAGTGCAATATTTAATGTCTATTACATAGTCTTATACCCACACATTATTGTACATTATTATTATATAGCATGATACTTAGGTTTGTGTAGGATCCTACCTAAGCTCAGATTACATGCATGTGAACTTTTAGGAAAACGAAGTAAATAAAACAACCCCAAAGGTGGTATATATACTTTTGTTCACATGACATCGTCAAGATGCCATTCGAGAGAGCCATCTAATTCCTATAAATTCCTATATCCCTAAATTTGATGAATTCCTGAAGGCAGCTGTTGTTTCCCCTCTGCAGAAAATCTACGTCTCCCTAATCAACTGGTAAACTAAACATTTTGTGCCAGTTACATACCTTCAGCAGCTTTCTATTCAATTATTGTTCAATTATTTTCAAGATGTTCAAAAAGCCATCATGGAAAGACTTTTAAAAAAAAAAAGCAAGTAGCAGCAACAGAGTCCCATCTAGGGGAAAAGAACTGCTTTTCTATAACTCTTTTTTTTTTCCTCCCACGCTGGACAATACCAGCAGGTTGAGATTTAACCAGAGATGGGCTCCTTTTACAAGATTGCTTATATAAAGCGAAGATAAAGCCAGCTGGGCTCATTTGAAAGAACACATCTTGGGAATAGCTGACAGCACAGCTATTGGACTAGAACTGGAATGAAAATCTGAAATACTCTTCCTCTCTCTTGTAGGTATTATTCTTTATTTCTTGTAGAATGCATAGGATTATAATTAGGCAGAACTGTCACTGAAGTGTGCTGCATGAAACTTCTATAAATATTTTTTCAATATAGGCTGAGTGAAAATGTTGTTGGAAATACTTTATCAGGAAGATTTTTTTTTTTTACCTAATTATATTTGTTACTTTTGAAAGCCGGCTCAGGATGTGTGTATGAGGGCAGGCACTGAAGGCTGTCTATAAAATGAAACTTTGAGAACTCCAGTCCCAGCCCCACAGGCTGTATGTGTCTCCCTGTGGAAGACAGCTTGCAGGTTTGAGGCCTGAAGTGGAAATGTAAATCACAGCTATGTATGTTTTACTGACAGTGCAGTGGTTGACAGTAAAGGAAGAAATGTATAATTGACCAAAAGATGAGGTACATCAAGTTAGGATTACACAGATCATGATAGCTGTCAACACAGAGAATAGTTTCAACATTAAATTTAAAAGCATGTTATTGCATTGTATTTCTTCTAGTCATTTCTGTTCCCTCTTTTTTTCAGATCCCATTGTTTCCATCTCATTTAATACCAATGCTAGTTTTAGAGTCTCCGCAGGAACAAAGAAAATACAGAATGATTCAAAGCCACAATTGAACTGAAACAGTGAAGCGGTTACAGTAGTGACTCACTGATAACAGCGGTCTTGGAAATATTTATCCTGTAGATGCAATTAAGTTGGTGAAAGAATATCAGCAATGTTATTTGTTTCTCTCTTCAAGAAAAATATGTTTAACTGTAGCTATAGTTTTGTGTCTGCAGCCAACGCATTTTGTTATTATTTCCAGTTTTAAAGACAATTTCTGCTTTTATTCTCCATCCTCAGATCACTCCAAGAAATGTTGACTCTTACTCTTTATCTGTTGGTCATCTTGGCTCGAACTCTTGCAGGACCTTGCAGTCCAAATAAAGCAGGTAAAATAATTTCAGTCTCTTACGATCTTTTATTGAAATTAAGCTGCCAAAGGTTTGGGGTTTTTTTCCTATTCAAAAGTCGAAAGGTTTTTCTTCAGAAATTTAAACTGTGGGTTCTGGGGATCTAATTCTTCCATTTCTGTTATTGATCTGCCTTCAGCTGTCTCAGTAAAGCAAGTACAACTAAAGTTCTGGCCCCACAGATAATTAAGCATATGCTTAACTCTGTGCACTAATCATAATGCAATGAAGTTAAGCACAAGCAGCACTTAGACATAAAATGGCAAAGAAAGCAATAGTAATTTAAAATTATCTGCAATAGCACAGGCTAGATGCAGCAGATCTTTGCTGGGCTTCAGTGAATGAATGTGCTCAGCTGAACTGCTGAAGCACTTTCTTATCTTAAATAAGAAAAAAACAGAAATCCTTGATGCTAAAGCCCTAATTTGACACTGACTTCTGCCTGGAAGCTCAGTGATGTGGTGCAAGACAGACCTGTAACATAGAATTCACTATAATTAAGAAATAAGCTTTAGAAATTCTTTAAAATATGCCTCAATATAGAGTGTTGCTTTGGATATGTATGACTGTTGTCAGTTTACTGCCACTAATTTCATGGTATAAGTGTTTGGCCCTCTCTCTGGCCATTGATCTCAGAACTTTTGTTTGTACAAGCAGTTTCTCTGAACTGCAAGAATTTCCATCACTGTAAAGTTTCCAGAGTCACGATTCTGACTAGAATCAGCCTGTGTGTGCTGAAGGTTCACTGATCAGACAGGAGACAGTTGTACTATTTGATTTCTTGAGTATTCCCTAGCCTTCTGCAGACATAAAAAGGCTGCAAAATCAGGCTGTTATCATAAAAATGAGAATTTCAAGGGCTTTGAAAGAAATAATTGAATAATTCCAGGCAGGGTGTCTCTTTTTTTCCTCCTATAGTAATGGGAAATCTTTTTCAATTTTCCAGTCACTAACGGTTAGTCAATATTTGCCCTTTAAATTCCCATCAGACATTTAAATTTGCACTGCCCAATTCTCTTTGAAAAATGTCCAATTCTGCTGTCCTGAAGCACTCTGTCTGTAAGTTGTGGTGTTCAATATTCATGGTTGTATCATCAATCACCATGTTTGGAAACGCTGCACTGTGATTAATCATTGCTGTTGCCAGGGCTAGGATTTCAGTTCATTTACTATTGCTATTAATGGGGCTGGGCTTTTTGTTTCATTTATTACGGCCATTAGCATTTTTAGATCTTAGCTTTTAGCCTGAAAAATCTAAAAACATGGTTTGCATTGGCATTGCAATGCCAGTGTGAGGAAGGAAGGAGAACATGTATCATGGCCTAGATCTGACACTGCTCCATGAAGGCAGGTCTGCTAAAGCCTAATAAGAAACCTCACTGATACTTTTACAGAGTGAGTGTTGTTACAGAAGCCAGCTCTGCAGCATCGTCGGGCAGGTTTCAGTGCAGCATTTCACATTTCACAGCAGTGTCTCTGTTCCTCCATCACATACTACAGAAAGATAAAAAATTTGCATGAAGTTCTGCATTGATCAGAAGGCAAAAGCAAAAATCTTTCAAAGAGGGCAGAATTTAACAATTTAAAGGTCACTTTTGCATAGGAAAAAGCTAGTCACATAAGGAGACCTTCCAACACACTCCTGCTCACAGAAATTTAATCCTAGTGGAAACCAGGTGTGCAGATCATAGAATCATAGAATAGTTTGGGCTGGAAGGGACCTTAAAGATCATAGAAAGGTTTGGGTTGGAAGGGACATTAAAGATCATCAAGTTCCAACCCCCCTGCCATAGGCAGGGACACCTCCAACTAGATCAGGTTGTTCAATGCCTCATCCAGCCTGGCCTTAAACACCTCCAGAGAGGGAGCATCCACAACAGTGTTTCACTACCCTCAGCATAAGGAGCTTCTTTCTTATATCTAGCCTGAATCTACCCTCTTCCAATTTACATCCATTATTTCTAGTCCTTCCATCGTATATCCTATTAAAAAGTTCTACCCCAGCCTTTGTGTAGGACCCCTTCAGGCATTGCTAAGCTACTATAAAGCCCCCCTCTTTGAAAAACCTGCCTCTTTGAAAGAAAAGCATCACTTAGTATCAGACCAGGTATTTTATTTTCCTTTCAGATGTAATTCTGGTATATTGCTATCCTAAAACCATCATTACCAGAATTCCGGAGTGTCCTTATGGATGGGAAGTTAATCAGCTGGCACTTGGAGGCATTTGTTACAATGGGATCCATGACTCAGGATATTACCAGTTCACAATCCCAGACCTTTCTCCTAAAAACAAATCCTACTGTGGGACACACTCAGAGGTAAGTCTATCTAGGTCGCCATTTCAGAGCTGGACTTAGGGCTCACTTGAGAGAGTCTCATTTGCTACAGCTTGGAGTGGGTTTTAAGTACTGGTAGAAGGAGACAAACTCCAGAAAAGGAAGAAAGAAGAATCCAACAACCATGCCTCGTATCATCAGGCAAAATATTCGCAAGTAATAATAGTTTTTGTGTTAATTGCCTATTTGCACCACCTCTATTACGTAGTATGTATCTACACTAAGGCATATCTATAGCCAGCACAGCATATAAAAGAGCTGTAAAACCATGTTGCTCTGGGGGATGATTTTCTGTCACCAGATTGAGCCTCCACATTTCAAAGAATTTAGTTTTTCCTGATGCCTCAAAGGCTCAGTTCTGCCTACATTTCTCTGTCTCTCCACTCCCAGTTCAAGAACCCCGTTTATCACTTCTACAACTCCATTGTCTCCAATGACACGTCGGTAATTGTGAAGAGCCAGCCTGTAAACTACTCATTCACCTGCACGTACAATGCCAACTACCTGGTGAATCAGGCTGCCTTTGACCAAAGGTACATCTTCACGTGGGAACATGCCTTGCCGGGGTCCTCAGCATTGCATCTCACTCACACTGAAACTTTGCTGTGTCCTCAGGGTGGCCACCATCCACGTGAAAAATGGGAGCTCCGGTTCGTTTGAAAGTCAGTTGTCCCTCAACTTCTACTCTGTAAGTGCTCTTTGTCACCTAGCTTTTCTACTTCACTTTTCACAAGCTTTATCCTAAGAGCTGTAAAAAAAAAGAGGCTGCTCCCGACTTGCGTGTCATGTTACCACCCAGTAACCGTTAATTACACTTAATTACAGCGGGGTGTAGGCGTGTCTTTGTTTCTGCTGATTAACAGAGATGAGTTAAACTCAATAGAGCAGACACATACCCACTGATCATTTAATCCCTCCAATTCTGACAGATTTTTTTCTGTGAAAAGATACATTTCTAATACACTGAAAGGTTTTATAGGAAAAAGCAAAACTTGTTTGTAGACAAAAAAAAGCAGCACACATCTTCTGGCACCACTGCTATCCCAGAATCTCTACAGATACAGCAAAGCTCCATCGATCTCTCTTGCAGTTTGCCTCCTAGTCCTCCTACCTGGCAGGTATTTCATGTTCCCCAGAGATCTTTAGCCATGCAGGAATTTAATTTCCAAAAAAATCTTATTCCCTGGATATCAGGCCAATCTTTCAAAACACTCCTCTCCACTGCTCCCAGAGTCTTTTCCACCAGAGTAGAGTAAAGAGCACTTAGCAGAACTAGAAATAGCACAACTGATAATTTACTGTGTTAGATTTATAAGCCAGCTAGAGGGAGTATTTAGGTGGACTGATGGAAATGCCTCCCCTGACATCCTGCCTTTTGATCACTGAACGTTTTGTCAGCCTTGGGATGCTACATGAAAACCTATGTGGTCTTTTTTTCTGATGTATAGCCTACTGGTAGCATTCACTGGCAAGGTACCACACTGACCCTGTCAACTCCTGACAGAATGGCTGCAAACCCAAACAACAGACACTGAGCAATGGATCTATGGTACTTTTTTTTTTTTTTTCTAAATGACTGTTTTATTTTAATGGCCATGGGGCTCCCAGGAGGCAAGGAAGGAGTGAGAGGATGAACTGTTGCTAATACATTTTCCCACTGAGCACAAGTACAGAACAAGCTCAGAAAGCTAATGGACCGCTCCTTTGCAATTTTGTTCCCATTTTCAATGGAGAAAAAAAGATTAATTTCAACAAAACGTTATCTTTTTTTTTTTTTTTTTTCCTGGCAAAATGGAAATAAAAGATTTATTATGCCTTGTATTCATCAGTGCTGCTGCCTGACAGAGCCCTCTGCCCCAGGTGGGCCATACTTCCAGGTGCTTCACATGCCAATTCCTCATGCAGAAGCAGTGCCCAAGCTGCAGTATAATACAGGGGAAAGAAACACTTCTACCTCACCTGCCCTTTAGTCTGTGGCACACATTAACAGCAAAGTACTGCAATGCAGCATAAGAGGCTGGAGCCCAAATGGACATCAGGCCTTCAACACTGCAATCTGTTTTGAAGAAAAGCAAAATAGTGCTCTAAAACAGTGCAGAGCTATAATACAGGGGAAAAAATAAACAATATACCAAGTTAAAGTCATTTTAGCACCAGGACTGATAGGAGTTTTGTGATAGGACTTCTGCAGGTCATCTTCTTTAAGAAAAATCTTTGGTTGAAGGAGAATTTCACAGGGCTAAACTTCAATGTATCCAGTCTATCAGATGTTGTAGAGGGAATACTGTAGTGCCTCATGGACATCTCCCCATGCAGATGAGGAAAGGTACTTAAGAAAATCAGTACCAGGGAATTGAACAAGAACAGTGAGGAAAAATAGTCCAACAGCTCACGTACCTTTATCCTGCTGTGTAGATTTTACTAAGTAAATCAGGGCTATGAATAAACATGCTACTCTGTATATAGTTCAGGTACTGGCTTCATTGTGGTCTTAGGCAATAAAACATGATGGGATTTAAGGTAGGTAGCTCAATGTATTTTCTTAGTTGAGCACCACACACTGTACTACTTGTCGCAGGCTGGCTTTTTAGTGGATGAATAACATTAGCTGTCAGAATTCTTACTCCACAGTCATGTCCCCTCAGCTCTCATCATGCTGGCCACCATAAGTATAAAACAGAGTGCTGAATGTTTGCATACAGGCATGTGATTTCTGCTTGTCTTTATTCCTTTTTCACAAAACACAGCCATCTCCTAACCTTATTCCCATTGGAGTAATCTCCAGTCTTTCAAACCCACCAGCTTTCCCCATCACCTATCATGTATCAAAAGCAGCAGCAAACTTACTCCCTACCCATGCTCTGATTTAACATGTACCACAACCCAAATCACATCAGATTCTGTCACTTATTATCATTATAAGCCAAAAATTATGAAAAATATTTGTGAGAACCATTCTAGGCTTGCACTAGTCCTACTACTACGTATAGAGCTTGAAGCTTGCAGGTATAATTACCCAAACTTCTGGTTTGGTCCATCACTTCGGGGTTGTGTGAAGTTGTCACACGCCTTTGCTTTGGATGTTTTTTAGTAACATATGATGCTTTACTTTTTGTCTTTCAAAGAATGCCAAGTTTTCAAGTATAAAAGAAGCTCCTTTTGTCGTTGAAACATCAGAAATTGGTTCTGACATATTTGCTGGAGTGGAAGCTAAGGGCTTGAGTGACAGGTAGGCAAGGGACGGACTCATAATTAATATAATGACAATTGTGACATTCCTTGCTAATCTGGGGTTTGTGTCTCCCCAGGTTCAAAGTTGTTCTCAACAACTGTTGGGCAACTCCCTCCTCAGAGTATTTCTACCAGATCCACTGGCCTCTCATCACTAAGGGGTAGGTGCTGGTGGGAGCTGGGGAGGACCTCTGCCCAGTCCAGCCCCCAGGATGGCAGAAAGGCAGGGCTGGGGAATGCAGGGGCAAATGAGAAGCTGTCCCACATCAGGGCAAATGCAACCATCAGCCTGCAACCTCAGGAGATGTTTCATTGAAGCCATGGAAGCTCTGACACTGCTTTTCCATATACAACATAGGTGTGCCTCAGACAGCTCCATCCTTGTGCATGAGAATGGGAAAACGAGCCGAGCCACCTTCCAGTTCAACGCTTTCCGCTTCCGTAACATCCCCAAGCTGTCCAAAGTCTGGCTGCACTGTGAGACTCACGTCTGTGACAGTGAGAAGTTCTCCTGCCCGGTGGTAAGACCTCCCTCACAGAGAAACACACAGTGCTAAATTTAGATAGAGGATGTTGAGACCTTCCTGAGAGCACCCCGGGTGCAGAGTCATTGCCAAAGCTTTCAGTAGATGGAGCCAACACCATGCAGGATCCTGAGTGGCCAGACCTGTACCCCGACCCCTGTCATGCCACGGGCGCTGCATACAACATTGGGAAACTTGTTTGAACGTATTGAGAAAGAAGGTAGACATTTAAAAACTCAGTTCTTGTCAATATCCCAGACTACAGTACTGTTGGGCAAACACCCACACTTAAACACGAGCCTGAAAAAAGGGAGAAAGCAAAACTTTTTCTATTTTACCAAATACCTCGGTGATGAAGACACCAGATGGGGGTAGGGAAAGCATGACTCAAAACTTTGTGAGTTGAACCAAACCTCCCAGTCCCCCTTCCCAGGGAAAGTCCTCTCCAGTATGCTGCAGGAGTGCAGTAAGTGACTGCTCTTGCAGCCAGCTCTCTCAGGCACTGTCACCAGAGCAGGAGCTCAGGATGCAGACTAGGTCCTGGCGACCTCAGGTGGCAGTGAAGTGGGGTGCTATGCAGGAGTGTTCCTTAGCACAGGGAAGTGCACAGTTTGTACCAACTGATGCATGGGTGAGGGTACAAGAGTGTGAGTGTCAAATTTTATTTAAGATGAAATTAAAGCCCAAAATACTCCATCTTATCATCATTTCAGCTACAAATATTTCTTGCTGGTGGAGAGAAAGTATCACTTCTAGACATATAATCTTTTCTTTCTGAACTCATTCTCAGTCTCTGAAAAAAATTGCGTTATGGCAAATTCCAAGCATCAAAGGTAAAAGAAAAAACTCTGGATCTAGATTTTGTTAGGGTTTTTTTAAAGATTTCTTCAACTTTGCATCCAGCCACAGACCAGCATTAAAACAAAGCACAAAACCAGCACTTCTTTCTGACAGTGCTGTCAAACATCTGCTTTGTCCTTACAGGCACAGGGTGGAATTCCCTGCTCCCCCTCCAGCAAACGATAATTGCTCAATCTAGCTAACATCCCTAGAGAGCCCTTCCAACCCAAAAATGCAGCTGGTGGTCTGCTGCAATTAAGGCTGAACCAAGCTGGAGGTCTCTGCTTACAAGCAAGTCATAACCAGAATTACCACACGCTGAGTTTGTAAAAACCATGCCCACAGCTGGAGATCTGCAAAGGTCAGGGGATGGACAAGGACCTTTACTCTGTAGAGCACAGCCTCCAATACAGACCTTGTCAGCTGTGACAGGTGCCATTAGTGCTGGATATGAGATGATCTATATGGAAGGGAGATGGTGCTTTCTGTTTCTACCTAATGGGAAACAATTATAATTGTAATAAACAACAACAGAAACTTTCAAAGAGGTCACAGGTTAAATAGATGTAGCTCTCCTCCCCCCTTCATTCTTGATGGGAGGCTTGTTCAGGCTGGGTGGAAAGGGCAGCCCGGGAGGACCCTGTGATTAGCAAACACACACTCACGTGGGCTCCTGCCATCTCACATCTTAAAAGAGCACTTTGACTGACAGTCACTGTATGGGCTGCAGCACACCAAAATCGAGAACACACTGCAGGGTTTCTCCTTAAAAGTTCCCTTCACCAAATCCCCCATTAATTACAGAGAGAAAAAAATCCTTATAAAATATGCAGCAATTTTTGACACAGATTTCATTTCCTCAGCTGGAAGCATGAGAGGTGGTTTTTGATTTTTAAATTAATTTTTTGGTATATATAACTTCCTTTATTTCTTATCTCTTGAGACATGTGACAAACGGAAACCACGCATGGAGCAAACTGGAGGTGTTTTAGTGGCAGAGATCTCTGTACGTGGTAAGTAACTGGGTGTCCCTTTGGGAAGCAATGAGATTGAGAACTGATGGTGGCTCAGAAGCAAGAAGAGGGAGATGAAGCCTTCTGCCACAGCCCTTCCCCTCAAAGCAGCAGGAGTCTGGAACAGGGGCTGGTCTCCTCCAGGTTCAGGGCTCTGGCAAAAGCACTCAATGAAACTCTCCTCATTTGCAAAATGAGTGAAGGAACCCATTTGGCATTAATGATAAATGACCAAACCATTTACAGAACAAGCCAGTAGCTTGTTCTGCTGCTGTTCTGCTCACCTGCTTTTGACCTCAGCAGCAGCCCAGACCAAGCTCTGATAGATCCAATAGGACTGGGAGAGAAGCCAGGCTTAGGAAAGCAGGAGAGCTTTCATTACACTATAAGTTGGTGCCTCAACATAACTCTTTGTGTTGTCCCTCCTGATACACAAATTGAAACACCATCAGCTTTTCCTATTATAAAACTCCTGTTTCCACTAACTGCTGCCTTCTGGAGGCACTGGGAATTTATCTGTGGATCCAGCACATATTTTGAAATAGGTCCTTGGAACAAGGTCTGCCTAAATCATGTTTACACTAGAGCCTTTTCTAGTACTTTATCAACTACATCTACACCAAACTGAAAGCTACCTAAAATGGCAAATACAGTACAATAAGACATTGCAGCACCTCCCTTATGAGGAAAGGCTGAAGGAGCTGGGACTCATTAGCTTGGATGAGACTGAGGGGTGTTCTCATGTTTATAAAGATGTAAAGGGTGAATGTCAGGGGGATGGAGCCAGGGTCTTCAGTGACATCCAATGATAGGACAAGGGGCAACGGGTGCAAGTTGGAACAAAAGAGGTTCCACAAAAATATAAGGAAAATCTTTTTCACAGTGAGAGTGACAGAACACTGGAACAGGCTGCCCAGAGAGGTTGTGGACTCTCCTTCTCAGGAGGCGTTCAAAAAACCCTGCCTGGACATCTTCCTGTGAGTGTTCCTGCTCTGTCAGGGGATTGAACTAGATGATCTCTTGAGGTCCCTTGACATTCTGTGATTACAATTCAGTATGTCGCCCCAGTAAAACCACATCCGTTCCAGAAGACAAAAGAGCTGAAGATCCATTTGTAACTTGAGACAGTAAAGTCATGAGGAAAAAAATATTCAGGGTATAGTAAAGTGACAAATGCTATCTATTTAGATTTTATAAAGAATGCTGGTGTACTCTGCCTTATTTTAAACATCCTAACTCTTTGTTCTTTTTTATTTTATACAGACAAAGCTTTATCCAGATTTTATACACTCTCAGGTAAATAGCAAAGTATGAAAATATCAGTTTCAAATATTAATTTGCGGTGACTCTGTCAACATAAACTCCATAGCTTAAAGACAGACTTGGTAAATTTGACAGAAATTGAAATATTTCAAAATCAAATTTTATTTCTCAGCATTCCACGCTTTCTTTTCTTCCTTTTGGCACATCCCTCATTCTGGGCAATAAAATCACACCAACAATTTCCCATACAAAGCTTTCCTTACTTTCAAACTCTCCTGCCAAAAAGGAACAAGCACCACTCACATCTGGGTTAACAGAGATATCTAAAAGGATTTCTATTTATAAAGGGTTTGAAAAAGCCCTTTCAAAGGCTATTTGTTAAAACCTGATATGGTGACAGAGCCACATTAGGGGGGCACATGGTTGATGGGGGTGGGAAGTGAAATGTGAAAAGCAGCTGCCAGTGAAGTACTCACATTTAGTCTGTGTTTCTCTTGCAGATATGATCTTCCACCTACTCTTTGTGATTGGATTTTGTGCTGTTTCATTATAAAATGCTGCTCAGCTGTGTTTCTTAACTTTTCCCAATCCTGTTTGGACTGGACCTCTTTATCAAAGATGTTTATTTTACAGAGGAAAAGTGACAAAAGTCACCAAAAAAAAAATCCTTGTGCACCATTTTACCAGATAAATAAAACTTTCCATGAGCTTTGTGCCTTGAATACTGGAGAATCCCAAAGCAGATTTGCCTCTGCCCAGTCTCTGCTGGTGTTTAAAACCCAAGTATTCCGTGTTTGGCTAATGCCTCCTTCTAAAGAGTTGTGATACCAACAGTACTTCTTCTATAAGAAACATGGGGATATGCAAACTCAGCATTTTTCAAGGCCATTCTTCCCTTCAGGGTCCCCCTTCTGTGTCACTCTCATTGTGGCACCAAACTCCCCTCCAGGCCTGGTCTTGCAAGGTCCAAGCTTCATCTGGAAGCCTTTCAACAAGATGAAAACTAGCCTGACAAGGGTGGGAGAAAAAGATGCTTTTTATGTAGCAGTAGCTAGAAGGCCTTCTGAATTAATTACCTAACATTTCTTTCCTTGTTCTTACCATTGTCAGTATTGATTGGTTGGGTTGAGCAGAGTATGACATGTACTGAGGAGGTACAACACTATTTGGAGTAGGATGTCTTGCTGACTTGCCAGGCTCAGTGCTGGATTGCTGCATGGTGTGTATACAAATGAAGCACATCCGAGGTTGGAAAACTAGCTAATGAGTTTTAGACTTTCTTAGAGATGTAGCTGGTGTCAGATACAACAGGGCTCAGGTGCCAATTCTCAACCTGAGCTCTACAGCTCCTAAATAGAACCAAGAAGAAATCACTAGAAAGAAAAACCATGATTTCTGAAGAGCAGGACATGAAACAGTTTCTCAGCAGGAGCGATGGTAGTTACTTTCTTCCTGTAATTACTAAAACAATATTGAACAAAACTCTTCAGAGTGCACAAAATATTCCTAGGCCTTTTCCATAAATTTTTCAGGATCCTAACTGTGAAAGAGATAAGAATGACTGCATTACATTTTTATTGAATACAGTGGGTGTACTGCTGTCTGCACATATTGCAGCCTAAGCACATTTTTGCTATTGTTTTTAGAGAGGAAAATTCCTGAATAATTCTATTAAATTAGGGACAAGATGGAACATAGAAGGTTTCAGAGAAATGTATGAAAAAACTTTTTCACAGTGAGGGTAACAGAACACTTGAACAGACTGCCCAGAGAGGTTGTGGAGTCTCTTTCTCTGGAAGCATTCAAAACCCATCTGGATGAGTTCCTGTGTGACCTGGTCTAGGTGTTCCTATTCTGGCAGGGGGATTGGACTAGATGATCTCTCGAGGTTCCTTCCAATCCTTGATATTCTGTGATTAAAAACTCACTGTTCTTTTTGATATGAAGATAATGCACAGCTAGAAGATGTATAGATTACAGCCACAGTTTTCGAATACACACAGATTCCTCTTAGCATGGACTGTATTGCCTCCTGTAGGCATGATCTCAGTCCACATGTATTTATAAATAGCTGAGAAAAATGAAGCTGTTCAGACGCTGAAACGATAGCAGACAGCATCCACCCTGACAACCTGCAGAAAACCAGTCCGTCCTGACGGCATGCATGTAGCCATTAGATACAACAGAGGGCACTCTCTTGACAGGATTGTCCGATTTAGAGCAGAGTAGGAAGTACCGATGTGTCTTTGAAGTAGTCCTTACTGGTACTTGAGTTTCCGAGCTGAGCAGCACTACTGAAAATTTTTTGCATTTCAGGATATCCTGACTAGAGATAATGACCCTGCAGGTTTTTCTCCCCTTTGCTGATTTGCTTCCCCCTTCCCACTAACACCCCGAGTTTTAACACTCCTTCCCAAATGGCTTTGCCTGGTAGAATTCTTGTCCGTGAGACTAACACACTGCCTTCTTCTCCAAAGTCTTGCCTTTGCAACAGTCACTGCTCTCCTACCATGGCAATTTGTGCTAAAAGCTTTGAACAGAGCTTCCTTGGGAGCTTGATTTTCATAGAATCAAAAAATGGTTTGGGTTGGAAGGGGACTTAAAGATCATCTAGTTCCCATCCCCCTGCCATAGGCAGGGACACCTCCCACTAGACCAGGTTGCTCAGTGCCTTGTCCAGCCTGGCCTTAAACACCTGCAGAGAGGGGACATCCACAACCTCTCTGGGCAACCTGTTCCAGTGTTTCACTACCCTCACCATAAAGAATTTCTTTCTTATACCTAGACTGAATCTACCCCCTTCCAACTTACATCCATTATTTTCTTCCTGATGATGCAATAAGCGTTGCTTTGGAACAAACCTTGCAGGATTGCAGCAGCTGAGAAGTGTGCCTGTGAATTCCCAGGCCACCTCCCTGCCCAGCGTGGGTTGGAGCCTCTGGCCATACATACCTCCTGCACACCTTTCTGTACTGAGTGGAGCTCATGCAGCCAGACAGCTGTGGGTGTAAGATGGCCAAAGCCCAGCTGCCAAGCCAAAGCTGGATCTCTATCTCCCTCAGCTCCAAAAATGGTTTATAGGTAACAAACAAAATGCAACTCAAAAACAGCTTCCAGAGGGGGACTGTGAAAAAAATCAATTTGTCAATAATGGGCAGCAACATATGAACCAGTTTCATCTCCAGGAGGCTTACTGTTCCTTGAGGAATAACAAGTCGTCCAATCCTTAAGAGCCTGCATGAAAAAATATGGATAATTCACCTTCATTATTCCTGACCTACATGTGGCTCATCACTATATCTGTTCTGCTAAATGCTACTTATGTTGCCAGTATCAGAAAATGCAGTGATTGCGAAAGACTTTAGCACAGGCTAAAGCTTGATAGACTTCATCATGTCAGATGCACTGTAATGATTTATCTTTTTTCAGTTGGTGAGCTGTGAAGATGCTTGCCTTGATCTCTGCATCTGAAAGACTAACTCAGTGCTGGTCATGGAGGCGTGGGGAAAGGCAGGTTAGTTATAAGAGACAGGTAGTCTGTTTACAGCTCAACATATGTTTTCCCAAAACTTAAGAGTTTGACTTTGTCCCGATTCTTCCTCCTATTTGGATGAATTTTTGCTACTGTGGCATGAGTTTTTACATGCTTTCATTCTCACAGTTAGATACTGTAATTGTGAAGCACAAGGCCACTGAGGTTGTAGCAAGAAGCAGATGAATTAACACACACTGGTGTTAAGATGGTAACAACAGAGGTTGCAGCACATTGGCACTAATATATAAACACATTTACACAACATGTTGTTTGTTAATGATAGGTCATTCTTCTTGCAAAAAGGAAACACCATTAAACCTGTCTGGCCTTTGTTAGATAGTCGCTGCTTATACAAACAAGTACTAAGAAGGTCCAACAGAATTTTCCAATAAGAAAAACTAGGATATGACACAAAATCCCCATAAGCACAAACCAGCAAGTGTGGCAAGTGTGTCACTTATGCAAGCTGGTACTTTCCACCCTTAATGGTCTAGATTCAGTGCTGCCAAATGAGCCAGTGCCATGGCATTGTGATCCTTACTCCTGGCACCCCACGTCCTGTAGAGGCTCTGAGACTGTCAAGTCAGAATTAATTCTAATCAAGCATTATGTCTCATATCCTATGTTGGAATCCCACAGTTTCAAACTTGAGATTGCATATTCAGTAGCTGGTATCAGAGGACATTCAATTGATTCTCCTGCAGAGATGCCAGCATAGGTCTTGACCTGATGCATCCACGTAGTGCATCCGCTGGGAGCTTAACCAGCAAAAGGAGTGAAGCCACATCAGGACTGAGAGTCTTTCTGTAGGGGCATCTCAGCTCAGTAGCATGCTCAGTAAACATGGCATATGCTTCCACAACTGGTAATACAACATAAACACAGGCATCCCCTCAGATCCAGAAAGCATAGAAACTCCCTGTCTTAAGCTTAAACACCAACTTCATCTCTTAATTCTGTAAACCCATGACATTTTGTTTAAATGTCTCAGTCAGAGATGAAGAAAACTCCTCTTTATCTCAGAGTAGTATCTTAAGAATCATGATTCAATCCATACAAAACACATCGTAGCTGTGCACAGCCTGCATTAGGAATGAACCACCTCACCCCATACTGTAGATCAAATCTTTCCCAGTTATCTCCACCCAAAGGGCAGCTGTCACTCACAGGTGCAGAGGAAAAAATAGCTACTGATTGATTGGACTCCCCAGCCCTTTCAGGCAGAGTATCACTGTGGCCCTGCAAAGGTCAAAGTGCAGCAGCCTCAGAGAAATAAGTAATAATTCTTGCAGCCAGACACTCACAGGGGAGATCAGTGTCCTGAGCTCTTGCCAGAAGCTTCACTGCACCCTGAAGCATAAGCCTATTTCCCAACACATTTCTCTTTATTTGTTGTTATTAGGAAAGCCTAGTTCCCATCTAATGTCATAGCCTGATTATAAAAAGCAGTTTTTCGACATGTACCTGTCCTAAATTCTAAGTGAAAGAAATGCCACTTGCAATGTAAATGGTTATTGTTGTGTAACTAGTCCCCCAGCCTGATTACCACAGTGAGCAGCCTGTGTCTGCTCTCCTCCTAAACCTCCTCTGCGTGTGGTTTCAATCACAACACCCTCCTCCTACAGACCTGCTCCCTGCAGGTACTTACACACTGTGACACAAACCATTACTGGAAGGGATCCCACCCTGCTGCAGCTCAGCCTGCTTCCCCCCTGATCCTTGCCTGCTCTAGCTGGAAAATACCATCAGTGTTTTTCTTAAGGGAGCAAAACACAGCAACACACATCGACAATCCTAAGACACAAACATAAGAGGACTTGTATCATATTGACCTCATTTTAAACAGACAATTAAGCCAAAACAGGTAGCACAGACTTGTCAGTAACATGGCCCTGAAATACACGTTGTGAGAAGATCTTGCAGGTTGAAATTGCTTTCTGCTTTTTCTTAAGTGCATTCAGCAGGGTCCAAATGATGCGGGAAGTGGGGCACGTAGATTCTATTCCCTGGTGAGCACAAACGCTGAGGCCTAATGCTAAAGCAGAGGTCTTATCACTGAGAAATGTTTGCACAGCACTATAAATTTGCATGGTGATTAATAAGCCCTGATTAGAACATTCTGGGCACTTCTCATTGTCTTCATGCCCAGCACTTCTGTGCCGGTGCCTTTTACTGAATTCCTCAAAGTAGTGTAAAAACAGTTTCATCTGGAAAATTTGAGAAGAACTAAGGAATGAAGTGAGCAGATCATGGCAGGAGAGTACATGAGATTGATGCTCATTCCAGTTGAGGGGAATGTTACCTGAGTAACACAAATAGTCATCAAGAAAAAATCTGATCTGATACTCCTGAGGATGAATTATGATTTGGGAAAAGCTGCAAATTTTGCATTTATTTTATCTGCATTGGAAAGATAAATTTCATATATCAAGAAACACAACTTACTATGTACCTGGTGACCGAGAGTAACAAATCACAAGTACACACAGCAAGCATATGGTAAAACTCAAAGGTTAATTGCCTGGAAGTAGTTTAGGATAAGAAGCTTTACCTCACACTTGAGATAGGTGGGCTACCGTGCCCAGAAGGGTGCCAATCCTTACTTTCTGAGTACCCCCTCACATAGCTCACAACCAGATTGACTTGGGCTGTTTAACCATGTGGAGGTCAAAAAGGCAGTTTCAGCTTCTACCTGAATAAATGGCCCATCTCTAAAGCAATCACAACACTTGGAAAAATTTCACAGACATAGCACCTATTTCTTCAGCATGGTTGATCTCACTTTGGACAGGTAGGCTCCTGGCCACCATATACAAGCATTGCCAGTGGTTTCTATGTTCAGCAAGAGCACAGCTATACTTATTGCACACCCTAGAGGTGGGGTGCAGAGTGCAAATAAATCTGAACCTTCAATGCTGCAGTGACTATTTCCCAAAATGTAAAGACAAGGGGGAAGGGGGAAAAACCCCAAATATTTTCAAGCAAGATCACTGATCTTTCACTAAACTGAACTGAAATTTTAGTCAGTCTTCTTTTTTATAGGAAAGATCTTCAACCAATTCACAATTTTGGCAGATGAGAAAATTAGTTTACTCCCTACATCCATCAATAGATTAGAAAAATACATTGGCTACTAACCTTCCCACTGAGTTATAATAGCAGAGGTCCCTCTCCAAAGCCAACAGAAAAATCATGATGAAAGCTTTGCTACTTCATGATGATTTGTTCAATAGCCAGAAAGTGTCAAACAATCTGTGTTTTAAGGATATTCTAGACAATGTTGTACTGGTCACTCGGGAGACTGATCCCTTGAATGGAGATGCTGAGAATATAAGCTACAGCTCAACCAAGCAATGAGTTGCTCACTCTAATGAAGTAGAGAAGTGAGAAGAATAATTTCTTCAGTGTGCACTGTTTCTTCATTTGCCTTGATTTGTTTTAGAACTAGGCAGAAGTTACTGAAAGTATTTTCCAAAACTTCAGTAGGAATCAAGGAAAGTGAAGCAAACAGATCATCACCCATCATGCTGACCAACAATGCACTCCTATTTCTTCCCCTGCTTCTGACGGTCCTTTTCATCCACCATTGGCTTTTGTCTATTAATTTCAAGCACATTAGAGAAATACTTTGATTGGCAACACATTTGTACAGAGTGTCCATCAAAAACTCCAAGCAAGGTGAGAAGAGCTCATCTGTCTTCCTTTGCCACCAATTGCACAGCCAACTACAAATGATCAAAACATTTTTCTAGTTTGCTCACCATGTTGTCCAAGATCTAATGTGTCTTTTGGGGCATATGCAAGGTCACAGTTGCCTATCATCTGGTGCTAAGCAATGCAGCATCTACTGTAGAGTTTCTGATTCCGTAAGTTTCCTCTCTGTGGCTGGATTTCATGGCAAAGGAGAGAATGACTTGCCTGTTCCACATTCCAGGCCTTTTCATGAGGTGCCATAGTTTGATCATGCTTGGGTCCTCCTACCATAGATCTCTGCAGAGTCTACATACATGCCTAATTACTTAGTCATTTGTCATGCCAGTTGAAAGGGGCTGCCTGCTGAGAGAAGAAAAAAATTTTAAAGAAAATAGTTTTCCCACCTGGCATAATTTAACACCAGCCTAACAGGACCAGAATAAAGGTTCATCTTATTCAAAAACCCCCCTTTGACAGTGACCACCAGCAGCTGCTCAAAGAAAGTGCAGAATCTACACAGTGAATCTCAGGGTTCCCTGTAACAACAATTGTAACCTGCTTGTCTAACCTGTCATGGAAGACACAAGGCCATACCCTTGCATCCTGGCTGAATTCTATCATAGAGTAATAAAATACTGAGATATTGAGTGGAATAAAATGCAGTCACCTGAGAGAAGGGGTTACAGGAAGGGGAGATAGGAGTTATCTACTTTTCAGTAAGCACAACTGCAAAGCAGTTTTATGTGTTATCTTCTTAGCCTATTTTGAGGCTTTTAATATGTAGCAAGGTTATTGTGGCCCATTTTGCTTCAAGAAGAGACAAGCAAACATTTGAAATGAGCAGGTAGAGTATTGACCACAGATATCAAAACCCCGTGATGCCTGAAATAATCACAGTCTGGTTTGGTTTTTTTTTAAAGATACTATCTTGCTATTTGCCTAATTAACATGACATCTGGGCTCACCTTTATATCAATTGTCTTCATTTCCTGCTTTAAGCCACCAAGGTTGTCATTGTGGGTTATTCAGCAGCTTTTACTTCCCATCTCTACAGGAGACACATTTGAATGGTTGTGGGTTTGACAAACAAATCCTCCACATTTCACATAATCTACAGAATACTTCTGGTAACTGTCAAGCAAAAGGCACAATGTATTTGAGGTAATGAGCTTTCATGAGTGAGCAAAACTTACCCTTCTTGGCTTGGTTCTCTTGGTCACTTTTTTACACAGAATAAAATTCTGTGTAAAATTCTGCTTTGTATTTTCATCCCAATCAGCATTTAACTGAAGTGCATTGCACTTCTCCATACACTGAGATGACTATAGGGATGAATCAGCAACCATGGTTCAGCATGATCCCTGTTCCTTGTGTAGCTATTCTAATGTGGGTATTACTCCTATTTGATAGAAAATGTCTATAACAAGAAAAGGGTTGTGTCGTTCTCATAACAGTTTTCCAGTTTAAGAAAGCTTTCAGGGACCTCGTAGGAATCAGGATCAGAACTTACACAAAGATCAATGTCAAATAAGGAGAAACTGTTTTTTAAAGATCCAATGAACAAGGAAGCATCAAGTGAGTGCTTTAGTGGAAAGAAAGAGTGGCCACTGTGGCTAAAACAGATACTAAACCGGCAAGGAATTTTGCTGAAATGCTTGAAATTTGGGGCATGATGGAAGCCAGGAAGGCTTGGAGTGGTGCATGTGTCAGGTTCTTTGGTAACAGAGTTTACAGTCAGTGACAGGATTTCCATCTAGTATTAGAAATTGAGTGAAGGAATCACTAGTTAACTTATGTGCAATAAGATCTTGCACAGTATTCACAAAAAGGTAAAAAATCCATACAAGCCTTCCAAGATTAAAGGTGACATCTTCAGTAAGCTGACAAATACATCCCTCTGACTAAACTCATCTCATGCATTTTATGTTTCAATACAAACACAGTAAGCACAGTCCCGTAGGGAACTATATTTAGGATGGAAATACACACTTCTAAAAAAGACTGTATGAAAGACAGTTCATAAAAAGCAGTGTAACAACCTGGCAACAACCACTTCAGAAATCTTTGTGAGCTCTTCTCCATTCATTCAATTTTCCCTCCTATGGGAACTCCTGAATCCCATCAGCCTCCACAGTGTCACAGTTCTGCTACAGCTCTGTGGCATTGTCCTTCAGACATCTTCCAGTGACTTAGGCCACCAGCTGATCTCAGTGCTGGTGCCTAAATTCAGTGGTACCCAACAGACCCGGCTCACTGACCCTGACCTGACTTTGTTTCACAAACAGAACAGAAAGAGCAAGTAGGAAACACAAATGCTAGGAAGGATATAGTGGTGCCAACAGACTACTGCAGAAGTTTGTCTATGGAATTAATTTAAATTTTAGATCCTTTAACTTAAGATAAATAAAGAAAAAAAAAGGGAGAAGGAAAAATGGAACAGCTGTGAGGAGAAGCTCTAGAAAAAGTGAACTTTTCAGCCCAGCAACCAGAACTGATCACAGACCAGGGCAAACTGGTTCAAGTAACCACAGGGGAAGAACCAGGTTAGATATTATGTCTGATCAACGACCAGATGACAATTATTCTGTAGTTCTACTACTGCAGTTCATTGTGGTCAGATTTTAAAGGCAGCACTGTGCCCCAGGGCACTGTAATTCAGGCTCTGAGCCCAGGTTTCCACCTCAAGAGTGAAATAAGATCCTCATTCCTTTGTAACAGTCAGATGAAGGTTGGGCATAATCTAATATAAGGCTGCCCAGTTGCTGCTATTTCTTAACATCTTACAGGTTATAAACATATCAGGATCAAGATTTTCTTTTATCATTAATTTCTAGGTGCAGAGAAGAAGAGCAAGGTGTAATTGCAGCAGCGCACTGTCAGTTCCTTCACCTGCACGTCATCTCTGGCAGCTCTTCAGCACCTTTGCACCATTCTAGCAGCAGAGAGAAAAAACTGTGAAACTGGTTTGATCAGCACTCGGGGAGCCTGCAAGGTGTGGAGCTGCCTGGGCTCAGCTGGCAGCTTCACCCTGGCTTTGCCAGAGAGAAGTTCAGCAGAGGGCCTCAAAATCAGGGGCTCTGAAAATCAACCTGAAGGACTGGTGATGGTTGTGGAGCTGGACCACAGGACACCTTTGGCAAGACTGGTGTATTTTCTTGCCTAATTTTCAACTAGCTCACAAATCTACATAACATGATTTTCAGGCTGAAGTGAGGTTCAACACTATTTTGGTGACCAGCTCTGGAAAACTCTAATTTAAGGCTTAATCCTTCTAAGCTTTGGTTCCCACCTCACACATGCACATCCCCATCCCCCACTTGTTTTCACTGAGACTGTGCACACCACAAACTTCCTTAGATAACATTTATAAAAATTCATTGTCATCTTTGGAAAAAGCAGTACTGTCCCCACTCGCCAAAGTTCAGTTTTCACAACTCTTAAAACTTCTTGCTTACAAGTGAGGTTTGGTAATAATTCTTATGAAGTCCAGAAAGTGGCCTGTCTTTATGGGGAAAGACACCAGCTGACAGAGGAAAGTTATTTTGATGAACCACAGGCTGGTGCAGACAAGTATTTAAGAATCCATTTCTGCTATATTTTTCTTTTGTTCTCACTTTATTTTACAAACTGTGGGGGACACACACCAAATTGCTTTGTTATCTAAAGCTCAGCACTACAAGATCTTAAAAATGGGATGTTTTCTTCCCCACAGAAATTTCAGGAAGTGGGAGAAAAAGTCCAAATAAAATATTTTGGAAATGGGGGATGAAGTAACTACATCACTTTTCAAAGGCACATTCTGCTTTAGCATATTCAAAAGGAACAGAAAGTGTATTTCAAGGAAGGTGAGCACCATAAACTAAAGATGCACAGCTCCTGTTCTGATGGCATATGTCTCTCTTCAGCTCAGCAACCTTTCTAAAAGAGCTTTCTTTCTTCAGAGCAGCTTGACTAATGAGCCTGGACAAGACACAGCATTGATTCTCAGTTTTGGACTAAATCAGAGCATTCTTCACCAAATACCATAGACCTACCTAGAATCTTCCAGCAAGGTGTGTAATTCAATGGAAAAGACCTAGGACAGACATATCTCTCTCAAATTTCCTCTGTTTATTAGTGGAGGGAAGTACAATAGATACTCAAAAATCATTTTCCTAGAATGCCATGTCAGAAACAGCCTGCATATTGGCTGATGAACTGTCTGAAACATGTGGGACTGGCACCAAGCCAGTAATCAGAGCTGCTGCTGGTCAGACTATAAAATCATTGCATCTTACTCAGCTTCCACTGCCTACCCTCAAGCAGTCCCTCTCCCTAATCCAGCAATCTCAGATGATCTGGAGTTAAAAGGCAAAACAAAAGATTATTCTGGGAACCATCTATAGGCAACCACATCATTTTGACAGAGCTGTCTGGATCTAAATTGGAGGTATTGGTCTGAAATTAACTTAGTGACAATTAAAACAGTACTTTTAGCTATCACATCAAAATAGAGCCATAGCTGGTGCATGCTCACGAGTCCTGCAATTACCCCTCCAGATACAGCCTGTGATGGGTTGGTTATGGTCTGCTGGTTATCTCCAACTGTGTACAACCAGGAAATGAACCTCACTGAATTCTTGTCACATAAACGGATATAACTGCAGTTTCAGATTGACAGTAAGTGCTCTTTGATCTCAGCTGTCCTTCTCATCATTGAACTTTTTTTTTTAACCAATATAACCCCTTGAGATTTAAAATTTCTTTTACAGGATGGCATACAACAGGACTGTATTCATGCCAGCAGACAAAGTAAAAGCATACCTTAACCAAGAAAAGACAGCAATCTTGAGATGCTGTCTGGGTTTGGTATTTACCAGATCATTTTCAGTTATAAGTACTTTCAGTACATACATTCCAACTTTGTCTCAAATGCATTGATTTGAAACCACAATAATGTTTATGGTCCCAGATTCCAGACAATAATAATTGACAGTCCATACCTAGATCTGGCTACTAGCATTCTTCAAGAAGGAAGAAACAAAAATAGGCCTAAAAATGTCCTACATCACCTCCTACATTGAGTTTTGATTCCTTAGTCTCTTTGCATAAAAAACACACAAAAGTGCCTCAGATGCACTTTGGTTGAAGACAAATTTATCCATGTATGCAAATCTGAGAAAATGACAAACTGGGAAAAGAAGAAGTCTTAATGACAATATCATATTAGGCAAATGCTATAAAGCAGGGTGCACAGTGTCAAACCTCTTCCTCTGAAGATGGTGACCTGAGAAAGAACTGTTTCTTCAAACTTTTCCTAGTCCTCTTCCAAACTATTTAAATACCTGGTAGATTCCCCAGGGAAGCCAAGGATGGCCACAAACACATGCTTCTGTGCTTTGAGCATGCTGCTGTCCTGAAAACTGTGCCCTTCCTCTGGCATGCAATAAGTAACTCCAGCATTTTACCTAACTAGTTCCTTGCAAGGGACTAGAAATTAAGGTCAGTTCACTGGTGGGTTGTGAGAACTTTAATGCATCACTTAATTAGTTGATTTTCTCCTACTGACCAACCAAAAAGTTAAGTCACTGCAGATTTTGAACTGTTACACAAGAAAAACATGTTTCACATTTAGCAGATCTATTTAATTTCCAGCATAACTGACTAACATCTGAAGAGCTGCAGATTAAAACAATTACCAAATGTGGAAGTGAAGAATCACACTCAGTCATTTCCCTTCCAGTTTGTCACAGAGCAAACAGAGCTACTGATTGGTACTAATATCACATGAACTGGATTTGTCACCATATAACAATCACCTATATACAGAATTTAACCACAGGTGTGTCCCTGGAAATCCCACTGGGCTGCAATTGAGTAGATAAGCTTGCTTACTGAATATCAATTGACTGATTATTTGCTAAAGGTCTTGTGGTGATGGAAAATTAAGCATTTTCTGTCAGCTGGGAGCTGCCATCAAAATTTTACCCTTTATTTACTCCTTAAACTAAATCTCTTGGTGGTAATACAGCACTACTTTTTATGCAAAAAAAAAAAAGTCAACTGCAGGTTTCTCTTTGCTGTACAGAAAAACTTCTTCCAGAATATCAAACCTAATCTATCACAAGATAAAAAAAAATTCCCATAAAAATAATTTCTATGAGTAATGGTCTGAAGCAATAATCTGGAGCAACCTATACCAACCCAGAAAGTGCAAAGTGACAACTAAAGACAAGAAACACCTTTGTTCATCCTCTTCTCTCACCTCTTCTTTTGTGAAGGAAAACTCAATTTCAGAAACTAATGTTTTACTAAAAAGCTGTAAAATATTTATTAAAAGACCTTTTTTTTTTTCCCTGGCAATGCTGTGTTAAAAGCCCAAAACTTCATCTGTATCTTGGAATTTCAAAGCTCCCAATTACACAGAAAATGGGAGCATTGTCCCATTTTTCAAACAGGGAAGAAGTTATTTCTCCTTCTTGCAAAAATGAGAAACTTTTCAAGAACACAAAAAGTAAATTCTCTTTCTTTTTTTCCCCAAATTTCTGAAAAAAGCTAGAATTTTCCAATAGGAAAAAGTTATAGTAACAGGAAAAACGTTTCCCCCTAGGATATTGTTCAGGGACAATATTCCTAGTTTTCATAACCAGAATTAGTGACAGCATGTTTCAAAGTCCATCTCCTGGTTATGCACCTGCTGCCTCCAGAGCTTCCAAAGGAAGAGACACAGGAACTGGCTTTATTGCATTAGTCCTTTGTTTGGAGAAATGTGGATGGGTGGGAATACCACCTCATTACAGTGGACATTACCTACTGCTGATAAGCAGGGATGACCTGAGCTGGTCACCAGGTGAGTCACTGGTGCCAGAGGAACACTGTGGTTCAGAAAAGTCCTGGAGGACCAGTGAGGTGTGGAGGTGCCCTTCCCTGCTGCCCTTTATAAAACAGCAGCCTAGCAGGTAAGCACAGCTCACCCAACACCACCATCTCTTTCCACAAAATACCACTATGGTGGCAATTAATAAAAGGCAGTTTCTGCGTTCTCCTCTTGCACTGATTCTCTCTCACCTGTCTCTAAACAGTCTGGTAGGTGAAGGAGAGAAGTTTCATGCCTTCTTTCTCATCTTTTGCTTAGCTTTTCTTGACTTGTGCCACTTTTTGTGCACTTCAGGAAGGACAGAAAGTTACTGTTCTGATTTGCGACATCCTGTTAAAGTACTGAATGTGCAGTCACATCATGTCATGCGTGGGAGTGAATTTAGGTCAGAGTTCATTCCAGTCTTAGTTTCATATATGAACGTTTTTCTCCTCCCCTTTCCCAGGTAAGAGCAAAACACTTGATCTACGGAGCATTGAGCAAATTTCTCTTCCTGCACAGTTAGGAAGTCCCAAGCAAAGGGGAAAGCAGCACATGCTATCAGCATGGCCTTGAAACCAAGTACAGTGCTATCAAGAAGTCTGTCAGGAGGACCACAAAGGTGATCAGTGGGCTGGAGCACCTCCTTTATGAGGACAGGCTGAAGGAATTGGGGTTGTTCAGCCTGGAGAAGAGAAAGCTTGGGGGGACCTCATAGTAGCTTATCAATACCTGAGGGGGCCTACAGAAAGGCTGGGGTAGGACTTTTTAATGGGGTACTGGATGGCATGAGAAGGAGTAATGGATGCAAACTGGAAGAGGGGAGATTTAGGCTGAATGGAATAAAGAAGGTCTTTACTGTGAGGGTGAGACAACAGAAACAGGTTGCCCAGAGATGTTGTGGATGCCCTCTCCCTGGAAGTGTTTTAGCCCAGGCTGGATGAGGCACTGAGCAACCTGGTCTAATGGGAGGAGTCCCCGCCTGTGGCAGAGGGGTTGGAACTAGATGATCTTCAAGGTCCCTTCCAACGGAAAGCATTTTATGATTCTATAAAATATTATTTGCATAAAATTTACCTATCTAGACTCCACAGCAACAGCATGGGCTGTCTAATGTGGCATTAAAGAGGTCTATGTTTAAGTTATGTTTACGTCCTATAGACATATGCCTATATGTAAAATCACATAAGGTATATATAAATACATACATGTGTATTTTAAAAACAACACAACAATGAGTTTGGAAACTACCGTCAGTGACCACAACTTCTATAACTCAGCAGATTCCTACAGAGCTCAGATGTCGAATGCTATGAAATCATCCTGACCACAGACATCCTAATGAGACATCTTCCATCAGATATCCATTTAGATTCACAATTTTGCCCTGTGTGTGATTTTTTTTTTTTTTATGCTACTGGTTATTCAAGATGGAGATTCCACTTGTTTCTGTGTCACAGTGTTGGGCACACAGTAATCCTTGCTGAGTGTTCTGACTTGGGCTGCACTACTTAAGAGTGTACCTGAATGAGCTCCATGAAAGAAACTGTGAAGAGGATGGCTGCAATACTACTCACAAGAACAGTTTATAATATTCACTTACAGAACAGCGGTGAGAAACCATTACAGCACAACCTGAGCAGCACTTGAGCTGTGAGAGGAACATTTCCTGTTTAGAGTTCATTGAAGCCACAAAATTCCTCCAAAACTGACAGCCTTTGACCAAGTGTTTATTACACACTTGAATATTAATCATAGGAGACTAGGAAGCATTTACTCACCAATAAATCACAAATACTAAGGAAACGCTCACAAATGCTAAGGAAACAATCACCACTTGAATCACTGTCCCATTTCTATATCCCATAGTGTAAGAGACTAGTCCTGTGTGTTACTCTCCTTTTTTAATCTCAGCACAGCATGTCCTTACCTTCCTTGATAAGAAGAGCTAATAGTAAAATTTGATAAGCCAAGCTGATTTGTACTTAATTTTGCTTCTTTAATGCATTGCTGCTGACTCTTTGCAAGAATATCACCCACAGATTCAACAAAAGGAAAATTATTTAAAATGAAACTTACATTTAGCAGCAGACAAGATGCACTTGACATTTTCCCTGCAAAGGGTTCCATCTTCTGTCTTATATCTGAGCTTAGCAGACACGATCTGGTTTTCCACAGAGGTTCACAATACATCTGCTTAATCCCATACTGCAACTTCAGGTGAGCTTCCAAGTAATATAGCAGAGACCAACTCAGGATGTTCATGAAGTACTTCAAATCCCTGTAGAGGGGACAAAAAGTTTGACAGATGTTGTCAGAGAAGGGAATATTCCCACCTGGATAACAAGTCATACTCAAATACTGGGACATTTCAGTCAGAAGGCCAAAAAAGTACCCTAAAGTTGATGACAAGAAGATGGTCTATATCAGAAAATTCAGGGCAAAAGTTATTCCGTAGTACAACACTGAATTGTCCTGTTGTCTTCACTAACGACAATTGCCATTGGATTATGCTCTTAATCTTATAGATCATTATAGCTTTATAGGTCCCCTACAGACTTCAGCTGTTTTCATACTTTATAGTACCATAATCAAGTAGAGAAGGAATCTTATGCTATTATCTAAAAGTTGCCATACAGCTGAAAAACTGCCAAACCTGGCACAAATTGCAAAATCTGGGGGTTTTTATTTTACAAGTTCAGATTCAAGGTAAATCCACTGATCCAAGTATTTCCTCAGTTATTCAGTGAAGAATTTGGAGAAAAAACAAAATGTAAAGATTAGAGCCCTAACTTTGGAGACTTCCATATGTGTGGTATTACTAGATTTTCAATCTTCTTCAAAACTCAACTCCAGATTGCTTCTCCTTGATTTACCTTCAGCAACAAAAGTGAGTCAATGTTTTCAGCTGTTAGGAAAGCAAAATGGCTTACACCACTTCATTCCCTCTGGCAGGGCTGAGGTTTATTGCTGTTATCCTTGGGTAGGATTCAGCAAAGAAAATCACTCCAGAGAACAATGCTTGGGGGCTTCTCAGACACTTCAACAACACACACTTCTGTGGCTCACGCAGGCAAAGTAGAAACACTGTAATTTTATTCAGTGATTTATGCACTCCACATTTTCACTTACTGAGCAGTGTTATGTCCTGTGAAATGCCTTTTTCTTTTATATAGTAACAACTCCTGTATTTCCTTTAGGTTATAGGAAGTACAACTCCATTTTGAAATCAAGAATAAATGGATGTATTCCTTACCATGATATTTTCATGAGGATTTTCACAGACCATCTTGTAAGCTCTAAAAAAAGCTATAGTTGCAATTCTTCCCCACATCTTAGCCCACATATACTTGTCTAACTTCTTCTATCAAAACAATTCTTATTTTTATATTATTTGAATACATAGATCAAAGATCAAATTTCATTGGTTTGGGGACCATATTGAAACTGAAGAGTATGTGTTCCCTCAGTAACTCTTACAAAATCAGCAATAGGGGTTTTTTTTTCCTATTATGTGTCTCTGAATTGAGATCTATATCCAGCAATTCAAAGGGAAGAACAAGCTTTGCCCTTAATTAGTCTCTGATTAAAGAAAATAAATAAATTAAGAAAATAGAGGGGGAAAGAAGATCAATAAGAAAAAAGCACTCAAGCACAGAAGCATGTCATACTATTTGCATCAATCTTGTGACAGAATAGAGAATTGCATATTACTCCCTGCAACCTGAGCAGGAACACAGCAAGGGAGACACAAGCAGAAACAGCTCCATTATTTGCTCCTGGACATTATCTGTCTGGACTTACTATTAAAAAACTGGTCATTAAAACACTGCAGCAAGACCCCTCCAAGCACAGAGCCATACTTTCTTAAGGAATATCATCCTCTGCAGCAGGAGGCAACTGCTGACGCTTCAGGCCGTAGAAAGGAGGGAAGAATGGAGAGAGACTTGCCCCAACACTCAGCAGAAATCGATGTAACTGGCAATTGCTTAAATACATTGCCTCAATAGGACTGAAAACAACAATCACAAGGGTTCTCTGAATGAAAAAAATGAGGTTATTTACTCCTTCAGTTTTAAACTCTAACTGTGGTCGTTGAACCTTCATTAGAAAAGCTAATAATGCCTGAAAAGCAGGTAGAAACTCTCTATTGTAAAAGTGGGTTCTTTTAAAAAATTCTTTTACTTATCATCACAATTTAATGGGAAAAAAACCATTGCATATAAATCTATTAAAAATTTGCGCCACATGGCATCTTTTAAGGCACACTTGGGGTGATCTTGTAATCAGCAAATCATCTCACTGACAGACTAGAAAACCAGTTGCCTGGCAGTGTCCCATTAAAACAGAGTTTTCATGTCTGTAAGCTCGTGGGCAGGCTGGATAAATCACTGAGGTGAACGCACTGCATAAAAACAAGTTATTATTACGTGAGGGTGTAGCTGTCACAGTATAAAAGATAGTTGAGTAAGCAGACTGGATAGCAAAGAGTGAGGAGCTAACAACAGTGCTAAGGAGATCACAGAAACAACAACTGATATTCTACTGAAAGAGGTGAGTGAAGACAAAACACCTAAGTAAAAAAAAAATGCTGCTTGCTTTGTCCACTTCTTGGGCAAAGATGCTGATATTAACAACTCCCAATTGCCACAGAATTAAGATGTCAATGATATATTTGATGTCTCCTGCTCTCTCCTGTGACACAATACACATTCTGGTCTTCCATAGTAAGCTCATAAAAAGATGTTATGAGAGTTTTATGTCTTTATGAATGAGAACTATCTTCTCTAGAATATCTAGGTCCATGTACCAATGTAGAGTAACAGCTACAGTATCATCACTTGCTTTGTGCATTTGCACTTTGGGCTGGAGATGGAAAAAAGGAAAATAATGAAGAAGGGAAAAGAAGAAATTTTAAGTTCCTAAACCTTATGACAACTATTTTATACATGGAAACTTGTGAGATGATACAATGTGTACTGGTATGTATTTTTGAGGAGCATGTGGACTTACTGCGAGACTGGAAGAATGCAAACAGTACAGCACCCCTCAAGAGAAAAAAGGAGGACCCCAGCAACAGCACGGATACAATATTATTTCTAAACAATGAAGCAGCACTACGGAATATAAACTACACCAATGACTACATAGAACTAAGTGAAATCAACAAGAATGCTGCCTGGATACATCTTCCCAAACATCACAGGTTTGGGTAGTATTTTTTTTCCCCTTGAGTATTTTTCTTTGTTCTGTTGTTTCCATTTGTATTTTTTTTAAACAAACAAGGATTGCAAAATTTGAAGATAAAGGGAATGCAAATGAGATGAAATCTAGCTGGGTGTTACAGAAGTATTTCCTAACGTGTCTCCTTGCAAGAATTTAATAACAAAAAAAAATAATCTAAAAGCATCAGAGTGCAACATTTTTTAATTAAATAGAAGAAAATTCAGACAGACTCATTTCCAACACTTGGCCAGATTTTTAGAGCCCTGGGTTCTCATCCAGCTTTATTGGGGGACTGAAGTCAAACACCTTCTACGTTAGTCCCTGTTCTGCATTTGAACATGGGATCCTCTCCTTACATTTGGTCAACAAGCTGAGATGTGGATGTATTACTCTAATATGAAGTAAATAATGATATTACTTACACCAAAGGTATTACAACAATATGTGGGCGTCTGAAATGAAGCATGGTATGTGGCTGCATATCAGGAGGAAGTCTTGCAATGATCTGTGCCCCACACCATTTACTGAAACATGAGTGAGCTTCAGATCTCAGCACTCAGAAGAGGACAACAAAGGGTGCTACCATGGAACAAGTCTTTTTTGTGGAGTATACAAAGCATATGAAGCTGATACTGTGTACTATGGCCAAACATTTTTAAGGCTTTGCAATGTGACTGAACAGGTTTACATGTTCCTCTGTTATTGATAGTTATCTGCCTAATACTCATGTAATTAATCATCCTGTTCTCAGTTATGATGCTGATTTGAAATTTGTAGAACTTATCACATTTATTATATTCTCCTGCCATCAGAGTGATGGATCGATTATATGATACAGACATGGATCCTGCTTGGATGCTGTAGTTGCTTCAAGAAGGGGTTTGAGTTACCAGTTATAAATAGAGACATGGTGTTACAAAAGTATTTTCTAGTGTTTGTCTTCTAATTGATTAGTTCTACCAGGAAGTACCTTCTTTGAATTGCTACAGAGTGAGTCAAAATGCTTTGATTGCATTCATAGCAAATATTTAAAGCTACAGATGGACTGTCAGAGAAGCCCAAAGCACAGGTTTGGGGCAAATCATATTATGGTGAAGCTTGTGTTTGAAAGATTAAGGAAGGAGCAGGCTGCGTGCCAAAGAAGAGGCAACACTTGGGAGATCCAAGTGGCCTAAACACATACCATCCCATGGTATAGAGATTAATTTTGGCAGTGAACGCTGTGGTGTGGATGAAATATTTGAGGCAGCATAAACTAGTGACTGAAATGCCATGCCAGGATGTACAGGCTGGACACGCAGGCTGCTTATGACTAGCTATGGTATTTCACCAATTTGTATCAACCATGGCAAGACATACTGCAAAACACCCAAGCCCAGCTGGAAAGTGCCAAGATACTGTGCATTTCAGAGAAAAGAAAACAAAACAAAAAAACAACCAAAACAAAACAAAAAAAAAAGAAACCCCAAAAAAAATCAAACGAGGAGTCCAGTACAACTAAAACTGTCCTCTTGCTTTTTAAGGTCTGAAAGATCCTCAAAGCAAAAGAGAGCTCATTCAACTGTCCAAAACTACTAAAGATAAGAGAAAACTCCTTCTGATCCAGCTCTAACAGTGGTATCTTCTAGAAAGTACTTTGTAGAAAACACCCTGAACAAAAATCAGCTCCTCATAAAAGAAAATTATAAAGCTGATTGCAAAAAGCCTTTGGCAGAAACAACTGCAGGCTCAGAACAGCTGAGGAGACCTACTTGCCTGGGTTTGCTGTCAAGAGCTTTCCCTTCTGTCATTTGTTATAAACAACAAACAAACAAAGAAGGCCTCTTCCTAACAGAAAATACCAACTTCCCAGCACAAGCAATATGCTTCAAGATCTGGCACAGGCTCAACACAATCCACATCAAAGGCAGGTCTCACCACAAGCAGAGGAGAAGTCACAGGAACACAGCGTTAGCACTATGTTAACTAACACAAAATCAAATAAAACCAGCAATACTTAACCTCTTTCCCACCTCAAATTTCACAGTTTTTGTCACAAATTCTCACATCATTTTAGCAAGTGCCAGCAGGAGCACTGGGGCAACACAAAAATTTCAGGTTTTTATACTATGTGAGAATCACGTCCTAGGATGTTCACGCTGCAATAACCTCTAAGCTCAGAGGCAGAAGAAACATGTCAGAAGGGGATAGAGCTTACTGATAGAATCCTCCTGTTTCCTCATAGCAACACTCTTCCCTCAATGCATTCTTCCAGAAAAGCCTGGAAAAGGAACACAGCAGGCTAACTTGGTCTCAAGGACGACAGATGCAAGCCTGAGTCACATATTGGGCAAACCCTTCCTCCATGCCAGCACTTCCCACTGAAATTGGGAAGATGTTGGTCCAAGCACTAGTCTCAAATAAAAGAACCCCAGAATCACAGGATTGGTGAGAAACAAAAACAAGCAAACCACAGAAACACATTCTCCACCTCAGCTGCATCAAACAGTCTGGTCCAAAAGGGATAAAATGTTCTCCTGATGAATGTTACAGCCAAAAGCATTAAGAGACTTCCTGGCATCACAAACAGCATAAACAAAAACCAGGATAAATTTACCTAAGAATGACTGATCTAAAATGACTACTGATAGCAACCTGGACAGCTGAGCCCAGCTTCTGTTGCCACATGAGCAGGAAGATTCCAAGGTGCTTGAAATGCCATAACAAGTTTGAAGGTGTCTGGCCCATTGATCAAGGCATTGGCAACATTCAGCAGGACAAAAGCCACTTGCAGTACCATAAGAGAGTCCTTCCTGGGCACTGAGGGGCACACTGAGACCATGCTGTCATCAAGTGGCAGTACACTTGAACCTCAGACATCTTATTTTCCTCTTACTTCTCTTTTTAATTGTGCTGGCTCCTACTTCTTTGCTTGTCACCAGATTTTAATTACATAAATTCTGATTAGCCAGAGCATTGTTTCAATGGCATTCCAAGTTTGTTCTCAATATTTATTGCAACTCAGGGTAGGTCCAGTTTTACAGCCTGTCATGTATTATCATGACATCATGTCACACTTCTGCTGGAAAGAAAACAAACGGTATATGGGATGCAGTAAAACACTAATTGCAAGATGTGATGAGTATCACTAGTGAAGTGTAAGATTGCCTTAGTACTACTGTTGCTCATGTCACTCCATTTGACCTAGAAGCTGTATCATGTATAGTATAGGGAGGGCCGAAATACTCTTCCTGGACAGAAAAGTCTGGCATGTAATGGGGAAAATTAAGGCAATACCAGTTCTGGTTTAATTGCTAGGGATTTTTTTTTTTTCATTTTTTGCTTAGTTGCTGTTCAGATATCTCCCTTGGTTCTCCAGTGAGAACTGAAGGAATGCATGTAGCCTTGGGAAGCAGCAGACATGCTCCCCTGCTCACTTGCCATCAGACATAATATGCATTTTATGCAACATGGGTGGGTTAATTTACTTTGAATGTGAATGTGACCAGAGTAGCTGAAGAAGTTCCAAATCCTTCAGCAACCTAGGTAAGCACCTTCAGATACAAGCAAAAGATCCCGGAGAAGCAGTAGATTGTACTTGGTGTACTCCATATTGCTCTGAGTAGTGACTATCTGTTCCAAACATCTACTGATATTTTTTGTTGCCCAAATAATTTCATTTGACCTTCCAATTTTTATACAATCAAGAGCTCACAGGCAGTCCGATACCTTTGGTAACAAAGAACATGAAACTAGCAAGCTAGAATAGGCTTCTGGTCTGTATATAGCCAGCATAAATTTGATTTATCCTATCTTTTTTTTCCTCTTTCTGTATTTTTTTTCTTTTTAACTACATTTTCAGTATTTCACATCTTTCATTAGACATGAGGAGCAAATCCAGAATGGTGTACTGGTGCAGTGACCAATCCTCATTTTATCTTGTTCACAAGAAATACCCCACATGCTCTGAAAGAGAAGATACAACCCAAATAATCTGTGTCTGAGCTTGCCTTGAATAAGCAGCTGGAAAATACAGCCATCTGCCTCAGATAGGGCCTCAACTCTTCTAATAAATGTTTGCAAAACTATCAGTAGGTTCTCACCAAATCGTTTGGTGCTTGTGGTAACACCTGGGTGTGTAGCTCAGTTGGGAGAGTGTCAGCTTCCTAATCTGAGGGTCACGAGTTCAAGTCCCTCTCCAAGTATGAGGCTTGCCAGAGTTAGGTTGGTTGGACTTGATGATCTGATCTGTAAAGAACCCTCCAACCTAGACAATTATGGTCTATTATGATTATTATCTAACTCAGCAGCATGTTGATATCCATCTCAGTGCACAGCTGCATGAGATCAATAGTGTTATTAATCAAAGGTAACTAAGTGATATAAAAACAAAACACAGCATCATCAAAGGCATAGAATTTTAGGGGATGCAGAATGTCTTGAATTCCTTTGTTATGAGACTCATTGCAAGATGAGCTGCAAGTTCACTACCCATCCCCTACCCAAGGTAGAATCAGCAATACCCTACCAGCCCAAGAAAAAGCCCTGGTTTTGGAATGCATTTCAAGCAGAGACCTCTCTGCATATAACAGCTTAAACCTGGGAATCAAGATAGCTTAAAGCATGGGAGAGTCCCCACTGAACACAGTGGAAAGATGAAGTAAACCATGGCAAGTCTTTTTAGTGATTTTTTAAGGACATCCCAGGAGCTGAAGTACCCTTTGAGAATTATATTTCCCCTAGCTAAGTCAAAAAGCATTAAACCAAACCCTTTGGTGAGTCTTTTGCGGTGACTGCAGTATAAATACCATAGATGTGCATTAGAGCACATACATACCTGCACTTCACACACTGATTAATGAGGTAGACAGAGTCATTTACTCACCTCATTTCAAGCCCTTACTAAACATGACCCAGGGGTTATAATTTAGCCAGAGGAAGTAATAATTGCCTGAATTTGAATATCACCACCTTTCCTCTCAATGTACTTCCCTGAACTGCAGTATACACCTATGTATTCTTGCTCGAGAAAATGGTTTTCTTCAATGCCAGTAGCTTTGGTTGTCACAAAGTTTGAAAATTCTCTACCTACAATCGTGAAAAGCCCCATGTGCTATTGTGACAACCTCAGTCACAGTCCCTAAATTTCTGAACCTGTTTTTAGGCAACAAAACTCAGGTGCATTCATCAGTCACAAGCAATTTTAACAAGAGGCTTAATAAAAATCTACATCTTCAAAAATTTAGACCCAATGGTACATTTCAAGAGATTTTCTAAAGAAATATGTATAATTACATTGGAAACTAAAAACCATGTCAGTACTCATCAGTAAGCATAATTCTTTGTTCTTTTAAATCTATGCATCTAATGAAGTTGATAGAGTCAAATCAAAAAGCAGACTCCTTAGCTCACAAGTCATCACAACTTTTAACACCTTACACCCAGCCTGGTCTTTAATTGAGGCAAAACTGAGTCAGTCAGAGCTTGAGCTGAAGCACAGGTAGAAAGAAAAGGTATTGGAGCATTATAGGCATTCTACACTGCTACACTAGCAATGTGTACACACAAACTCTGCTGTGTATTAAAGACTGGTCATTACAGTCAAGCTCTGTATTTGTTCATAATGGCATTCATCAACATCAATGGCATTATCTGTAGTCTGAAAGAAAAAAAAAAAGAGCCATATATTGTAGGGTTTCTAAGGTAGAAATGGACCCCAAATCAGATCAGAATATCAGAACAAGAGCTGAACTCAACTCCTTTGTGTTAAGCACAGGGGAAAAAAAGAGTTCCAAGACACAATGCGTGAAGGACTGTAACAGGCACATTAGTAAACCAGTGTTTGCCATTCCACCATCAAAAACATCGTATCATTAAAAGAAAAACAAAAAACACCCCCCAACATTGCTGTCTCTCTTCTTCAGACAAATTACTCAGGATTGACATTGATAAATGAAATATTCACAGCTCCCTGTACTAGAAATGGAATTTAGTTGCTTCAACAAAAGTTTAACATCTTAAACATATGATAGTGCTGTGATAACACCCTTAGAAGCAATCCAAGTGGTCTTTAAACTTTCCTCATCTAAATATTACACGTCAGATATTGCATACTTTGAACATTAGCTTTTTCCTTCTTTATTAGCCTGTAGATCCAAAGTCTAAAGTCACCAAGAAGATTTTCCGCCTTTTTTTTTTTTTTTGCTTCCAGTTTGAACACTCAAAGTCTCTGTTCATAAACTGTCTTGTCTGTTTTTCTTGTCCACAATTTATCCTGGCCATATCCAGGAGAGGTTAAGTACAGCAAAATGTTCAGGTAAATGTGTAGGCAGAATACCAGACTCAAACTATGAAAACTATTGAACAAAAGAATCAGAAGCTTCAGTTCTCGGATCATGTATTAGGATTGGATTTGAAAGTCTGGACCTGATGCAGAGGCCATGCTCTGCATGAAGGCAACAACAAAATTGTGTCAAGCTTCAGGAGACCCTCAGCTTTGGTAGGCAGGTTTTCATTTTCATCAGGAGTTAAGTAAGGAAATCTTCATGCATTGGTGCAAATTTGATCTAAGCTCATTTGTATCCATTGTGTCTGCCCACTTTGTGTTTGAATAGCCTCCATTATGTCATTAACCTTTAGAGGAGGTAAAAACACTCAATAATTTAATCTGTCCATAGACTTTTGTCAGAGCCTTGCTGTCACAGCTGTGTGTGCTGGATGGTCTCCAGAGTTAATATGCAATTTATGGTATTTACTGTTTTTGAGATAAGAATGGCTTTACTTTGTTGGAGATTATGCAGAGACTGCTTCATTAATTTTTCATCTATGATTCTTATCAGATGGAATAGAAATGATCAATGTCAAATAGTTTTGCACTAAATCTCAGAAGAACTAGTCTTCTGGGGATGAATTCTGATCCCAGATAGAAATGTGTAAATCCAAAGTATGACATCATTTACAGTCAAAATCAGTAGAATTATGTGCCAATTGTTATTCTCAGAGTCAGTAAATCAATGGTAACACGGAAGCAGGAAATTGAGTCAGAGCCTTCAATTTCATTCAGCAGCCAACAAAGTGAAGTACAGAAGTTCTTGGGCACCACAGAGCAACTGCAGATCCTCAGACATGTGAGGTCTCATTAATTTGCCTTAACATCCCTTTTATATGAGTGGTAAGAATTACTTATATGATCCTGGCACCAAACTTTACTACTATCAGGGCAATTATTTAGTCTGAAAAGTTAGAGCTTGTTTCATGTTTATCGCTGAATGGCCTATTGCATTTGAGCAGATTTCACAAGACCAATAAAAAAGGGCTTCTTATATGTTACCTAGAAGGGATTAAACTCCAGCTCTGTGTGGTAATGACCTTTAGCTTCACTACTCACAGTCAGGACTAGTTGCACAACCTCAGCAAGAATCACTTTTAATCAGCTGCATGTTCACTACCAGGTACCTAAAATAAGCCTGTGAATCTTGCTGTCAGTGAGGGCACTATAAGAAAATGAGAAGAAACACTCCTCTGAATTTATTTTGCACCCTTTTAGTTGCATATTGTTCACCATTTAAGTGTCAAGGTTAGTGAAAAGGGTAAAGGATGAAACTGTGCGTGAGATTTGAAAGAAGTGTTAATGTGACCACTAGTACTTTAGATAAGCAAAGAAAAAGGATCTAAATAGAGGAGGAAGTATTGACCTTACTATCACCTATTAATCTAGCAAAAGAAAATTTGTTTTATTACATACTTAATAAAACATACATGCAGAGACTTCTGTCAAAAAATAATACTTTGGAATAAACATTTTAAGCCTGATCAGAGAATTAAAAAAATACCAGTTTGACATAATTCATCGAGCTCCTACTCATCTACAGAGAATTTTTCATGTTGTTTGTCATGTTTTCCTCATAATTTAGTCATGAGAAGAAAAATTAGCAGCATTTTAATTAACTGAAAAGGTGGATTCCCCCCAGTAGTATGGAAAAAACCATTTGCTAATTCTAAAGTCTTCCTTGAGCTCCTCTTTTTCAGAACTGGGACACAGCTGATGTTTCCAGAGCTGATCTGGTTTCTTTGGTTTCACTTTGAGTACTGAGATCACAAACTAGAGTATTGCCCATTCAGAAATAAGAGAGCACAGATAAACGTACCCAGACAAGCCTGCAGTGCAGAGCATAGGCTCATATGTCTTCTAGGGCTTGTGAACATGTTTTTTCTCATCTGCTTTCAAAACAAACAGAAATTAAAGATTACCTGCCATCAGCAACTCAGCATGACTTTTTTGATCAAGATCCAAACCTCCCAACTGAGAGAGAACACACTTGGGGCTCAGAGTTGCTTAAGACGCCCAGAATGGTTTTAAACAGTGAACAAATTAATGGTCTTAATTCATTGGGAAGAAACTACATAGGTGAAATGTGATAGAATACTACAACTTGGATTAATTTGTTGTTGAAAAGAGGTAAAAAGCCACGTACTTGATGTAACAAAGATAAAGGGTGGAGGAGGAAAAGTAGTTACAGCTTTTCTCATGCTTTGTGCCCTCCTCGAACACTCTACGATTGCCACAAAGATCTGTATGTAAGATGCATCAATGAGCCAAAACCACAGATAGTGGTCAGTCATTCTAGCTCTTTTGAGAGGCAGAGGCAGCATTCACATACACTGAACTCAACTACTTATTAATCCTATCTATTGCATACCTCAGAACAGCATTAAACCAACTGCTTTGTTTCCCACATGCAAGATGGGCCACAGATTGGAGCCAAGAAACTTGCACATCAGTACCAACTCTTTCTATCAAGTCTAGAACTATCACACTAATCTTCTTTCACTCATGTCATACTGTGATTTTCTGAAAATTTAAAGAAAACTGCAATCAGGAAGTCTAGGATAATAACTACTGTTAGCACAAGTGTTTCCTCTTTTATTCATGTCCACTGACACAGGCAGGCTCCTCTACTCCAATCAAGAATACTTAAGATCATAAGTGAGAAGTGTTAATATTGGCTTACTCTTCAAGTATCACACAGAAGTCAAATTCCAGTACCAATCAAATCAGGACTGGTTCAACAAAAGCTTTGTTATCTTGACCAAACCTGACAGTAGTGAGAGCTAAAAGGACTTTGGTATATAGCCTTGTGTATCGAATCATGAAGAGCAAATTTCTTCCAAAGATCACATCCACAGCCTTTGGAAGTGATGCCAGGTTGCTAGCCCAGCCCTCGTACCTTACCTCACAGCTCAGACTTTCTCAAGTAGCAGTAAGCACAGCAGCTTGGTTACTGCCATTTCAAGAATGGGAGAAGATAAATAAAAAATAAGAAGATAAACCAATCATTTAAATCAACACAAGAAATCTCTGAGAAAGGAAGCTTGCTGGTCCAGCAACAAGAATACTCTTTTCACATCTTCCAGTGTGAAGGTCCATCGTGGTAAGATACTCAGTTTCCATAACATCCCCACTGCACTGGGACCCCTGGCCATAAAGGAACATGCTAATTCAAGGACCTGCTGAGCTGCAAAGGAAATTCACTGCTCAGAAGTTGGACATGATTGAGAGGAACCTTCCACAAAGCAAAGGGAAATCTAACAGGCACCTTTTCTCAGTGAAGGGAGATTTTCTCAGTGCCCCAGACACACTCAGAGCATATAAAAGTCCTATTAAAACCCCAAGCGTGCAGCTTTCACAGGGCTGGGGTTTGGTTTCAGTCTGCTTCTCTCTTCTAAAGCTGTTGCACAAGACTTGTATGTTTAACATTTCAAACCAGCCAAAATTGCTCTTTATATTTGATCAGGAATAATTTTTTTTTTTTTTTTACCTTTGAACCTGTTGCAACGCAGGTTCAAAGGTTACCTGGGTGCAGTGTTACCTGTTTATTAAAGCCACATGCTGATGATTCGGGGCTTAGTCCTGCCAGAGGAGCTGGGGAAGCACCAACCCTTGAGCACCCACTTGGAGTTGTAAAGCAGCAAAGGAGAGCAGCCTGTACCAGTCACTCCAGCTCTGAAAGAAGGTAAGCAAATCTCTCCTGGTCAAAGCCTGTCTTTCCCAAGTTCTAGGCTTCCTGGTCCTGCAGGGAAGTGCTGCCAGTGGGGTAATAGCCTTAATTTGGTGCAATGCACCCTTCAGACCCCATGTGCTGTTTAAAGCAACAGCTGTGTAATTGGCTGCATGTTATTAATGAAGTAAAGCTGTGCTCAGGGTGGCATACAGGGAAATCACAGCCTGAGCAACCACCTGAGCATTCCCTGTTGCTATAAACTGGCTGCAACTGGAAACCTGACTACCACCCAGGTTGAAGCCATCTTCTTATCAGTTTGGTAGTTACATCTATTTAAAGATACAGTGCACAGTGTAACAGTGCCAGGCTCCCATTCAGGGTCATGTTTAAAACAGAGTTCCAAAAACAGAGCAATCATTTGGCTCCACAGCATTGCAGGCAGCTTTTGAAACTCTTAGTAAAAATTGCTTTATGCTAGATCATTCACACGCACAAGCTTATTGGCAATGTTTACTGCAATAGGACCTTAATCCCTAACTAAGAACACAAAAGCTGACTCTAAGGCTTTTTTAAGAGTTTTGAAAGCACATATTTCAGACCATGGTACATCAGACTGCTGCCATCACTTTGGTACAACTGCCTGCTGTAGACACAGGGATGGAGCCTTCTCTAAACCCTTGCTTGTGTGCATAGCCACAGCTGTACCAAAGCAGAGTTGAGTGGAGACAAAGTTTAACCAGAAATCAAGCCACAAATAAGAGAACTCATGCTGCCTATTGTCCTGTCCATATCACCTTCTCTAAGGAATTTGGTGTTCTGAGGTGGTTATTTGTGTCTCTGTGCCATCACTCTGCTTTACAAAAACCAGAAAGCAGCCCTTCAAAATTGTAGTTGAGCAATAAAAAACCAATTATTTTCACAGCATTAACAAAATAAACTTGAATTCAAATATTCTTTAAATAAAGTGAGCCACAGACTTACCACAGACTAGTGAAATTTAGATTCTAGTGACGACAGAAAACTGTACACTGAGTTAATGCATCCCCTTCATTTATTTACAGCCTCTGCATGTAAATACATGGGCTATTTTGGCATCTTTGGATGGCAAAAGCTCCTGTTGTGCTATGACATTCAAGTTTATTATAAAAGCTCACTCTATCCATCTTCCAAGTAAATATTTTGTGACAGTGACAACAGAAAGGAAACCCCTTGAACTCACTTTACACATTATCTACTGCTCTTCTTAATTTGCTGATGGGTATGGAAGATACAGATGTACTTTTTAGACACACGTAAAAAAAGAAGCAAAAGCTGAGTTATTCATGAGTCTGCTTTGTTTTTTGGCAGAGAATTACTAGCAACAAATGGATCTTTGCCTCTTATAAAAAGCTGGAGTTTATTCAGATCATTTGAGTGAGCATCAAAATTTAAAATATTTCAAATTTGCATGTCACTTCTTATGAATACTAGGGAAAGAGTGTCAGCTGTTTTCTAGTTATATAGAATCAATCATCAATGAGAAAATATCTTCCCCGTGGCTTTTTTGGGAGCATCTCTTATTAAAATGTGTGTTGGAGCTGCAAGACCCACTGAGACTAGCAGGGAACCTCGTGAGCTGATAAGGTTGGGCTTCTGGTAGGCCAGGTAGAATGGGACTGCTCTCTCTTACCTGCAGCCTGTGTTAATGCATCTGAGATGCAGCAAAACATTGTTATCCAACAGCTGCTCACAGACAGGGGAAATTCACTGCTTTTTCCCATACTCCTGGAAAAATAACAGCCCAAGGCCAGATATCTGAAAGGGGAAGATCCTTAGAGAGGCACTCAGCAAAGGTCTTAAGCCAACTAGCCCAAGCCTTCTTTCCTTTTTTTCATAAGGGGCATTGCTTTTCTTCAAGCATTAAGCACACCCTGACTGGCACTATCAAAGCTGAAGTTCACAGCCTCCCTTAAATGCCACAGGAAAAGGTCTGGGTAGGAAAAGCCAAAAGCAGAGGAGTTTCATGCAGAATAAGCTATCTCTTTTTCATCTTCATGTAAATCTTAGAGCAAAAGCAGTGAATTAAGCCTCAGCTTTCCTAAAAGTGGATCTGCACTGTTAAATAATGCCACAATTACAGTATAAATGAGCTTTACCTGATTAGCATAATATTTATAACAGCAATAGAAACATAATTGCAATTGGGAGAAGCTACGTGTTTTAGCAAGTCCAGGTCTAGGATGAATTGTATTCTGGATGCAAGTACATGCTGTGTTATTCCATCCCAACAACAGTTAGCCTGGTTCATTAGATTATTCTGAAATCATACAACAGAAAAATTTTTAAGTGGAAAAACACTTCCAAAATTGAAGCTCAAGGCACAAAAGAAGAGACAGGTAATGTTACCTTCTTCCCACCCCTCCAAAAAGACTGAAAAATTCTAGTTACATTAGTTGAGAAAAAGAGAAAATAGCAGAAGTTATTATCTTTTAAACAATGAAATGCAAATATAAAACCATAAAGAAAAACCTTGTCATAGCAGGAAACAAAACTGAAGCTTAAAACATGATTCATTATTAATTATGCAGGTAACTGCACATACTTAAGTAGTACATATCCCAGTAGAAAGAACTAGGTTGGTTTGGGGGGAAAAGTAAACAAACAAAATGCCACCTAAATGAAAGAAATCAAAGCAGGAGTAGAAAAGGGGTTCTAGCCCACCAGCAATTCACAGCAGTGTGTAAGAAATACTGTACTCAAAGCATTTTGTCAGTATTACAGGCTACAAAGCTCAGCTCAGATTAGCATACATGTACCTATAAAGAGAAAGTTACTATTGTCGAGACAACGCCTATAAACACAGGAAATTAAAAAAAAAAAAACAACCCACAGTAAAAACATATAATGAGAAAATATTAAACATGAAATGAAAAAGTCCTGGTATACTTTTCCTCTAACTCTTTAAAAATAAGAAAATCTAAGCTTTTTTTCCTCATCAGACACTAAAGAGAAGCCTTAGCAACCTCCTTCATTATTTTTATTAATTTTTTTTTCTGAGCTACTTCATTTCCTCCATGTAAGTGCCTTCCTTTAGAAGCTCCTTTCCCAGCATGCTTTTCTGCTGCTGATGTATTTAAACCCAGGAGAGGGAAGTGGTTGTAGTTTCCAACATGAACGTTACCTAATTGGTATTGGTTTGTTTCTGTGCTGCTAAGGCTCTCTTTTGCTTAAGGAAAAGAGCTTGGCTTCCTATCTACCTTCAGAATGGTAGGTGGTTTCCATCACTGGTTCTCATCTCTGTATTTGCTCTGAAATCTCTTCTCTTTAAGTAACGAAGTTCTACTTCTATTTGTCTTACTGCTAATAGGCTTGCTTGCTGTTATTCACGTGGGCTTTACTGTAACCTCTGTGTAAGTAATTAGCTGTAGGGCTCAAGATAATGAGTTTATCGGTAGCCTGCTAGGAAATCTGTGGTAGTGAGCTATCAGTTTGATGTTAACTGATGAATTTAAGCTGAGTTAAGCTCAGATATATTTTTGCTCTTTGGTCTTCCTAATGTAAGTGCTGTAATAATAGGTAGCAATAAAAGACTCTAGAATCTAGAAGTTTTTAACACTGCCTTTTCTCTGTGTGGCTATGTAAGTTGTTTAATGATGATATTCTAGTTTTGTTAGAAGGTGAACTTCAGTTCTAGCTCTTTAAACTATGCTTATTATGTTTCTAAGGATTATTTCCTGTTAATGTAATGTTCTTGCATGTATGCCTTGCAAGACTGTGATCATGTACTATCTTATAGGATAAAGAATAACAGAACCCATTATTCTAGATATTTTTAAAGCCTTCAAAACTTTTAGGGGCTAGTTGAACACATCCTAGTACTCTGAAAAGGTGAAAACCTTCTATGTAAAAAAAGTGAAAGCTTGGGTTTTTAATTTATCTGACAAAATGACTCTTTGTACTGAACAGTGTCATGGTGTCATCACCCTCCTGATAGAGTAGCATCAGACATAGTAAAATTCTTTATTAAAAAGTGACCTTTCTATTTAAGTGTGTTGAAAGCCTGAGTTTGATAGGTTTTATCAGCAAGGCTTAGAAATAGTCTGTCACATGTAGTCTGAAACCACAGAGCAATACCCTTTCTGAAAGTAAGTTACTGAGGCCTTGTTCTTTCTCACCCCCCAGCAGAGTGCTTCTCATGCTAGATCAAAGAGTACTTGAACTGTTTGGCTCTGACCTTCATAAGAGGTTCTCTGAAAGCCAAACCTAACCAGAGTGTACCTTAGGCTTCATGCAAGTTACTGTGGATTTTGCTTTGTGGTTTTTACATGGCTGTGTTCAGCACTCATTACTGAGCTTAGTGCACTTTTACTTCTCCTTGGATGCTAAGAGTTAGATGTTCCTAAGCCTTACAGACATCAAGACTTCTCTAAGCTGCTGGTGGAGGAAGGTGTGATATAATGCTTCTGAGGATTAAGAACTGGCACAGTGGCTCACATCTGTGGAATACTAGGCAAGAGCTGCACTGTGTAAGCAACTGTAAAGAGTGGTTACCTAATTACTAACCTCAATGTACTTTGTTGTATTCAACTCTTCCTGCTTTAAAAGAGTCAATGTCACCTTACTAATGCTGATCAGTAAGTTCTTATGATCATCTCAGAAGGCCATGCAAGCTGTTTGTTAGATGACTTGAGTCAAAGAATATATTTCTAGGAAGTGTTCTCAAAGGCAATGCATCTGAAATTCTGCAAGTGTCAGAGGCTGCTTTGCTGTCTGCAGAAAAAACCCTTATGATGGAGAGGACACTGATTCTTCATGCTTGTGTGTTTGGGGGCATAAAGCTCAGTCACTTTCCAGTGGAGAGACCCTTCTGACTTGAGGAGAACAGGGAATAACTGTTTCATTCATTCAAGCTAGTCAAGGAATTGCTGTCAAGGAGTGGACATGGAGAAGTACAGTGGAAATGAAAAGATGTACTCCTGAACTTAAGGCTGTAAATGGTATCACTGTAATCTCTCTGGATAAAAACTAAGCCTTTGCACTCCAGAGCCTAGTGCATCTTATCCTTGACCATTGATCAGACCAGACAACCTAAGCACATTTTAACTGTCTACCATCTTGTTGAACAAGAGGAGTAAAGAGGTGGTTTGAGACATCCCATGTATTTCATATTTTTGTGGTCAGCAGGAGCTGAGTGATTCAAAACTCAGGGGTTTCAAGTTGTTCACCTTTCCTGTATACTTAAAAAAACATCTGGTATTCAACTTTGCCCTGCAATGGAAACCGGTTTCTATTCAAAATGCCCTGGCTTTGTCTCATGCTGCACCAAGTTGAATTTTCACTTGGGTTTTATGTATGCATTTGGATTTGTGGTTTATGATCTGGTTGTAGTTGCTCTGCAGCACAGATCTAATGTAGAACTGCTCTCTTCCATGGACACAAAACTCTATGAAGTAAAACAAGTTCCCTGTCCTTTCAGGGGAACCAGGATTAAGTGGATTTTTGAGGATACTGGTGATCACTAACTAGCAGTGCCTCGGATTAGATGAGCACCTGCAAGCTCTAGGCACAGGAGACAATTGTCCCAGTGCTGGGAATTGAGACAAATTTGCTGATGGTCTCCTGCCACAGCTTGAACAACATAACACCCCGTGTACTTTGACAGGAGTGATTAAAACCCATCTGAGGAAGTGTAGTTGGAAAGTAAAAGCAAAACACAGTCACTATTCTATTAATGAACTAGAGAAATTGAAAATAGTCAATAGTCCAAGAAGTTGGGGTTTTTTTTGTCTTACAAACAAGATCTATGTATTTGTGCTTTTTTGACACAACATTAATTTCTGTGGTTTTAAAGAATGTTAGGTTAGTCTCATTCAGAATTCTAAGTGGGCTAAGAAAAAACAACCAAACACAACCTAGAAGCAAATGAGCATACAGTTCTCCCCAGGCTTTTCAAATAAGCCTATCAACAGGTCTTTCTTTCAATTAAAAATCTTTCTCTTATAAATGAAAATCCTTCTTGACTAACAATAGGGATACTGGTTAAGTTACACTGGGCTACAATCTGGTCTTTTCTTTGTGCAGAAGACTTGGGGAATCAATTTTGAATGTGAAGGCATAAAGCTCTGCTGCATTTAATTATCTTCAGGCTTTTTTCATCCTTGATCACCTCACACACAGGTGTTTTCTCTGGAGTTTCAGTTCCTTTCTTCAATCATCATTATCCTTCAGGGACTAATGCTCAGTTTTCTGAGGTGTCCTGGCAAAATCTGTTTTGTGTGTGAGTCAGTAAGAAAATGAGAATACTCTGATTTAAAGCTTTTTGGTGACTTATTTTCTGCTGCATCGAGTGTTTGGAGATACTGGGCTTTCTGGTCCTTAGCACAAAAAAGATCAAGCAAGTATTCTGTATTAATTTCTGTTCAAATAAGTCCATGTAACAATAACTATTTGGGACTATTGAACTGATCTGTCTGAGTAGGCAATTGTTCATTCTAGTCAGTATTATCAAGCTTTACTAGAAGACTTTGTGCTGCAGACATGATCCCCAGTTCTGTTTATTACCTCTACCATGATACCCTGAAGGCAACAATCCTTCCTGGTTTCTAGGAATTAATTTTAAAATTAGTATTAAAGTAAGCCCCTCAAAGCACTCTAATTCTTTTTTATACTCTTGAATAGAAGGAATCAACATCTATTCCTTGTCTGACTTGATTAGGCTTTAGCTTTTCATACAGGTGGATGCAATATGTGTTAACATTTATGGGGACAGGTGGCTTGAGATCCTTTAAGAGGCTGAAAGCATTGCATAAGCATACAATGTTTAGGGGTAAAGTGATAAAATGATTTGTAGTGTTGTTCGATAAACTTCTTAAGTGACTGTGTTCTGTAGGTAGTGAGTGTTTCTAATTCAGGTCTACTAAACCTCCTGTTTGTTTCAGGTTCAAATCTGGCTCCACTGATCCAACATAATGATCTGGATACTTCAAGTCTTGTTTTCACCACTTCCAACACCAGCACTGATTAGTCTTATTGTTTTTGGAGCTGGCGTCTTCCTGTGGGTGATCAGCAGGCCAAAACCTGTTTTGCCTCCTGTCGACTTGAACAAGCAGTCAGTAGGGGTTGAGGTAATATTTGCTCTCCTTGTGGGCATAGACTATTCTTGAGAAGATTGATCCAAATACTGATCCATTCCAACTCTGGTTATCATCAGAAACTATCTTGTTTGATATTCAGAGCCTTCTCTCCCAGGTGTATTACTCAATGGTGGGGAGAAGGGAAACATCTAAGACCCTATGAGTAAGAAACACTGGCTCTTGCCAAAGGGTTAAGTGGGCTTTTTACCCAAGGTGGCCTTGGCTGTCAGTGACTTTTGTCTTTATTTACATGCTGTGCTGCAGCTTTGAGGCTGGTGCTAGACTACAACTCTAGACTTCATTTAACTAGGCAATCACAGAACTCAGTCTTAGCCAAAGTCTCTCTGATAACCTGTAATTGAATGTTAATGTAGGCCATTTAGAAAATTCTTTTGCATATGACAGAGTAGGTAAAAATCAGTAGGGAAAATAAGACTGCTAACAATGCAATGCTATTGGAATGCTTTAAAGGGGTGTTGTGAGAACATCTGAGGAATAAATGAAACTGTATCTGCTTTGCACTGTTTCACAACTATACTGTTCCTAGGGAGGAGCCAGAAGAGGTGCACTCTTGACAGATAATAACCTGCTTTCTTACTACTTTGAAGATGCTAAAACATTGTATGAAGTTTTCCGGAGAGGACTCCATGTTTCTGGTAAGCTTTCTATCTGCTGGTTAGTACTTGTCTATCCAAAACAAAAGAGTATTCTAAGTTTGGGAGTGGGTTTTTTGGTTTGTTATTTTGGGGGTTTTTTCCTTGTAATAATTCAGACAGAAAAAGCTTTCCTAGACTCATGTGGGGTGACAAATGAACTTTTTTTTTTTCCTCCACTGATTTAGAAGCTGTCAGAATGGGCAGGAACAAACATCAGAAGTTTAAGATGGTAGAGTTCAGTGAAAGTAGTAAGCATCAGAGGGAGTTGGGGGGAAAAGCTTTGCTTCATCTTATTACATTGGTTTTATTGTGAAAATTACTGCTTGCTTAAAACGGGTATGAATTTGTGCCTATGACTTCAGGAAATATAGGATAGCTAGCAAGCTGTTTCAAGATCATGTGCAGTAGGGTGGATGTCTGACTATTTCCTGCTTAAAGTGTTGCATTAACATGCTATGCAGCTTCAGTACTGAGTTTTACAGGTGATTTTCTGAACTCTTCCATTAGGAAATGGCAATTGTTTAGGCTACAGAAAACCCAAACAACCTTATCAGTGGCTGACATATAAACAGGTGAGTTTTGTCCATCATAGATAACTTTAATTTGGGGTACTGTCTTGTAACACTAAAATGGGATAAACTATCTTACAGGTTTTGGACAGAGCTCAATACTTGGGGTCAGGGCTTCTGCAAAAAGGATGCAAGCCATCACCAGACCAGTTTATTGGCATCTTGGCTCAGAATAGGCCAGAGGTAAGCAACAAATTGGATACAATTTGTCAGAATACTGTGACACCTTGGGGAGAGGAGGGTCTGCATTTCAACAGGTTAAGGCCACATGAAGACCAATGACAATTGGCTTTTCCCTAACCAGTTCCTTTATTACTGACTGAGCACATACTATGCCAGGCAGTGCTCTTGAACCCTCACTGCCTGAAGAATCTCATTGACATGCTTCTTATACAACACTTACTGACAGGGTGTGCCACCTACTGTCAAGCTGAATGGAATCTGTAGATAATCCTGCTTATGATCTTCTAAATTTTTCTTGGTTTTGTTGTTTTTTTCTCTTCAGTGGATCATTTCAGAGTATGCCTGCTACACTTACTCCATGGTTGCTGTTCCACTCTATGACACTCTGGGGCCAGAGGCCATTGTATATATTCTTAACAAAGGTAGATACTGACTTCCACTGTTTCATAATTATTTCTCTAAGCAGCTTTATTTTGAGAAGGCTGAGGTTTAAGCAAAACTCAATAGTATAAATGTTATCAACACTTAATTCCTGTAAATGAAGCTGCCATGCAGAGGATATGGCCCAATGCCTAGAAGAAGCCAGTGGGCTTCTTATGTCTCTTAGTGTATTGAGTGTAAGTCCACTGAAAACCTCCTAGATCCTAATGGACCACTCTGCAACAGTGCTCAGCTATTTGAGGTTTTTGCATTCTTGAGCTCCCACAATCAGACAAGGCAGGCAGACTTGCATGTAAACTAAAACTACATGAGTGTCTTTGACTTAAAGTTGTAGGATGTAAAAAGTGGAGGAGGGAGGGGTAAAGATAGATCAGGCAGACTGAGGTGCATCTTGTTGCTTCTGCAGAAAAACAGGCCCTAACAACTAGCAAGCCATCATAGAATAAACTGATGAGGAATCTTGAATAAATTATCAGACTTTCTTTGTCCAGTCCTAGGGGCAATATGATGGATGAAAAATAACCACTGCTGTCACAGAGGTATGGGATCCAACCCATAAACAGGATATGCCAAGCAAATCCATTCAGTAGTTACACTGGTGACCAAAAAACATGTCCTATCTTGGGACTACACAGCTGTGACTTACTAGGCTAACAGGGAACCAGCATGTTCAGGCAAAACCAATTCCTCTACTGACTTAATGGGAAATGCTTTTGTAATTGTCTGAAACTATCTTGCACACGCAGGGAAACTGAGGCATTAACTGAAGAATTTTAGCTCCTGCTTTCAAATAGGTCTAAATTCCTTTACATTTAAGGCAGATGGGTAAACCTTGGCAGTTAGTGAGGACAATTCAGAAGTTTTATGGCAATACCATAATATTAAGTGCCTGTCTTAATTGTGACAAAGGATTTGTCTTCTGTTCCTCAGCATTGCCCCTCCCTTTGCATATCTAGAATCAAGTTTTCCCAATCAGCTGGCTGTGGCAGGAGGAACCTTCTTAGCACTGTAAGCCAGTCACTGCAACCATATGAACAAATGCAAATGACTTTAGAAGAAACCAATGCTATAACCTAATGTGTGTGCTATTCAGCTGTCACTCACTACTTGCCTTATGTCTGAAATGTAATTTCTTTTCTGTAGCTGACATCAGTGTAGTGATCTGTGACAAGCCTGAGAAAGCTCAGATTTTGCTTGAGAACTGTGAGCAAGAAAAGACGCCAGGTTTGAAGACTATCATTCTCATGGATCTGTTTGATAAAGAGCTCAAGGACAGAGGAGCTAAAGTGGGAGTTGAAATTCTAGCACTGCAGGAGGTTGAGGTAGGTGACTAAAGGCTTCTGCGTCACCTGGACAGCTAGACATCTAAGCCTTCTCTGGAAACAGTGACACTTCAAGCATTATCTAGTTGTCACATCAGAATTTGAGTAATTTTGAAACTTGATACAGCTAGCCAACTAGCTAAATGCACATGTAGAGTTCAAACCATTAACTAAAGCTGTGTCCATGTGTTGTGGATAGCCAATATGGATTGGACTGAAGATTTTCTAAGCTTAATTCACCATGTGGTTGTAACAGGATTTATCAGGTTTTTAAGTTGGCAGTTGAGTCTAATTGAAACTAAGTGCAAACTACTGGATGGTTTGGCATCTCAATACCAGGCTTAACCTGCCAGACATAATGCAGAAGTGCAGAGTGTAAGAGGTGTGAAATATCTCCACTCAGGACTTCCAAATTCCTTAAATAGTCATAATCACTCTCTACATAACTCAAATTCACATATTCAACAACCTCAGGAGTTTACCTTTTCCAGGTTGTGTGCATTAAATTTGGGAAGACCAGCACCTGTTTCTGAGACAAAGTAAAATGTGTTGCATTTGAAATGCAATTTACTATTGTTGCACATCTTTCTATTGCAATTGTTAAGCTGTGTTTTCTCTGTGATGCAGGAGCTGGGAAGGAACAACATCAGAGAACCAGTTGTAAGTATCTCTGTGAAACAGTTTAAACTTACAATACTAGTCTCTGACAAGATCTTTTGTCATTCTGCAAGAAGAGAATGGTGTCAGGGCTTTTTGTATCTTTTTTCCTGTTAACTAACAGAATTCTGGGGTCTTCCCCTTTAGGAAGTGTATGTAAATACTGATGAGCTATATAATTCTGAATTTGACCTTATGTGGCTTTTTCACCCCCTCTAGCCTCCTAAGCCTGAAGACCTTTGCATTGTGTGCTTTACCAGTGGAACTACAGGTAAGAGAATATATAGAATCATAGAATAGTTTTGGTTGGAAGGGACCCTAAAGATAATCTAGTTCCAACCCCTCCTGCCATGGGCAGGGACACCTCCACTAGACCAGGTTGTTCAATGCCTTGTCCAGCCTGGCCTCAAACTCTTCCATGGAGGGAGGGAGGGGAGTATTCACAAACTCTCTGGGCAACCTGTTCCAGTGTTGCACCACCCTCACAGTAAAGAATTCCTTTCTTATATCTAGCCTGAATCTACCCTCTTCTGACTTACATTCATTATTTTCCTCCTGATGCATTGCTTTGGGACAAACCTTGCAGGATTGCAGCAGCTGAGAAGCATGACTGTGAATATAGTGACACTTTCTCACAAAAACAACCTCTCTGTGCTAGGGGGAAAAAAAAACTTTCTAGTGCAAAAAAGGAAATGCTAACAGCAGAGAAGTAAACCAGTAAATCAGAGCGCTGTCAAGCCACTACTGCAGATCTACTTGGGAAATTGTGACTACAAGTCAAGTGCACTAAGACTTCTTAGAGATGAAAGGGAAGAACAGCCAAATTCATGTTCTCTTACCCTGTGAAAAATACAGGGTCTTAATGTTAAAAAAAATGATTGCTTAACTGTCTATATTCTGATCCATGAGAGCCAGAGAAACACTCTCTATACTACTCCTAATTACTCTGTTTCAGTAGACATTTCTACATAATATCCATAATTGAAAGTATGCAAGATAAGGCATGTTTTTGATCTCTTGAGATAATGCATGCTATGACTGAGCCTAATACCATAACAGTTCAAACTGAGCCAAACAAGACATGGGAAACTTAAGCAGTCAAAGCCACAGCTGACCTTGTTCAATCTCTCCAAAGGTAACCCTAAAGGAGCCATGCTGACACATCAAAATGTTGTTGCAAATTCTGCTGCCTTCCTTAGAATCACAGAGGTAAGCTGTTGCTAATGGTGATCTTGATCTTAATGTTCTCAGTCATGAAGCTAGCTTTAATGTGAGCATTTTCTGCAAAAGATCCACTCTCGGCAAAGGTCATGCTTTCCAAAGTGCCCATATTTCAATGGGACAATAGTAAAGCAAGAAACTTGTTTTAACCTTGAATAAAAATATTACAAAGGAATTATTCTAGAATTAGTCAGTCCTAAATGCCAGGAGTACTAAACTACCCTACTTCAAGTCTTGCCAAAACACAAAACTAGTTGTGATGTAGTAAGGCTGAGTTAGAGATGCAAAATCAGAAGTGATGCATGAGTCTGAACTGTTTCAGTCATTTTAAGTGTCTGTTTTGAAGTACTCAAATTGATCCAAGCTTTATTTGCTTCATACAAAGAGTAACTCAAGCAGGAGTAGGGATTGCTAATCTACTTCTGTTTCTTTCCCTTCTAGAACACAATTGATTGTACAAGTTCAGATATCACCATGTCTTATCTCCCCTTGGCTCACATGTTTGAGAGAGTCGTACAGGTAAACAGACTGCATGCTGTCAGACTTCTGTAGGAGATTTAGTATCAGACAGTATGACTTATTAGAAGTCATCTACCCAAAAAGTAAAGCTTTGAGCTGACTAAATAATACCCAGTTACTACTTCAAGGCATGGCTGCTATCTTCACTACATGAAACTTTGCTCTTCAGTCCAGCCTCACTGAGTCTGTGATTCACTAAGAGAACAGCATCAAGACCTTAGTCAAACACAGTGAAAGCTAGTACTTGGAGAGGAAGCAGTTTAAAACCAGTGGATTTAGTACTTGGAGGCAATGTTCCCCACTGTTTACTCTGCTGGGCTGTGTCATGCTGCCTATCTGTTTTGGAAGCTGAAATTCTAAATCTTCAACTAATTGACTTCCTCCAGCATTTTGTATAAGTAATGCTCCCTACAGTGAACACCACTGACTTCTGTGACTCTTAAATGTAGAAGAGTTAGATCCTGCCACAAACCTTTAACCACAATTTCCAGCCCAATATTTAAAGCAATGTGTCTTGCCCTATTCCTTGTCAAGTTGTCAAATTCTTCTATTGCTTTGAATTTAAATTGCTATGTATTTCAGAAGATGTCAAAATAGAATAGCTATTGCAAATGTGGTGAAGGTGCTGCTAATTGTATTCAACCATAACGTGAAACTTTGTTTTGTGGTGCTTGTGGACTGCAGATCAAAGTTGCATACCAGATCCTTATCTATGCATCTGAGCTTCTACAAATCAAAGTATAGTAAAAGGAATTTTCTCAAAACCTATTCACACAAGAACTTGTGGAAATTAAGCTTTCCATACACAAATAACTGACTAAAGGAGTTGGGAATTATTTGTGACTAAGCTTAATCTGGTCAATTTTCAGACTGTGGTCTACAGCTGTGGAGCAAAAGTAGGCTTCTTCCAAGGAGACATCAAGTTCCTAACGGATGACATGAAAACCTTGAAGCCAACAATATTTCCAGTTGTACCAAGACTGCTCAATAGAATATATGACAAGGTATGTGAGCAATAAGCTAAATTATCTTAATATTTATATATTAAGAATATGATTTTAATACTGAATACAGCATAATATCATCACTAGCTAATTACTCCTTAACAGGAAGTATTCTTTAAACTCCTTTCTGAGGAGATGGAAAGAGCCTCGAGACCTGGAATATAAGAATAGTCTATCCAGTCATGACTGGACTAAGACTGAGAGACAACGTTTGTTTTAATTTTGGAAAGTAAATGAAGCAAGTGTAACACTATCCCACAGAGCTTTGCCTGAAGTATGTTAGCAGGAGCGCAAATTAGTATTGACCCTTGGTTCATCTCCTGGACCATGGCAGTAGGGAAGACAGACCTTAAAACATTAAAGTAAGATAATGACACCTACTAACAAAGCAAGAACTGGAGCTACTCATGTGAGTTAAACCTAAGAGTTACCAACATTTTTCCTTTCAGATACAAAGTAGTGCACAGAGCCCAGTAAAGCATTTCCTGTTAAACTTGGCGGTGATGATGAAGATGGCCGAAATAAAACAGGGAATAATTAGAAATGACAGCATTTGGGATAAGCTAGTCTTTAAGAAAGTTCAGGTAAGTTATTCTCTGTGTGAGTAAGCTATCTGCTATAATATCAGAGGGTCTGATGACTTCTGTTTCACTTGTAGGAAACCATGGGTGGAAGAGTGCGTGTAATGGTAACAGGCGCAGCCCCTATATCTCCCTCTGTCCTGACAGTACTTAGAGCAGCACTGGGTTGTCAGGTAAGCCTGTTTGATTATTCTGAAATAAGTGGCCAGTGATACAGCCATGGTCCAGCCCAACTTGCTCTTGGAGTTTGTTGTCAGTCTTCAGTATTTACAGGCTGCTTGATCTGAGTTAACAGGAACAAAATTCTGTTGTACACTACCAAAAAGCTCTCTGTTAGGCTCTGGGAAAAGGAACAGAGCAGCAGAGAAAGAAACATGTGGCACTCTGAGTCAGGCAGCTGCTTCTGAGATTTGTGGCTTATCCTGGCAGCCAATGAGTTACCTTTTGAGAACAGAGTTCAGAGTGAAGAAAACAGAGCAAGCTAAACTGGAAGAACATCTAGTTACATCACTAACGATAATGGCTTAAAGGCTAAGACTTGACATTCAAAGAATACTCACCCTTTCTTATAGGTCTTTGAAGCTTATGGCCAGACTGAATGCTCAGCTGGGTGCACTTTTTCAATGCCTGGAGACTGGACAACAGGTATAGTATATGAGACTTGGAAACTCTTCCTCAGCTATTAACATAAAGTTGCATTCAAGCTTTGGTATTCTACTGCTTTTAGCTCAATGAAAGTTTAATCCTGGGCACTTGACCTCAAAGTGATTCTTAGTAGCAACAGACACCTGTATGCTAAATAAGCATCAAAATCCTTATAGGTGAGAATCACTTGTGTGAAGTGACATAGGTCAGCTAAGACACTTGCAGGGTACAGGAAAGGAGTATCTGTACTGAGCAGAGCAATCTGGAAGATGACTTCAAAATGGCTTTAAAAAACCTAGTTTTAGCTCCTAAATAACTTCTACTGAAAGAATTATGGCTAAAATATCAGATGTGATATTCTGCTTCTGAAGGGCTAGCTGGCCTTGAAGATCTTTTTTCATCTTCGCAAGAATATTTTTAGTACTGGGTATTCTGAATTTAAGCTGAAGTCAGCATCACTGAGAACAAAGTAACTGCACAGTAGAAGAATGAAATGCAAATGAATGCCAGGGTTTGTGAAGGAATGCTGTAGAAATGAATGTGGCACATGGTATGTGTGGTTGATTACACACAGAAATGGGTCTAAGCATTGAGACTTAGCTACTATTGATCTTGCATTAATTATCTGAAAATAGGATTACAATAATTTTTCTGAACACATCAGGCTCCTCTAATTATCCTGGCAGCTTGCTGAAACGGTGAATAGAGAACCATTAAGTATTGACTATGACTATCACTAAAGTCTTTCATATATAGGGTGCATCTGAGTTCTCTCATCTTGCTTCCAGACTTAGTCTTTCTAGCTTTAGATCAAATAGGGACAAATTCTGTCAGAATCCTCAAAATATAAGTCCTTGGGTTTTTTTTTTCACCTCTCAGGTCACGTTGGAGCCCCTCTGGCTTGTAATATCATAAAACTAGAAGATGTGGAAGAAATGAACTACTACTCTTCTAACAATGAAGGAGAGGTAGGTACCATCTTCTCTGTGTGTTGGGAAATACTGAAATCAGACTTGTGTCTAACAATGTTCTGCACTTGCTATAGGTCTGCATTAAAGGACCAAATGTGTTCAAAGGCTATCTGAAAGACCCTGAGAAGACAGCAGAAGCAATTGATAAGGATGGCTGGCTCCACACCGGAGACATAGGGAAATGGTTGCCAGTGAGTAATTGCTTAATGCAAATCATCTCTTGGATGTGAATTCCTGTCTGGTTTACAATAATCTGGAAAGTTGGATAAGTGAATTCTAGGACAAAATCCTCAGAATAATATTTTATCATTAACCAGGTAACTCCAGGCAAAGCTGCCAATAAAAAATAGGTTACAAGATCTCAAATAACATCTTCCAGGCCAGTAGTTAAGATAATGTAACTTCCACAGAGAAGAACTAACAGAAAATAGGACACCTTGTTGAGGAGAATGAAGGAGCTCTCTAATAACTTCCTGAGCTAGCTGGAGAAATTAGATGAAGTGGCCCTTCTTGCTGCAGAGAGCAAAGACCAGTTCCTGACTGGCTTGTGCCTTTCATATGACAAAATCTAAGTTGTTGATTATCTTCTACATGTAGAAGCAAGACAGAGACTTGAAACTAATGGCCTACACCTTTAACTTCTAGAATGGAACATTGAAGATCATTGATAGGAAGAAGAATATATTTAAACTTGCCCAAGGAGAATACATTGCTCCAGAGAAGATTGAAAATGTCTATATCAGAAGTGTTCCTATATCCCAGGTCTTTGTACATGGGGAAAGCCTGAGGGTAAGTGATGTCAGGAATGAGTACCTCGCAAGATACTCTCCCTACAATGATTTCTGGAAGATCAGGGTGCACATGCATGTGTTTACAAGACCTGTTCCCATTAGTGCCATGTTTAGAGGAATATCCTTTCATACCTACAGCCTTCCCCACTGACAGCAATGAAAAAGACCCAGTTGTGAGCTGGGTAAAAGCTAACTATGTTCTTGTATGGGATTAATATGTCAGGTCAGTTCTGTACAGCTTAGAATCATAGAACTGTCTGAGTTGGAAGGGGCCTTTTAAAAGCCGTCTAGTCCAATACTCCTGCAATGAGCAGGGACCTATATCATGTATCATCTAGGTTGGAAGGGACCTTTCAGATTCCATCAAACAAATTCTGACAAGCCTCACACCTGGCCAGACATCTTCAATCGGAACAGGCTGCTCAGAGCCCTGTCCAGGCTGACCTTGAATGTTTCAAGGATGAGCCATCTACCACCTCTCTGGACAATCTGTGCCAGTGTTTTACCACCTTCACAGCAAAAAAACCTCCTCCTCTGTCTGGCCTAAATCTCTACCCTCTTAAAGCTATTATCCCTTGTCCTGTTGCAATGTACCCAACTAACAAGTTTGCCTCCATCTTTCTTCAAGTCCCCTTCAAGTACTAAAAGGCTGTCACAAGGTCTCCCTGTAGCCTCCTTTAATTCAGGCTGAACAGTCCCAACTATCTCAGCTTTTCTTCACAGGGGGTGCAATTCTCCACTCCTTTACCACAGAAGTGTTAGCTATGCTTGCAGAGACCAATATCTGATCTATAAACCAGCCATAAGTAACTGCTGGAGCATTAAACAAACACTACCAAACTGCATTACTGCTTCAATTAGTGGTCTCAGAACTAAGCTTTCAAGTCACTTAGATTTCAAGTTCTGGAATTGGATAGAGATGTGACTTGTCCACAATCAAGTTCACATAGAGAACAGTAATTTCAGATGCTTTATCTTGGTCTCAAGAGAACTACTTCCATTTGTTTTCAGTCGTTTCTAATAGGTATAGTGGTTCCTGATCCTGAGACACTTCCAGAATTTGCAGCAAAACTGGGAGTAAAAGGTTCCTATGAAGACCTCTGCAAAAATCCAGTGAGTAACTTTTGGTTTTAATGGATTATAGATATAATTTAATTTTTAAGTCTCATCTTGCATGGCTTTGATTTCTTTCTACTAACTTCTTTTGTAAATTAAACTGGTTCAGTGCTGGGTAAGTCATGCAAGCAGCCTCACAGTAAAAACTACAACTAAGTATAGCTGTCTCTTGATATTTCAAGGGTTATCAGTGTTTCTTTTCCAATGACTTTTCCAAGAGACATTACCTTGTAATGGCCTAATAAGAAATCTTGAATATTGACATACTATGCATATTCTTGCCAACCTCACTTTTCACTGACTGGGTAATGGGTCTGGTCTTCGGTTATAATTACAAAATGGCTTTTACACACTCTGCTCCTGCTCCATTTCTTCTAGGTAGTGAAGAAAGCTATTTTAGAAGATATGATCAGACTGGGGAAAGATGCTGGCCTTAAATCTTTTGAACAAGTAAGTGCTTCTAAACCCTGCTTGTCACAAGCCCCTGTACTGCTAATGCAGTGTCTGGGAAATCTTCATTCCTATTATTGACTGAGCCAGGATGGGGCCCAAGACACCTCCTCCAGACAGTGAATGAACCAGGCAGTAAAATATTGACTGGTTGTGTGTCTCTTGGCCAAAAGACTGGTGGCTGCACAGGGCAACAGTCTTATTGACATGAGATGGAGTGGAGGTTCACCACACACTGCAGAGGCTGTCCTGTAGTCCCAGCCCATCTGCTCGATGTCAGCCAAAAGGATCCTGACTTGCATCCAAAAAGTTTCTAGTTATATGATCTCCTGAGACTGAGTTCTTGCACTGAGCTCAAGGAAGATGTGAAGAACTGTTGCTTGTTCTCTAAGTAATTATCTAAGTGTCACATGCTGATTTCTTTCCTTTCCTAGGTTAAAGACTTGTACATCCACACAGAGATGTTCTCTGTAGAAAATGGACTCTTGACACCAACACTGAAGGCAAAGCGAGGAGAGGTTGTCAAAGTCTTCCACAACCAGATTGAGGCCCTCTATTCAAGTACACAGCAGTAAGTGGCTTGTTTTAATTTAAACTGCATGGAGTATCCAAACAAATCAGTGACACTACATGATCTACAAAGAACACAGGTATGAGCAAAGGGAAGTGAGGAGAACTTAAATGTATTCTTTCTGCAATCCTGGGAAGAATGACTTTCAGGTGAAGATGGCTATGGTATAACTGGCAGGACTAAGCATGAGCTGTCTAGGTGATGCTGGAACTTTCGTCTCCTTGGATTGTGCCTGAAGTGCAAAAACACACAAGAGCCTCAGCCATTGGCAGGCCAAAAGCAAATCTTGTTTCCTTCTTTCTTCCTCCATGATGACTTTCTGTGAACTGCAATCAGACTGAACTCTTTCATGCAGTTACATGGATATTTTGGGGGGAGATACCATTGAAAAACCAAGCACAGGAAAATGTTAGTTCAAGCTGTCACAGTATGAATTGGTGTTCAACAACTGTTCGGCAACTACAAAGTGAGTTTCCTACTCCTTGGTCTGGACCACACAGTGTAAGTTGTTTTTAAATGAAAGTAAATAGTCTGGGATGAAATGGTTTACAATGTACATGTGTCTAAAGCAAATGTAGCTCATACTCTAATACGAGAGGCACTGGATCAGTTTTTGCACATGTTCTTAAATGCAATTGCAGTTATAAAGCCTCTAAACTTATGAATTTGAGCCTAGTAAGTGTAAAACTTTAGCTGTCATTCCTAAGAACATATGATGCAATAAACTGTAACTGCACAATCAAACCAAATCCTCTGTGAGTGACTTGTTTTTCTGCTGCAACCTGTCACCTGTGATGTTTACTGCTGCCTGGTTTATGTATAGCTGCAGCTATAACCCAGCTGTTGCAGAAAGCCAACTTCTCTCTCCCGCCTCAGCTCAAGCCATCAGACAGTAAGACAATGCCAGACCAGATGCCACTTCTCTACTCAACTTCCCTTTTCTTGCAGAAGGGCAACTTGTTGAGAACTTCAGGGAAAAATTCATTCTTCAGATTTCAGTTTCTAAGGCTAAAGCTGCTTTTCTAAATCAATTGTTTAGCAAACTGAGTGTGCAGCCTCTATTTCTAGAAACGTGTCTTCAATTAGTGTATGTGTCTCTGACAGCTTTTCCTTCTCCCTGCAGTGGTCTGCTGATCAGTCCAAAAGGCCAATGCTACAAGGGTGCAATAGGGCCTCCCTATCCCAAATCTCCCTTGTCTGTGTCGGATTCTTACTGCTAGTGCCTGTTCCTTACTATATTTAATGTGTTCAAAATCATGGTCAGATACAATGACATGCAGGACAGGAAAAACCCACTTCTTGCTCTGAGGTATCTCAGTTATTGATGAGGAAGAAGCAGGATCACCAGCAGGCTATCCAGAAGACCAACTTTGGTATTCTCAGGGCTAGAAACTTTGAAGTGATTGCCAGTAACAGAAGAAATCAATGAAAGAGTTATTTCCTTCTCAATAGTCTGCATCGCCTGCTGGTGATCCAACTCCTTCCTCATCAAGAACTGAGATGCTCAGCCCAGTCTCTGCAAAGGGAGAATCTCTTTGGACTGGAAAGCCAAGCAAAATTCTCATTGAGTTGGTGGTTGAACAAGCTCCTTCAGATGCCCATTAGTGTGGCCAGCATTGTTTCATTGTTTGCTTTTATGAAAAATTCTGGTTTTGTGCAAAACTGCCTGACCTTTAGCAGGGGACTATGTCTTACTCTCTTATTTCATTGCTTTCCTTTATAACAAAGGAAAGGGTTCCATTTCATTGAAGATTTACTCTTGTTTTCCATCATATTACAGCCTTAGGTGGCCTAATGTGGTATTACAAATCTAGACTTGCTGTTAGATGATGTAAAGGTCAAAATTTTAAATACAAATAGTAATTCTTCCCTCAGGAAAAAAACAAGAGATAGTTTAATAGAGCTAATTGCATGTGAAAGAGTCTCACTTTCTGCTTCTCTCAGACATGGTTTCCCTTGAGATTTAAACCTAAATCAGCTGAATTCCCTGATGAATCACTGCAAAATTTAGAACAGTGTCAGATCTATGCCTTAACAAACAGAGGTCTTCCCTGAGCAAAATGCAGGCAGTGGGGAATGAAAGGAAAAACAAAAGAGTAAATTTGGATGGTGATACAGAGGAAGGAAAAGAAAATGTACTAGTATTAAGATTCAAACCTCATTTCATCAGTTTTCAGCAATGGGAAGAAAGCTTGCACTTTCTTCACTGAAGAACCTCTGAATCAGTTTAGGAGAAAAGCATTTTGTTTTAGCTGATTCTCTGTAGGCAAGTACTCCTGAATTAAGGTGTTGCAAAGGTAAATAGAGACACTAGTTACTTGCTCTGCAGAAGATGAGACTGAAGTTATGTGACACAGAAAGATGAAAGCTTTGAACAAATAGCATATATAGTCCATTTCAATTTGTATGTGTACTTCTGAAGCAGAGCTCCTGGGCATGTTCACAGTGTGGTGACCTGTTTGCAAAATTCTGCTCAGAAAGGTGAAAGCTGAAACCTGGGTGAAGATGCTCTTCATTTACTGTAAGATATCCATTCTCCTATAAAGAGACCACAGCTTACACAAATTCCTCTCCTATTAGCTAACCATCAACTGTGGTCATTAGTGCTGTTAACCTGTTCCTATTGCACTGTTAATTGCTGCCTGCTAATGTAGATAGCAACTATTAAATAATTTCAATGGCAAGAACAAGCAGTCCTCAGCTGCTAAATTCCTCAGCTGACAAGCTTATTTTTTGCAATCCTTATTTAGTTCTGCACTCAATGTACATTGAACAGAAACTACTGCATTTGAAGCTATGAGTATTCCATGCAGTTTGAAGGTTTTCATATTAATATCCATAAACAGCTACACCCTGATGAGTTAAGGTCTTTCACCTCTAATTAAGCCCTCTTCTAGAAACTAAGTGTTTTGATTTCAAGAGGGGCAAAGCACCTCATTGTAGAGCACTGAAACTGAGCACCAACTCTCCACTGCCAGTTCATGAAGAGCCCAGGATTATGGCTCACCATGAGCACCAACACACAGCTGGCTGGAACAAACAAAAAAAAATATGGCTTTCTGCTGGAGATAAAGAAACTGAAGAGGGGCACACAGAGATAACACAGGCTGCATGTAGTTATTTCTATAAACACTTAATGTAGTTTAAGAAATGCTCATCCACTTGAGAGTACTCATACAAGAGGAGGTAAACCAGATGTTAGTTTAAAAGTAGTTTGCAAATGCTCACAAAACACAGCAAGCTAGACTATGAGGGAATAAAACCAGCTGGTGCATTTAGGACACATTCAGAAAACCTTCAGCTGGTAGAGGTTACATTATTTTCAGGTCTTCCCTCTAGTAATCCACACCAGATGCTAAATAAAAATGCTTCAGTCAATGTGTTAATCACTTAGTGGCAACTAGGCTCACAAAAATTTTCCTGTCTGGCACTACTGCTTCCTTTCACTCTAAGATAGACTAAGAACTCAGCTTCTGGATACCTGCTCATATTTCACAATGAACAAAGCTGACTGTATTTTTTGCTATTAAAATCACAGAATATTGTTACAGCAAGAGCTGAAGACTTCCTTATCCCAGAAAACATCTTACAGTGACATCTTTACATCCCAGTCAATTCACAGCCTCATACTTATGAACAAGGTCTTGTAAGTCTAAAAACAATTAAATCCACAAGTGAATATGAATGTATCATTTATTGGAAGTGGACAATTCACATAATTAAAAGTCACAGGTAATAAATCTTCACCTTGAATTTGAATCAGATGTTTATTTTACTGTTTTCAGGGGCAGCTTCAGAGAAAGTAAAATACAAAAGATATGCAGCACGCATCACAACCAGATGCGGATGGGGATAAAACCTAAAATATAAACCCTCAGAATGCAATTTCAACAGTAAAAAGAAAAAAACCTGATCAGATAAAAAAGATGCATCTTGAAGGCAATCCACCAAATGGCTTCTTCAATTATTTATTGTTATAAAAGTATGCAAATGATGGCACAAGCATATCCAACCCTTTCAGCCGCGAGGAAGAGAAAACCTTGTCCTAACATATTCATTGCATAAAGTAATGTACAGAAAATTTCAAGTAAAGGATTGTGGTCTGAAGTAAAAATTCCATTTCTTATTTAAAAAATTAGAAGGCTATCTGTTTTTCTTCTCTCCATCCACTGGTTGATCCGTTTCAGTGTCATATTGGCATTTTTCCACACATTTCCTAGGGAACCAGCCTCGTTCTCTTACTCCACCTTAAGACATGAAAATTTGCATTAACTTGGAACACAACATTGACCCACTACAGAGGAAAAATAGAAGAGAATGTATTCAGAGACTTCCAAAGTTTGCAAGTACTCTACCCTGCTTACTATCAGAAGTATCCTTCTGTCTATAATTCAAGTTCACAGCTTCTCTTTCTACATATTGGAGCCAGAGGAAACAGCTAACTACTTTCTCTACAACACTTTCATGGAGCTGATGACTATTTGCACATACCTTGGTCTTCTCCTGGTACACTACCTCAATTCTTCCAGCTGATCCCTAGTGCAGCTATGTAGTACTCTTATTATTCTTATTCTTTTCCACTTAACACTTTACAGCTGATCCTCATCTTTACTAAAAAGCAGCAACTGCTCTTACTCATCCTAGTGTTTCAGCAGAGACCCTACCAACATTGAGCAGGACAGAAGGATTATGTCATGCATCTGGGAAGCTATATGCTTTATTTTTTCTTAAGTGTTGACTCATTTTAAGATTATGAGTGACTCTTTTTATCCCAAAAGAACAGCAACAACATCATTATCTTTTCCTTAGTGCTTATTACTCCCATCTATTTACAGTATTTTGCTACCTGTTCCTTACAAATCTCATCCTATTTTTGAAGCCTAGTTTTCCAAAATGCCAGCATTACTTTGAATGTTAATCCAGCTTCTCAATATGCACCAGGTTCCCCACTCAGACCATATTTCACCAAATTTAAGGGAAAATACTCCATACAGTACAGATAAATCTACACAATAAAAACCACAATGCAAACGATTATTGTGTTCATTCAATGATACCTTCAAGTCTGATATCTGAAAGTTGATTAGAGTGAGCTGCCAAAACATTTTCACTCCACAAGTACAGATTACCTCATGAAAGGCATGGACTCTTTCAGTCAAGCAATTTCAATATAGTAATCCAATTTTTTGAGTCTATGTTACCAACAGGGAATGTACATGTAAAGAATTCACAATTGCTTGAAAGAGACAACAGAACCCTGGATGGAAAGTCTGGCAGGTGAAAGTTCAGCTCAGTCCTAAGCTAAATTAAAAAATGTGAAAAATTCACTGCAGGCGGTGATGATGTCTCTCTGTAAAACAGCAGAAGTCTGAAACATCCTTGATAGCTGTCTCTAGCTATGTAAAAGCATTTCAAAGCTTTTGGAATCAATACCAAACTGGAAATAACATCTCGTTTTTAAGAGGTATGAAGAGTAATCCCAGGTCTTACATGCATTTTGAGTGTTTAGGTAGGAAATCTGAATGTATTTAAAACAGACCACTATTTAAATAGATCTAACTTCTTCTTAGATTATGAAGTGTGTCCCTTCCCATCCAACCTTTAGTAAACTAAAAGATTAATCCTTTAATCACATAGAGTCATGTTTATCAAAACTGGTAAAACAACACTTTTTGAAGACCAAAAAGTGTGGATGTGGCTTTAGTAGGGAAGAGAGCTAATGCCAACAAGGTCAGTCATTCTAGGATTTAAAAACTGAACATATAATGTTGTCCACATTTCTACACAGCTATAAAATTGATTTGAAATTTTCAACAGAAAAAGTGAAAAATAACTGCGTCATACCATCAGCAGCTGAGTCGAGGATCTTCTCACCATACATCCAGTGTCTGAGGAAGAAAGTGTAACAGGTAATTAGATGCCAGAACTCAACGCAATATTCCTTTTAACCAAACATAAAGGTGTGGGGCCACTAACTTTAAGCCTCTTGTGGCTAAAATCAGATCTCCTTTACTCAGTGCAATTCTTGGTTCTTCAGTGCACGGTGTTGTGAAGAATGTTTTAACACCTTTAGTCACAGGGCAGCAGACACCACTGTAATCTTCTACTGCTCGGTATCGCACCTATAAATTTAAACAGAACATGGCAATATGTTACTGTAAGGAGCTATAGCCTTGCTGACAGTTTCACACTAAAAGCATCAATTCAAGCATATTGTTAGATTTAAGTATGACAGCTGCTGTCAAAGGGACTCTAAATTAATTGCTTAACAATGAGGCACAGTCATCTTTATTATCATGTGTCTTACTGCCTGGAAGCTTAAGAGCAAATGCAAAGAAAGCTAAATGCTAAGTTTAATCAAGCAAAGGCTACAGCAGACCATTTGTGGAGAAACGCAAAGTATTTAATTGCTAGGTTTAAAAATCAAGAAAAGAAACAGCCTCAGCAATTACATTAATTAATTCTGACACTCCAAAGTCTTTTCAGATCAAACCTTACAAATACTTACACTTCTTACTCGCTTGTCTGCTTTCTGTTTCAGTTGCTCAATCTAAAAAAATATTATAAATACAAATTCAGGTATTGTTTTGTTTTAGAGGACTTCTGCATTCAACACAAAGCACAGTCAGGTAATTAAACCATTCAACAAACACAGGAAATACAATGAGCTTCTAAAAGCACTCAAAAGAGCATAATTTTTCAGTGTGTCAAATATAAGGAGAGTATTTGACAGAACTACTGCTCCTTAAATCTATGTATTGTTAGTAGTCAGTCCATTTTAGTTATTTTAAAAGTTGGCACATCACTGCAAAGGTAAGGAGGCAACTGGATAGTGGGAAGGATTAACTTCAGGTATCATTGAAAATGTGTTACCGTTAAACTGTACGGATGACAGCCTTCTCTTACTGGCCAGTCCAGGCCATCTCCCTCAGGAATCCCAGACCACGTAAACACTTGCTTGAAGTTCTTCCATTTACTTCCCATGTCATAAGGAAAAATAAAGGTCTCACCTGTTTGGTAGTACTGGATTCTGTCTTTGGCCTGGAAAATAATTGAGAAGACATAAAAACATACTCTACCGACAGCAAATGAACAGCAAATATTAAGAAGGCCAGGTCATATACCACATTTGGATCCATGAGACCTCAATGCATAGATTTTGAGGTAAGAACTGTAAACTTATAAATATACTAACCCCAGCTTTTACAACCACTCACAATAATCACAGCCTTTACAAGTGTTCCTGGTTTGGGTCCTCACTGGCCCCTTCAAAAACAGTCTACTGGCTACACTGATTAATCCACTCTGTTCTCTGATTTTCTCTCAAGTCTTTTTTCAAACACTAAAGCCTAAATATTTCTCAGTTACATATAAAGAGTTCCACAGATTAGGATTCTTTGACTAACAATGATGCTCTGATGTCCCTGTGTTCTGCAGGGGCTGGACTAGTTGGCCTCAGAAGGTCTCTTCCAACTCAACACATTCCATGAACTTGAGCATAATTCAACAGTAGTAGCATCTATTCTACCTCTAACAAGAGCACATACAGGCACACCCTGCATGTCCCTCGTTCTGCAGTTGTGAACTTTTCATTCTTTCAGTAATGGTGACATCTAGTGGGACAGCCACAGAAGAGTTACAACAATACTGGGTATGTTCAACACTTACATCTGTGCTCAGTTTTCAGTCTGTTTTACAGTAAAAATTTTAACAGATTATTCTGAATTCCACTATACAGTTGTAACAGAGTTTTCTTTTGCTTATGTTCCACTGTCCTATTACTCAAATGTTTAAAAAGATTAAGAACCAGCTACACCAGATTTGATGGAAAAAGAAGGCATTACAATTCTGACGTACTCACACACAATCAAAATCCTCATACTGATTTTCACACAAAATAAAAGAAAACCAACAAGTTAATAATGTTTATGGACATAGACAAAGTAACCTGGTAGCACTGGTTTCTAAACATTCAGTTTCTTTTGCTTCCTCTAAACCTAAGCTTCTGCTTCTTAGCTATATTTATGAAAAATCTTACAAAAACTTATACAAAGATACAAAAAGCAAAGAGAAATTTGAAGGAGAAAAGGTTAGATACCCCAGTATTTTCTAGTAATTCAAACCCAAGGACAATCCTCCCCATTTTTATTAAAGAAGGAAAATAGTAAAAACATGAGCCAAAACATGACACCTGGAATGGGCAGGGGAGGTGGACAGTTAAAGACCCAGGTGGGCACAATGAGAAGCAAAGACAACTCAAGTTTCAGATTAAAACACCACATACTCCAAGCAAATAAGCAAAGTCTCCTAAAAACAAACATCTCTCTGTGTTCACATCAATTCCCCCAAACAAAACAAAAGGAGAAAAATCTATGCAGTTAAATGACTTCTCATTTATTGCAGTAAATTTCAGAGACACTAATGGAAAAGCTGGCTGTAGGTGTAAAATTAGGGGTGGTCTGAAATGACAGCTTTGATTTAAATCCAGAAGTAAGAAATGAATAGATATGGAGAACAAGCTTTGTAACAATGCAGTATAAGAATACAGTAATAAAGGCTTACCTTTTCTTCAATCCAAGATTCGATTGAAGTTTTATTTGTCAAAATGACTTTCATCTAAAATTAAAAGTGTTAAGTGAAATTAGCATTGATTTTCTCAGAAATACATCAGCTAAGCAAAGAAAACTTCATTTAACAAACTAAATTCACTTTGAACAAGGCAACTTCTACAGGCTTTACTGGAACATAGAAAACATTCAAATTTGAGATGCAGCATAGAAACATGCTTAAGCTGTTCTCTAGACTTATACACTATGACATCATGCAGTACTTGAGTTTATGCTTGAAATGTGTATCTCTGTTTCCTTACAAAGATCTCAAACATTTGAAGTAATGCATCAGGTATCCTTACACCTATTTTCAGACACAGGAGCATGTACTCCTGAAGTATCAAGTACTTAAGTCTTCTCCAGAAAGCTTATAAAGTTTATCTCATGCACTATTAGTTCACCACATTTTCAGCTCCAAGACCTCCCATGAGTGTAAAAAAAAAAAATTATTGGAAAACAGAGGAATTGAGAGAAAGCAACATAAGCTCTAAACCATTGCTTCCATCTCAATGCTGAATTCTGTTTCTGCCCCACAACCAGCAAAATTTACAGATTTTGTCTTGTTTGCAACAGAAGCCATAAACTTACCTGGATAATGAACAGCATACCAACAGCAATAGTTGTTCCTAATGCCAGTCCTAAGGCAAATAAAGATGCAGCAAATGCCGACAGTCCAAAAGGAATAATGGGTCGAGGGTCTCTCTTGGCTGCACTCATATCTATTTTTACAGAACTCCACCCAAAAGATATCTGCAAAGGGAAAACATGATGCATTCAGTTCAAGAACATTGTGACTGCTGAAACAAAACAAATTATCAATAAGAAATTCAGCTCTGAAGGCAAGTGCCCAAATTCTGATAGATTTAAAATATAAGTGGAATAATTGTATATTAAAAAAAAATTACTCAAAAGACTTATCTTCCTCAGAAATACATTCTTTCCTAGATGTAGGCCCTCTCTAGATGTAAAGCTAAACCAAAAGCACCATCTTGCAAGCTCCACCGTAAGTTAAGCCTAAAATCCACAAACAAAATCTTGACTCTGGCACATTAACAAAAACACATTCACCAGTTTCAGATAAGAAGTGTTTGCGCAGCACAGTATCCACTTTCAATGGAATCACTACAGGTTTTCCTCTGAAAGCTTTAGCAGATAGCAGTTCCCAACATTACTGTTCTGCTAATACAACACACAGCCTTCATCTGGCACACTCAGCTGATGTTTTCAAGCTCTTCATTGCAACCACAAAAGCTGAAACTAAAGCTTACAATCTTCACTGCAGATCTGAGATAAAGGATGTATTCCAGAACAAGCTTTGTTCACTGTTAGTCCAGTTAAATTTCCCATTTAAGAACAAATACAACATAATTTACTTTTGGTTCAAAATAAAAAAGTACTTTTCCTTCCCCTTGAAGAAATGGATACAATTCTAAAAAAGTGGCAAGGAAAAGAAAATAAATAGCATCTAATTTGTGTGTTGGAAATAAATAGCAGCTAGTTTCTAAGCCAGACAAAACACATCCTGTCTCTCTACATAAAGCACTACCAAGAAACTGTTTTCAGTCAATACAAAGCCCAAGGAAACTCCCTGTGATTATGACAAGCAACAGGGAGGGGAAAAAAAAGGAAAGAAAATAAAAACAGCTTCCTCCAAAACCTCCCACAATCAGTGAACACACCTCTCACAGGCAGAGAGCAGAGCTGAGAGCACATGTTAAAATAACAAGAATTTCCACATGCTGCTTCACAGGAAATTAATCTCGCCTCCAAAAATACACCCCCCATCTCACTTAAATAATATTTTAAGCATTCAATCATGTTTTCTTACTCTGTTGTAAAGCTGAGTGTACATAGTCATAACAAATATGAAAGAAGCGTGAATACATCCTAGTGGAGCTAAGAGGAGAAACAGAGTGAAAGATGCATGATTTTGGTATCCGCAACAGTTGTTGATCCAAGGACAATGGTGATCCATTTTCATGACACACCTGTGAATAATAAGAATTCATTAATATACAAGACATATATTAGGAATTTCCAAAAAGCACAAACGCCAACTAACTTCCTACCATTCAACCTCCATTCAACCATTTAAACCCAACAATTTCAACAGCTCATCATAACACTGTCATTGCTACTTAGAATGCCATTTCATGTTGTAGAATGAAAGAAAGCAAAAACAAGAAAAAAAATTGTTCCTAGGTCCTTCCCCCTTCACTCAAACTCACTAGTTGCTAATGAACACCACGTTTCAGAGTCAGGAGACAGAGGCCTAGAATAGGAAGTGTAACAACTACCAACACAATAACTAAGCACTGCTATTATTGCCAATTCTTTAAAATAAGCACACCAAGAAAACAAAGGAAATATCAAGTCCCCCGAGAACTACTTTGAAGAAATAACATTAAAAGCTAGAGACAGAATTGTGTCAGTGCCTCTTTCTTCTCAGTAGTAGAGCCTCTGAAAGCTTCATCAATTGTACATATTGACCTTTCACTGCTATGAGTCATTCTCTGAAAAATCTATTTAATAAGCATTAACAACCCTAGAGACACTCTTGTATTCTGTATAAAACTGGTTATTTTGCTTAGCTTACAGGTGCATAATAAAAGCATCTGACAAAATATTTGTCCATATCTCAAAATGCATTGATTAAATTTAGCAGGTGCAAAAGTTATTATGTTGCAGTTCCTCTGCACCAAACCTAAGTGATAAACAAAGCTTCTCTGAAAATATAAGTTAACTGGTTTGGAACTCCCAATCTTACTATCATTTAAACAAGTTTATTTCCAATAGGAAGTCCAGTTTCTCCATATTAAACTATTCCTCACTGGCATATGCTGCGGTACAATTTCTTGAACACACAAAACTAATGATCAGTATCAGTGTTTCTGCAGAAGTTTCTAGATTTTAGTTGAAAACCTCACCCCATTCAGCCCCAAATTGATTTCATTCCCACACTGAAACTTGCCATAGCACAGAAGACTTCTGTTGGTGGTTTTAGTTATCTACTTAACTGCAACAGGCTAGAAATATGTGTAGAATGACTTACTGTGGCTGTAAAGTTCCTAATGCATAACAGTAAAATGATTTAGAAGATGTGCTGCAGTTTCTTCTATTTGACAGATTATAAATTATTTAAAGAGCTTGCTTTCGCAAAGACAATCATAAGGATCTGCTGCCTACTTGTGCAATCTTTACCTCAGGGTAAATATTGTCACTCAATAGCAAAGGGATCTTATTTTAAGTCTCAGGATGATGCAGCCAAATTACAGCACTGTTCTACAGTTTCAGTCTCTGCTCCCTAGAAATGCACTGACTGCCTTGTGTTTACAGGAAAAACAAATGAACATGTATGCTGCAATATCTTTTTTACCACATCCTCTAATACTCTGTCAGAGAAGAGACCTGCCCAGTAAACTCTGTACTGAAGAAGTAGATTGTTTCTTTCAAGCTGCACTAAATTCTAGTGCAGCTATCTACAAAAACATTCTTTCACTCAAAACAAGTCTGTTGGAAGACTAACATTTAACAAGGCAAAAACACTTTCAAATTGACCCAAAAGGCTTACTGGTCTAGCTAACACGCAGATATCCCCTGAAAAAAAACTTTTAGAGTAGAGAATAAACAGACCACAATTTCCACTCAAAGCAACATTTAACTCTCATTTGGAAAAACAACAGATTAGGCATTTCCCTCCTTGAGCAGGTGAATGCTTGGACTCAGAAATAACAAAGAAGTGAAAGATTTTTTTTGGTATTTACACAGGCTCACTTCCCTGAAACAGTATTGCAATGTTGTGTTAATATTATCAAAGAGTTCTCATGAGGAATTTACCGAGTTAAACGGAAACTGTTTAGATAGATTTATTTATTAAACAAATTAAAACTATACAGAAAACATGTAACTAGAAGTATTTGAAATAGGTATAGAGTTCATACAGAAAATCTTTCAATAGTGTACAAGGCTTGGAAAAACATATTACATTAATAGCTCATGATTAGACTAGAAAGTGCTCTATTAGGGACCTTAAACAATTTTAAAGAAAGACAGTACCTGTTACACTTTCGACAGTGGTGTGAACGAGGTGCCTTGTAAGACTGACACACTTTACAGTATTGGAGATACATGCAATCCTGAGATTTTTCCTTTAAACAGAGGAACAGGCATGTTAGACATATTCTACTGGCAACACATACCTCTCTACTTCCCTAACCTAAGCACTTTTACTTTCTTCTGTCAGGGTGCGTCTCATAACCGAACCCTATTTTATAGTAGGCGGCAAGGAGAGAAAAAACCAAAATAAAGTAATCTCTAAGCCATCAACAAAGTCATCTCTCACTGCTGAAAGCACAGTTCTTCCATCAGGAAGAGTGCCTGAACAAGCAGAATTTCACAGTGAAGTTTTGAAAGTAAAAAACCAGCATGAGGCCTTTATAATTTTTCTTAAAAAGGTTGTGCACCTTGTCTTTCCACCCTATACCCTAAGCCAATCTAGGGTTACTACTCAGATACAGTATTGGTAAGCTCTTGTTCACCTCAGTCTCTCTTGTATACACATACGTGCATGCCAACTATACAGTGAGATAAGAGTGGGATTTGCAGATAACAGTAGTAATGCAGGCCAAAAATCTTCTGTTTGCAAAGCAGAATATCCAGTTGTGCTTCTAGGACTATATCAGGGCCCTCTTCTTACCAGACTCTGTTACGAGAAAAATTCCACAAGTGGAAATACGATTACTACTAATGTTTATATCACTGGAACACAAATCTGGCTTGCTTGATACTCCAAATCTGTATCATTCTGGTCCTTGACAACTAATCTCTCTTCCAAGAGATTAATGAAGCCAAGGAAACACAAATTCCTACTTTGACTTAACAAATACTGCATCAAACACAAGATAAACTTGTGACTTTCCAAGCTCACTTAAAAAAAAAAAAATCAAATGTACAAGATGAAATTCTTCTCATCCCTGTTACCAGCAGCAACAGCCTGCAGATAACCTTGAAGTTCTCTCTCTCCAGGTTAAGCCCTGCTTGTTTTGCTTTGAGAATCGGTAGCTGTAAAACGTAACGATCGCTACCAACAAAGCAGCTTTACTGGCTGGCCCCAGACCACCGTCAGTGACAACAAGGAAGGGATGGAGCAAGCTGGAACGAACTGGAAACGATGGAAGCAGCAACAAAGCGAGGGCAGAGGCAGAAAGCGAGGACGCTGAAACAAGATAAGGAAAAAGGAGCGCCCCGAGGGGCTGGCCGCATTCTTCTGAGAAAAAGGGGAAATGGTAGCATAGAAAAACAGGCGGTTTCTGCCCTTTCGGATCCCCGCTCCCCTCAGAGAGGCCGCCTCAGGGCGGGACCCGCCGCCCCCCCGCCCCGGGCACGAGGCGAGGGACCGAAAGCCAGCGCTTACCGGCGTCCACCCCAGCGGGACGTACCCCGGGCCCACAAACATGGCGCTGAAGTAGTTGTAGAGGATCATGACGGTCCAGTTGAGGAGCATGATGAAGTTGACGCTTCCCCCGGCTGTGTCCAGGGGCCAGTACCACAGCGCGGCGTCCGCCATGGCGGTGGCGGAGCACACGGCCACGACGGCCAGGGCCACCAGTGGCCCCCAGTGGCACAGCCGCCGCGCCTGGCCCAGCCCGCCCATGGCCATCGTTACCGCCGCGAACCCGCTGCCGCCCAGCCACCACCCATAGCTCCCGCCGTCCCGCCGGCCGCCCAGAGAGCGGGAGCAGCCTGAAGGAGAGGAAGGGGAGGCGTCAGGGCCGCCCGGGCCTGAGCCCCGCCCCGCCAGCTCGGGGAGCGGAGACGGCGCTCGCCTCCGCCTACTGACGCCTCCGCCCCCAGCAGTCCGTTAGCAATACGTTTCCTCCGGGAAACAGCTTTCCTCCATCCCGACTCCAGTGAAGGAGGGGGATTAGAAGCAGTACGTAGATTACTGAGCGGGAGTAGATAACACCCACCTCCTTAAGCGAGGCGCCCTAAGACGGAGCAGGGCGGCAGCTGTGTCGCGCTGGTTAAAAACACCTGAGCGGGGACGGAGATTCCGGAACGTGTGGAGAGGCTCCGGGAGGCGGAGGGACTCCTGTGAAGAGAACAGAACGCGGAAGCCTCTGGGTGCGGAGGGTGGCCGGCTGCTTGAGCGCGGCGTTCTCAGCAGTGAGCGCAGCGGGGTCACCGCCTCTCCTCCCGGTAACGCCGTCGCCAACATGTCCTCCGATTTCGAGAGCTACGAGCAGGACTTCGCGGTGCTGACGGCCGAGATCACCGGCAGGATCGGGAAGGTGCCCAAGCTGATAGGAGGTGAGCGGCAGGCGGGCGGGGGAAGCTGCAGGCCTGGCGCCGCGGAGAGGCCCCCGGCGCCTTCGCGGCCGTCGCTCTGCACTGCAGGCTTGTCTTGCTCGGCTGTGAGAGCTTCTCCGGCTCCTGAAGCCTCCGCCTTCCCAGCAACAAGCGCTTGAGGTGGTGGGGGGGGGTGTCTCAGTGCGTCTTTAGCGTGTGTCAGTGTGTCCTGTCTCTCTGTGTCCCTTCACCTCAGTGTTGTCTTGATCCTCACGCAGCGGAGCTGAGATTCACCTCCCCTTGTCCGAGCAGTGAGCTGGCTGGTGAAGGGAATGAAGAATAACGTGAGAGAAAGTTGTTTTTTGGTGGGCTGTGAGGATCGGCCTTTCCCTCCCGACTTACTGCAGGGCTGCCAGAGTTGTGCCACTGAAAACTTGAGCAGCACTGGGTCAGCGTGATGACTGTACCAGTATTGCTGCTGGTCTACACCAGTATCTTTGCTGGGTGCTTTTTGTTGTGGACGTGCCACAATGTCAGTCATGGAAATCAAGTCTCTTGCCCGTGGCATAGAGAGAATGTTTGCATGATTTAACCAAAACGTGCATTTTGTCTGCCTGCTGTTAAAATATTTGATTGAGCTAATTGGCTGTGGTGACTCACATGTAGGAGCAGCTTCAAAGGAATCAATATTCATTGACTTTAACACGTTTGTCAGAGGCCTGCAGCATTCTTGATCTAATTCATGATGTATCCCTGCAATAGAGACAATAATGTCAATAAAAGCATTTGGGTAGAAAGCTGAAAATTATAATCTCTTTAGTCAGTCTGTCAGAATCTTGTAGTGCATATGAATCAGTGCCCTAATATAGGGCTCCTAGTATGAAGAAGGGGAAAGCTGAAACAAGTGAATTTCTCATCTGTCCTTCTTGTAGCTGTGCTTAATGCCTCTTCTGTTTCCAGGTCATTAATTATCTCAGCCCTCTGCTTCCTGTGCACATTTCCCAAAGCTTTAGGATGATTAAACCCTGGGAGTGAGTATCATGTAAGGGGGGAGTGCATGCACACTAATGGTATACTTTTTCATATAACTAAAGGAAAAAATATCATACATGATGGACCAAAGAATAACATCTTATTTTTAGAAGTGATGAAGTAGTGCTGTAAAATGGATGTAAGGTAGGTGGTCAGGTAAAACATAATGTCTCAGGGTGACATTAATTCAGTGATCCAAAATGCACCTGAAGTACCTAAATGGGGATTTTGTATAAAAATCTGTTTGTTTCTAGAAAGTTATATCGAATTCTAAATTTGTGAATTAGAAAGTGTTGTGATAAATTGGGGTACTGTGATCAGTTGCAGACATGGTTAAGGAGAAAAAACTATGCTTTTTCATTGTCTTAACAAAGCTATTTTGCTATTGAGCTTAGCACAAAGGATACTGGGATATAATTCAATCAGAGTCTCCAGGTACTTAAGAGATAAACTTTTTCCATTTTGTAATGAGGAATTGCAAAATTAAGAAAGGAGGAACACAAAGAGTTTCTGTAATTTAGTTTGCTCAGGAATGGTATTTAACCTATAAATGGTCTGTGGAACAATTTTCTGAGGGCATGCAGTGAATTCTTTGATAATGTAAAGTACCTAATCAAGGCAGTATTTCCCACTGCCTCACCAAGGGTTGCTCGCTTTTAAATAGAGTAAATTTAAAGAAGACTTCGTGGAAGAACAGGAAATCATGATAAATATACTGGAGGTTTTTATTCTGAAAATCAATAGTGCTGCAAAGTGAGCCTGTAGAAAAAGCATATTTAATTTCCTGATTGTATAGATTTTGGAAGTCACAAGTGTGTGTTGAGTAGTAGGAAGAGTATCCTGCTTAGTAGGAGTGGATTTTCGTAATGCACTCCTTGAATCAGGCTCCTTTGTTTACGTAGGGAGACTTTGGAGCGTAAATATGAGATGTGTAAAATATTATCTTAAACAATGACATATCAAAGCCTGCTTCTTCTAGGTTCTTTTAATGTGGCTATTAGAAGAGGTTTTTTTCAGAATTTGCCATCTTCTGAGAGGAAAAAGAGTATGCATTCACCATACCGGACCAGTAGTGCAGTACTGGGCTAAATGTTCTCAAGACAGTGGTTAATTATTTGTTGGTTTTTTTGTTTAAGAGTTAGCTTTTCCATATCCTGACTTGATGGTTATACATCGTTTGGACTAGTTTGCATTATAGTTACATCTTGCACTGTACATTTGTGAATGAGTGCATAGCTTCAGTTTTCAAAGTTATTCTTATATCAGCAAAACATTCCTCTATGACTTAAAAGCAGTCTTCTCTAACAGTGGCATTTGACCACCCGCAAACCAAAAAAGTCTGTGACTGTGCCAAACACTTTAACTAGAAATATTTTAAATGCACATTTTTCCCTTGTTTCTTGATAGGAATATTTGCAAGATCTTTGCTTCTTCATCACCAGAACTTCCAGTTAGTTCTTGTGGAGATGGCTGGGACAGCTACAAAAGAGAGGATTTTGAGGTGGGAGGGGGACATGAGGAGTTGCACGTGAGGTGGCAGTTTTCAGCAGCACTGATTTGAGAGAGATTGCTGATGACTTTCTTCCTCCACACTGGAAAAAGCTGGATGAAAGGTGTAAGGACTTGTGCTACTTCTGCGTGAGAGAGGTCTCCTGAAGTCTAGTGAAGTATGTTTTCTCCTGCTGCCCAAGATGGACCCACTTTAAGCTTCACATTCAGTTGAGGTGGATAAATACTAATTAATTGTTTTTGCAACATTTCCACATTTGGTGTTGTCAGGACTTGATGCTGTCCGGTGTTCTAGGAGAATGATGGCTCCACAGACAATTCTCTTGTCACAAATGTATAAATAGCTCAGCAAGAAATGTATCAAAAGCACTCTGATACTACAGAAACAATAAGCTGCAGGGACAATAGACTCTTGTGAAGAAACATCTTCTGTTGAAGCAGACATCATCTGGAGAACTAAAGAAAGTGTGCTAATTTGAGAAATGGCTTTTAAATAGAATTTCTGTGATGCTGCTACAGGTCTTTGAAGCATGAAGATCATTGTCTAATGTGTTTTATTAATGTTCATTAGTGTTTCTGTCTTGTGATTTGCAAAATATTTATAATAATTTTGATTGCATAATCAGAAAGGGAGTTGCTTTTATCAGCATAAATGATGGTTTGTAGCCTGCTTTACAGCACAGGAGCCTCTTGGTCATGTTTTTATGCTTGAGTGCTGCTGTTCTGATATTTTGTACCTACATTTTCTACTGGGCAATCAAAGCACTTTATTTCAGTCTCTAACAGATTTAGCTGAACTAAGTCCAACTTCTTATTTTCTGTTGTTTTCTGTGTTGTTTCAGAACTGTCTCATAATGATGTGCCTCTTGAACCCAATTTTATAACCCAGAGAGAAACAAGTATTAGTGTTCCTTTTGTCTCTGCTGTTGGACAGTAACTTCTGGCAAAGTGACGAACATGTGAACTACCTCAGCCAGCATAGTAAAATCTACTCAATCTTGATTATTACTCAATCTTTTTGTCAGTATGTACTAATAAAGAGAAGCAATTCCACATGTGATGAGTGTGCTCTGTTTTGGTCCAGGTTGTTTTTTTAATTCCTTCATTGGTTGTGAGACCAAACCTGTGCTGTGTTTCTATGCTTGTATGTGGATTTCTGCCTTTCTGTAGCTGCTGTATTTTGGGAGACAAAACAGTGACTAATGCAAGGGCAAAGCTGAAAAAAAAGGAGTAAAATTAAATAAAAGCTTGTTTCTTTTAAGAAAGCAATACAGCCTTGTGTAAAAGCACATAATGGATATCTTTGTTTGCATTTCTTACCTGGAGGAAAAATCCCCGTTTTTGCTTCTAGGCTTTATCTAGATTTTGTCAATTTGACTGGTTAAATTACATGTGTTAAGTGCAATGTTTTCTCTGGGACATTCTGGCAATTTGGAGACAAAAAATGTATTATAAGTTTAGCTATAAATTGATAACTCATTGAATTTTTATTTTCTTTAAAGGGTAATATCAGTTCTAAATTGAGAAAAAATTGTAAAACCCCCTTTTCATTATTAGATATAAGGAAACTATCAGGTAGGCAGCTTGTGCCTAAAACATAGTGGAGTAATATAGTTAGTAATGTGAGGATCTTTAATTGGATCAATTTGTTTGTCCTGATCTGCAAGATTAGTAGCAAGCTTCTCTTACTCTGAGTAACCCCCTCTGACCTCATCTGCAGTCTCTGAGCATGTCATCCTATGGCTACTGTGCCCTCCTTCCTATGAGGATTTTTTGCTGCGAACAAAGTTACTTCCTTAGCTTGACCATAGTAGTAAAACTGAATATTTTGAAACCATTCCAGCAAATGCTTTATGATTGACAGTGTAGCATTTCATATTTCTGTTGCTGATGTCAGCCTAGGCAGGCAAAAGGCTCTAGATAGCATATTCCCACCAGGATTTTACATGGTTGCATCTAGAGAAAGAGTGGAAAGGAAGATCAATTTCACTTGGATTTTAGTAAGCTTGCTTTTCCTTGCTCTGGGACTACATGCAGTTGCTAGAAGTTAACTGCTTTTCTAGAAGTTTGTAAAGACATTGGTCCAAAGCTGCAGTGCTGGGATGTTTCAGTGTGCTTGCTCACACATGTGTATTTGAAAGAACACCAAAAGCCTGTTGTCAGTATGTTCTCAGCAGCTACTCTGGTCTCCAGTTAGGTTATTATGTATTGATAAATCTGAGATGATATTAAAATGCAACTCTGGAATTGGTTAAGGTTTATTTAACTAAGCGATTGAAGATAATTTGAAAACCCCCTCTATTTTATAGGGGCAGTTCAGCCAGAGCTCCTTGTGTACTAGAGTTTTCTCTACCAAAGGTCCATACTTTAATATCTTCATGTGTAGGTAAGATCTTAGTGGTAAGTGGAGTGCTAGGTAGTTCTTAATAACAAATACATATGCAATTTGTACAGCATATCTTCCCCAAGCCCACAACTTTATATCCTTAAATTTCATGTTGCTTGTTGTGTATGAGAATTGTAATCCAGTAAAACTCAGGGAAGTAATGAAATTACTGTAGTACATTTATTTTCTGCTGCTATTTTTAAAAATTTTATTTCAGCTTCAATAAACTGGTCTTGTGTGGTTTATATCTTAGTTTGCTTTTCCTTTCATCCATCATCATCTTGCCCAATTTGAAGTGAGGAGCGAACAAAGATGTTTTGGGATGCTGGGCAGGAGAATTGAAATGTGTGAGGGAACAAGTAGTAGATTCTCTTTTCTGTTGGGTTTAGCTGTGTCAGGAAGATAAATCACTACATGTTACATTTCTGTCTTATAAGAACTTGGTGGGAAATTAAAAAAAACATATTACTAGCAGAAATTCAGAAGAGCTGCACAGAAATGAGCACTTTCTACATTTTCTGCTGTAGTAGTGTCTACCAGATGTGGCAGGCTGAATTCCAGATTGGCAAAAAAAATGCTGGTTTTTTCAGCACTTTTTCTTTGATTAATGAAATTCAAAGGGGAAGATTCAGAGACGATCTCTTATGTTCTCACTTGTGTCAGTGGCAGAGTTCACTTGCAGAGCTTCAGTATTTTTCAAGGTTTTATTCTAGCTATGTTTTGCCATCTGTAACATTGTATCTTCAAAAACTAGCTCTTCTAGTGCTTTCTTAGCTTGTTATTTGCAAAGATCTCTGCATTATATTAAAGGTGGAGCAATGATCCTGAATCTGATCCACTCTGCAGGCAGAACTGCAACACATGTAACTGGAGAAGGACAGATCATGATGTTCACATATCCTTAATAAATATTTTAGAAGACAGTCCTCTGCAAATGCAATGCAGAGTAGTGCAGACAGCAGTGAGGGGGCTCAGCTGAAATATGACTTGCTTATGCTAGGGATGCAGCAATAATACCGTCCTTTCATGAGGGGTTCTGTTACATTTAAGAAAAGCTGTCTTAAGGACACATTTATGTTGCAGAAATTCTGGTTTTGGTTGGTAACTCAGCATCCCCTGATTCCTGCCAATGGGACTAAGTTGGCTTAAAAATAAAGCACAAGAATCAAAGAGTGTCATCAGATAGGCCCTTTTGGTCTTTAATGTGTTGGTTCTAGTATACACAAAGGTCTTGTGGAAGAGATGTAAAGGAATTCATGCTGAAAAAGAAAACTGTGAAGTCTGAAGTTACACAATAAAATCTCTTGTGCCAATGCAGACTTACCCATTAAGATCTTTGAGGAGCAATGACTGGAGATACTTTTGTGAAATTCACTTTTGATCTGCTTCACCCAACAAACCACCAGCACAGATGTCTTGTGATGCTCTTTTTTTCAAATGAAGAGTGATGGAAAGGGTTGTACATTCAGGGTTTTGTTGTTAATTTTATTAAGGTGATGTGTGGATTTACAATCAGAAGGATGTAAGATGGGGCCATGAGGGGGGCACAAGGAGGAGCAGACGCGAGCATTGAAGCCCTGAATGCCCACAGTAATTAAGCAAGGCTGGGGCCTTCTATTATCCAGTGACTGAATATTACTCAGAAAATTCCATTTTGCAGTGGAACAAAATAGCAAAGCAATTGAAATATTTAGCAGATGTGGTACTTCCGTTCTTGGATGGATACCTCGAGGCAGGCTGAAGGTCAGACATGCTTTCTATGGCTGGGTTGAAGACTTGTCGGGGAACCCATCAGAGGATGATTGCTGCATATAATGTATTTTTTTTAATTTTTATGTTCCATTGCTAATTTATCTTTCTAGTGCTATTAGAAGGCAGTGGTTGTCTTCTAATTCCCATGACATTTTGTTTTGTTACCACTGAAGCAAAAGAATCCGGGTTCTAGACCCAGCAAAGGAACAGGGGAATAGAAAACTCATTTTCCTGTTCATTGTAGGTGGGTTTTGTGCATCTCATATTTTGCAAATAAAAGAATAAACCTTTGTTCCTAAACCATGATGTTTTTCCATTTGGCATAAATATTTGCGTTCTCAGGTATTTTTACACACTCAACAAGTACCTGCTGAGACATAATTTCTATACCTGGAGCAGCTATGTTTGCTTTCCTAACTACCAAATGCTGCATAACAAAGCAGAAGGCTTCAGGGATTCTTCAGTCTCCCTATGTTTTCTTTTTTTTTTTTCCTAAATTACTGATGTAGGTATTGCAGTGTGTGATGATGTCACACAGAATGAATGCCTTAAGCCAGTTTTAACATACACAGAAGCTTTTTTATTCAAGAGCACAATTACATTGGTATTTTCACAATTCTGTTTCAGATGAGAAGAAGCAGATGATTGCGAATGTTGAGAAACAGCTTGAAGAAGCAAGGGAACTGGTATGTTTTTGGTTTTTTTGTTAACTGACCATTCCTAGAGAATTTTATTCTGTTATTTTATTAGCATTTAACACACATGATGCCCTAAAAATACTTAACATTAATATATTGCTGAATTAAATAGTGTTTTTGAAATAGTTCTTATTTGGAGATATATAATACCCAAGAGGAATTTATCCTTTGTTAATCTTGTGCTAAGTGATTTAAGTTTTGCATTATGGATGTGAATTATTATAAGCTGCTGCAGGCTGTCAGTTGTAGATGAGATCTTTTACTTTAGGAGCTGAGTAAAATACTTACACACCTGGGCTATTTGTGTTTTTTCTTGTAGGACCCATCCATGCATCTACTTGATTTAATCTGTCTGATTGTATGTAGAGCAGTAGATTTTTTTTCCTCATTTTTAGCAAGTAAGCCAAGAAGATATTTAGTTGTTTCAGATCCAGGGGCAAGTGGAAGTGTGGGCTGCTGATCTGAGTATGTTAACCAAGCATTAGTTAGTGATCCTCATTGACAGAAGAAAGCAATGGAAGTTAAGCATGTGTGACCTTTATTATTTTATTCCCATTTCTCTCACATCCTTCATCTGGATGACGTGTAAAAGCAGAATTCAGTGAATGTAGAGTAACTGAGCAAAAGTGTTGCTAACAGCTGGGACTGACTTTTTCCCACATAGGCAACAGTTCCTTGCCTGAAGTCAGCTTTTGTTTATTGCTTGCAAATGACTTTGGTCTGTCTGGTGTCAGAAATGTAACTTTAGGAAAGGAGATTAGTTCTCCTTGCCTGAAAGTTCTTATAATTGAGCAACTTAAATTAATTATTTAGTTAATAACTAAACAGTAGTATAATAATCAGTTTTTTTAAGTGACATAGTATGAAAAAATCTCTAGAGTGTTTGTTGACATCTGTGATCTTTTGGTTACAAACTCAATTAGTCCTACAGACCAGAGGGATGAAATAGCGTGCAAGAAAACTGGATTGTGGGATGACTCCACTGCTGGTTACTCTGTGAGGATGACAAGGTGCCTAACCTCTCTGACTTGGTATTCTCAGTGAGAAACATGGTAAATTTACTATCCCATCTCATGAGGATGTTCTGAGAATATATTAAATGCCTTTTTGGCACTTATATATTCAAACAGCTGAAATAAAGTGAAATTCTAGAAATTGTTTTAATCTCCTTTTCACTACAACTTGACATGACAGAAAAAACATGGCAGTACAGGGAACTTTTGCAGCAAGGGTGGTCTGATGAAAAATAATTCAGATTTGTTTTTCTACTTAAGATTGGGAGGAACAGAAATTGAATAAATGGCTCATTACTTTTCCCCTTATGCCAGAAAAAGATAATCTAAATTTGTATTTATAAAAAGATGAAGAAGTAAATCCTGTATCTGTACTTTTATCCTAATGATGATCTTCATTTAATGTACTGGCTTTTCTTTCATGCTTTTATTTTAGTTCATGTTGCTAATGCTGCTGGACAGGTGCTTAATTCAATTACTGGCTTTAAGCAATTACCTAACAGGTTTGTGATTAATGTCAAGGCTTGGGTTTAAAAATCAATTTGAAAAATCCTGCTAGTAACAGAACTGATTAGAAAGATCCTCTTTTAAACTAAAGGCTACAGTGGAAAATCAAAATAAACCAACTCCTTGCTACTGATATTTTTCATAACTTTGCTTTTCTTCATTGTCTGGAGTAATCAAAGCTGGATTTAGCTAATTTTGATTAATTTCCAACTTGGCTAGGAAAAAACACTCCCAAGTGTTATAAATATTATTGTAGAGATAATCTATTTACATTGACTAACCACTGATGGTTTTAAAACACTGTCTGTTTTGTTTGGGTAAAATCACTGGAGTGATGTATGTGCAGAAATGCCACCAAAACTTTTCAGACTCCCAGGCTGCTTTTTTAAGCCAGAGCTGTTGAGTAAGAGATCTCTGGAGAGAAACCCTGTGGTTCTACATCCTGTGTCAAGTGTCTGAGTATCATTTTTACCATTTTTTTAAGGAAGGTGAATGTTGTGATATCCTTAGGAAAATTCTTTGAATATAAAATCTGGCATGTGCTAGGAGAGCTGGAATTAGCATTTTTGAGTGAAATTCTACTTCTTTATACCTGTCTTCATATTTTATGAGGGACCCAGCACAAAGTTGTTGTGTTGCAATTGTTAGGTTAGTCTTTTCTGGAACTTGGCTTTTTAAGCACACACATAAATATAGCATTGCAAAGGCTTGGTTATTCTTATTTAGACACTTGTATTTTTTTAGCATAGATCTCTGTTTTTATTCAAGAACTTTATAATCAGAATAAAATAGCAAGGTTTGCAAGTTTCACAAAATGCTAGCAACTCTTCAGAGCAATTTCATTTGGTAAAGTTTTTGTGTGGAGGAAAGACTTATTTTGGGATTGGAATGCATAACATCAGCAGCACAATCTTCCTTTGTTGTATTTTTTTGAATGGAAGCAGCAGTCTCTGCTCTGCTTTATTCTGCATTCAGTTCAGGGAGTGTACTGGATGTTATGAGGTGCAAGCCCACTTAGTTAAAACACCTGAGGAGCCCCAATTATGGGGCCTGGTTTCTGAATTTGGGCAAGAGCTGGGTGCCAAAATGCTTGGTTTCACCACAGTGGTGGCAAGATTTTCTGTTTTCTGAAGAAAAATTTAATTTCTACAGCTGTTTTTATTATAATTTAAATTCCAGGTTGTTTTTAGTAGAGTTTATCTCTTTTCTTGCTTGTGTATGAAAAATATGATTTAATGTCAAATGGTATGCAGCTTGAAAGTGAAATGCACAAAATTAGGTTGCATTGAAGTTCATATCTGCATTGACTACTATCTTCTGCATGACTTCACATGGAAATTTATCAACCCAGCCACAAAATCTCACATTTAATATCATGAGGAAAAAGTGTTAAATGTTAGTCAGCCTAATAATGCAAGCTTCACCAATGTTCCTTGGACTTTATACTCTCTCACAGAATTAACATTTTGGATTTCATCTATTGTCATCTGATCCTTGCTGCAAATTTTATATTCACTGGGAGATGTTTTTTTTTAAAAACAATAGATAAGAATTAAGACTTCATTGAAATTTTATATATTTATATATGAGTAATTTTTTATATGTTTATAGAACATTTGAGATCAAATATTTTGAGATTAAATTGATAAGAGATAAGCCATTACCTCCAACTATCAGTTTAATTTATAATATCCCTTTGGTAAGTTAAGCCTGAGTCAAAGAACAGGGTAGAATTAGAAATTGCTTTGTATGTTTCAATTCATTACTGACTATTTAATTAAAGTCTGATTTACAGTTTATTACTGAATATCATTTTGTTTAATCAGAATAGATCAGGCTGAATGAATTTTGAGTCTCTGGTAATTTCATTGATTAAATTCAGATGCTTTTCTGATGATATGAGGATGAAATTTCAAAGTATAAGCAGGTGATTACATAGGAATAAACTGTAGCTGTCCCTTGTGAACACCCATAACCAGTAACTTGGGACCCTAATTGAAAGGCATTTCTATTCCAATGCCATATGTCTCAACTGAGATCAGTAGGAGGTGAGTAAATATTGTTTCAGGTGCCTGCAGCAACCAGGGAGGGGTGTTCTTTTATCTTTTTTAAGTAAGTTGGAAAGATTTTTTAAAAAGCAGGTAAGGGATTGTTCAGCTGTGCAAAATAGAATTCCTGAGCAGACAGCACCATGTAGAGGAGGCTCCATGACCCAGTGGGCAGGTAATTAGCAGGCAGCTCAGCCCTGGTTAACTCCTTTTGATTTTCTTTACCTCTCTGCCATTTTCTTGTGTTTCAGGCCCCTTAGTATTCTGCATTGGTGTTAAGAAAGTCTTAAAGGCACAGAAGCCAGCTGCCCCATGTGCTGAAAAATGAGCTGTTGGGGAAAAAGACTGGCATGGCTAAAAAGAGAGATGGTTGCAAGTCAGGGGAAAAAAAAAGTTTATGGCCTTTGGAAGACAGGGCAGGACACTTAGGAAGAATACAGCGATGCTGTGAGGCTTCACAGGGAGAAAATTATGAGGTCCAAATCTCAAGTAGAATTTAACCTGGCTTTTGATGACAAGAAAAATAAGAGAAGTTTCTATAAATACTTTAGTAATAAAGAGAGGACTATGGTGAGTCTTTAATAGATAGGGATGGTAACATGGTGACAAAGGATTTGGAAAAGGCTGAGTTGCTTAATGTCAGTCTTCAGTGGTAGGATAGTCATTCCCTGAGTACTCAACTCCCTGAGCTGAAATACAAGGATGGGGAGCAGAGTGAAGCCCCCATAATTCAAGTGGAAATAGTGAGGGATTGCTTCGCTACTGAGACACACACAAGTTTCTGGCCAGATGGGATCCACCCAAGAGGGTTAGGAGGAAGTGGGCAGAAGTGATCACTGAGCCACTTTCCATCCTTTACCAGCAGTCCTGGCTGACTGAGGAGGTACAAGTAGACTGGTGTTTAGTAAATGTGTCACCCATCCACAAGAAGGGCCAGAAGGAAGATTTGGGAAACTACATGCCTCTCAGTCTGACCTTGGTGCCTGGGAATGTCATGGAACAGGTCATTATGTCACATAAAAAAGACAGCTAGGCATTCAGACCCAGTCAACATGGGTTTATGAAAGGTAGGTCCTCCTTGACAAACCTGATCCTCTATAACAGGGTGACCTGTTTAATGGATACAGGAAAGGCTGTGGAATTTGTTTCCCTGAACTTTAGTAAAGCCTTTGATATGGTTTCCCACAGGATTCTTCTGGAGAAACTGGCTGTGGGTGGCTCGGATGAGAGTACTCTCTCCTGAGTGAATATAAGCCAACACTGTGTCCAGGAGGTCATTAAGACCATCAGTATCCTGGTCTGTCTCAGGAACAATGTGGCCAGCAGGACTGGGGAGGTGATCCTTCCCCTGTACTCAGCAGAGATGAGTACCTCAAGTACTGTGTCCAGTTTGGGGTCCCTTATCAAAAAAACACATTGAGGTGCTGGAGTGAGTCAGGAGAAGGGGTCTGGAGCATGAGTTTGGTGAGGAGTAGCAAGAGAAGCTGAGACTGTTTATCCTGGAGGAAAGGAAGCTGTGAGGACACCTTATCACTCTCTTTTACTACCTGAAAGGATGTTGTAGAGAGGTGGGAGTTGGTCTTTTGTCCCAAGTTGTGTCAAGTGAGGGTTAGTTTGATTATTAGGGGAGATTTTTTCACCCAAAGTGTTAACAAGCATTACAACAGGCTGTATGGGGAAGTAGGGAGATGGGATTGTCATCCCTGGAGGTATTAAAAGGTGGGTAGATGTGGTGCTTAGGAACATGGTTTAGTGATGAGTTTTGTCAGAGGCAGGTTGATGTTTGTACTCAATGTTATCCGAAAAGTCCCTTCCAACTTAAACGATTCTGTGATTCAACGTGGCAAGAATAAATAGAAAAAGCTGTTGAAAGATATATTCTATGATGTTTNTAGTTTGATTATTAGGGGAGATTTTTTCACCAAAAGGGTTATCAAGCATTACAACAGGCTGTATGTGGAAGTAGGAAGATGGGATTGTCATCCCTGGAGGTATTAAAAGGTGGGTAGATGTGGTGCTTAGGAACATGGTTTAGTGATGAGTTTTGTCAGAGGCAGGTTGATGTTTGTACTCAATGTTATCCGAAAAGTCCCTTCCAACTTAAACGATTCTGTGATTCAACGTGGCAAGAATAAATAGAAAAAGCTGTTGAAAGATATATTCTATGATGTTTTCATGCATTCTTGAATAGTATTGAAACTCAGCCCTTTAATATACCAACATTCAGACTTAGGATGCAGATTTAGACTGTCAGTGCAGGCTTTATTATTCTGCTGAGTAAGAGATATTTTAAAAAACAAGAATTATTAACATAGAGGCTGGTGGTAAATAAAACTTAAAACATGCATTTGGACACGTGCATCCATATATATACATACATATGTATGTGTATATAAAATGCCTTTTTTCAGCTAAAGATTTCCAAAAACATATAGCAAGATAGAGGTCATCTTTCTTCTGAAATATGCTTATTTGCAATAGCTTATTTAACTTCAGTTTTACTGTTTTCTTGCATTAAAATGTATTCATCACATTTGAAATTGAAATCCAGAAATATTTGACTAGAATAATTGTGATAACAATACTAATTTTGTTGCTTGTTTGTTGACTTAAGGCTGACTAAAGATTTTGATGAATTACGTATATATTCCATAATAAAAGTAATTTTTCTTGGTAAAGAAAGAATTTCTTAGTATTTGTGAACAATTTGGGCAAAATCGTTCCCTGTTATTTACTCAATTGATTTACATTGTCTCTTTGTTATTGTTTCTTGATAGCTTGAGCAGATGGAACTTGAAGTTAGAGAAATCCCACCTCAAAGCCGAGGAATGTACAGCAGTCGAATGAGAAGCTACAAACAAGAAATGGGAAAACTTGAAGCTGATTTCGTGAGTTTTTAACATATTACATAAAGAAGGCATCTATGAGAATATTAAAAATAAAATAATAGAGTTGCTCATGCAAGTGCGAAGGTATTTCTGACTAGTATGACAAATGGGTGCTGTGTATCTAGCTGCATTTGTGGACAGATGAAAACCAAACTGGGCAAGAGCAGCTTTTTTTTTTATTCTAGCATTCTTCTGGCAGTGTTCACATTGCTAGTCTTCTGTCCCTTTCCCCTGGATCTGGCTTGTTTCTATGCCATTAAACATTGTGAGTGTTCATGCCGCAAGCAAAATAGTCAGCTTTTAATCCTATTTCTCAAGGAATGGCTGGAAAGAACATAAGAATTGATACTTAAATTATAATGTAAGTATACTCAGTGGAAAATAATGGTTTGTTTAAGACAGCTTGTAGTAATGTAGGCACAAACATGAAAAGTATTGTAATCCCCAATACATGGGATTTTTGAATGTAGTGTCTCTCATGTGCACTTTGTTTCTTAGTCTCTCTGATTTCTTTTCCATTGCACGTAGATTGTTTTTGGCTTTTTTACAAATCGATTATAAGTACTACATTTTTCAAGTAATGTATGCAAACTAACAAGATTCCCTTGTCTAGGGGCTTCTGCTACAGTTATCAGTCCTTTTTTATGACTAGGATTTGCACTGAATAGATCTACATAGAGACAAAACTGTTTCCTCTGAAATCAGAAAAAGTTCAAAGGCATTGTAAAGTGTAGGGAAATGCTATGTTAATTGGCAGCAGCTCCATTCCTCCAGGGTAAGGAGAAAGAAATAACTAGTGTCAGTATTTTTCATTCGCTGGAGAACTGTCAATTTGCACAGGTTGCTGGCAGCAGTTTATTCCTTCAGGGGAAGGGGAGTCAAAGTTTATACCTGCAGCCAGGAAATTCAGCTGACTGTCACTCCTCTGTGCTTCTGCCAAGTTGAGCAGTTGCACAGAAATGGATTAGTTAGAATATGCTTGCATAAAGTTTGAGGAATGTCTGGATAAAAAGATCTGCACCAAAATCTTGAGGCAATCTCATTCTGTTCCCTTGTGGGGGTTGCATATGGCCTCACTGGCTAAACAGTGCCTTCCCAGAGAGAACAATTTCTGGACCAGTAGTGAATACTGTTTATCTTCTCAGATGTGGGAGAATTTGCTGTTGGTATGTATTTGTTGCTATTTCTCTGCATAGACAGAAGGGAGGAACTGGTATTTCCATATTCACATGCAATAGGGAATGGGAGAGTTCAGAAATGGACACTTTCTATGGAAGAGGAGAAATGAGCATACGTGGATGAAATGTGTTCAAGCACTAGGAGTTACAAGTTTGAAAAAATGTAAGGTGCTCAAAGTGAAGGAGCAAAACCAGGAGAAAATAGAAGGAACAGATTGCAATAGCAAGGAAAAACGACAGCCTAAAACCCTGGGATGGCAACCAGGGGAATAAAGTAGAGTGAAAAGTGTAGCAATGAAAGAAAACAATAGCTATGCTTGGAAGATCCTCAGTTATGTGGAAAATAGTGTTGTTACAACTAATTCTCTACATGATCCAGTCTGTCAGTTTTTCAAGTTTGTATGTGAGAGTTTGAGAATCTTTTTGGATTATTCCCCAGTCAATTAGCAACTTGTTGGAAACTGCATAAGGACATGATTCAGCTGTCAGCTCAGAGAGGGAAGAGGAGAAGGAAAGGAAAATTATTTTAACTCTAAGATGCAGGGCTGCTGAAGGTAGGAAGTTGAAAATACTTGCTGAAATGCAAGTACTTAAGGCAGCAGTGATTTCCAATGCTTGTCTCATTGCTGTTCAGGTTTCCATGGGGTGCAGGTGCCTGGAGAGAAATACAAGAATAGGGCAAGGATGAGGAAATACTTCTTTGCAAAAAAGCTGTATAGACCTCAAAAAGCTACATTTCAGGCTTGCTCACTGTATCAGAAAAGGATAGAACTGTTAGTCTTTATGCCTGCATATGTGAATCTTGTTTTTATTATCTTATTTGCAACAGAATAAACCAGTATTGCATTTCTAGAGTGGGGTGTTTTTCCTATTAGGTCAGAAAAGCAAATTCACAGCCCTGCGTTGTGTCTGGGGCTCCTGCTCCGACCAGGCTCGCTAGGCTGTAGCGACTGGGGTAATGGCTCTATCTTGTGGCCCAAAGTGGAGTTGCAGAGCACATGCTTGCACTTTCTGGGTTGATTCAGGTCTTGGGACAACCTACGGAAAGGTTACTGCATTTTTAAATTTAAAATAATATTCCTGTGAGCAGATCTTCTTTCTACACTTGCCAATGTACCATTATATGGTTTAAGCTTGTAGATGTTTTGGTTTTTACTATTTCAGATATAAAATGTCCATGGTAACTTCCTGTGTGAAGTAAGTTCTGAATGCAAAAAAGCTTTATATTTTATTGTAATATTTTAAATACATGGACTACAAGTATTGTTTATTTTTCAGATAAAGCATTTTGGTTAATTGTCGCCTGAAAATAGACGTTGATTTTTAAACTGAAGATACATTTAATAGTAAAAGGCTTTCTCGATTTTCTAAACATACTTTGACTTGAAACTCAGCAAATGTGTGGTTATCTGCTAGCATTTGCATTTACCACTAAGGTTCCGTGTACTGGCCCAACATCAACAGGGTAACATTAATAAAAAAGATGAGCATTTTCCTGAAGAGCTTACAGCTGAAGAATGAGGCCTTCAAATAGATAGGGAAATCTAAAAGTTTAGTGAGTACTACACAGTCAGTGCTGAAATAGAGACAGATATATTCAAAAAGAAAAATACCCAGAAGGAGGCCTAAGAAATAATCCTGTTCTGTCATGTCAGCACAGAAGCAGATTTAGATTTTTATCAGTCCAGCAATACGTATACCATCTAAATATTCAGAATTTGAAGATTTTGGTTATTCTGACCTTCATTGTAAAAGAAAAAAAAAACAAAAAAGGAAGAGCAGAATTAGATTACATGGATGTATAGACATATATACTGTACAAAACTTCAGTAAATATTAAAATGCTTTTAGCATTTAACAATACCTTCAGTTTAGTCAATAGTGAAGATACACATTCGTATTTCATACCTCCTACAGGCTCTATTTAAGATTGTTGTTAAAATAGCAACTGCTGTTAGGCTTCAAAAACATTTAATGAAATAAGCAAAAGAATTTCATTTAATAAAGTTAGCTCTTTTATGTAACTCTTAAGTATTACCTGAATCAAGAAGCTCACCTGAACAACTGCTACAGCTGTGACATTTGCTTTTTGCAAATTCTACTACCTTTATTTCAGATTCAGTTGCCTGTGAAGGCAAACATTCATATGACTATGTACCTAAAGAATGACATTTATCAAATTACAAATTAGTGGCCTATATCTTTCTGGACAGAATATTGCCTAGCTTTCCAGTTTGAGCTAGGAGTTTCGACTCTGCTGTTGCTGCTGGATTATTTTGATTTCTAAAGCAAATTGTTATTGCTTTATAGTTACAAAATCATGCACAGTGTGTGGGACAGATATAGTCAGAATTCTTTGTAGTCTACATTCTTTGTAGTCAGAATCACAGAACTGCAGAATTGCAATTGGTAGAGACCTTTTAGATCATCAAGTCCAACCATCAACCTAACTGTAACAAAACCCATCCCAAAATAATTTCTCTAAGTTGTATATTTACTCATCTCTTAAATATCTCCAACAGTGGTGCCTCAACCCCCTCCCTGTGTGGACTGCTCCAAATCTTAATAACTGTCTCAGTGTAAAATCTTTTAGTACTATCCAGTCACTGTCCCCTGCCACAACTTCACCTTATCCTATTATTCTGTTACTGGGAAGAAGAGACAGACCCCCACCTCTCTTTCAGGTAGTTGCAGGGAGAGATATTGTCTCCCCTCAGCCTTCTTTTCTCCAGGCTAAAGAATTCCAGCTCCCTTAGCACCCCCCTCATAGGACTTGTGCTCCAGTCCATCACCAGCTTTGTTGCCGTTCTCTGGACCTGCTCCAGAAGCTCAATATCTTTTTTGTGCTGAGGTTCCCAAACCTGGACACAGTACTTGAGGTGGGGCCTCACCAGTGCTGAGTACAGGGATAGGTGCACATAGTGTACACTCCATTACACATGTCATGTGCATGGGCAGGCACATGTGCATGTCTTGAAAACCCCATCTTGCTGACAAATTCAAAGCTTTTGAAATCAGAATAATTTTTGCCCTGTGATGGCTCTGGGGCATTTGTTTTAATGCAGACAAGTTTTAACTGGTTAAGTTTCAGAAGAAAGAATTTGAGATGTATTTTGAGACACTGGCCATGTCTAATTTTGACAAAGCATTTTGTGAAGAGAATTTCTTTCACTTGTGCCATTTTTATAAATACTCTCACTTTGTTGAGATAAGTCACTGGTCCTATGACTGCAGACAAACTGCTCTGTAAAGAGGCACTGTTTGGTTTCTTATTTCCCCTCTTTTCCTGTTCTAATGAATTCTGATACAATGTTTATCTGCTTGACTGCTGCTGAGCATTAGGCCAACTTTTCTGTAGAGGCAAATTCCACACTGTCTTCAGTTTATTTTCACTTGTGTCCCCACCTTGGTGGGTTTGGGGTGGGTGAATTATTTAACATTTTGCAGGGACATTACTTACAATACTGCTATTTTTAGTGAGGGAAAACTAATGCAGGAAAGTGTTTTCCTTCTCCCCCACCCCCATTTTTTCTTTTTGTACTATTCAAGCCCTAAACTGAGTTTCTGATGAAAGATTAAGAGGTAATGTAACTTAGATCCCCTGTAGAAAACTTGCCCTAATTTATTTACAGCTTAAGAATTTTTTAATAGTTTAGTGTGGAAGTATGGAGCACAGAGGAAATTTATTTCACTGTGGAATTTACTAGTGATAATTTTCATTAGAAGAACATTTGAAAGATGATACTTAACATATATAATTTCTAATTAACCTAAGAGATTATGATCATCTTGACTGAGATTCCAAAGGGCGCAGACCTTACCTCCTGGGTTTTATAATTCTGTAGGTATTCTTACAAAGAATCTTACATGTTTGACTGGAAAGGTACATCTCATAATACATTATGTGAATATGCTGGGTAAGAGTGAACAAGCAAACTTTTAATGTCAATAAAATGAATTCGTTAACTAGATTCTTCTCTCAACAGAGTTCACCTTGATACTTCTAGAAAGTTCTCTGTGTGTTTCTCTCCAGGGTTGTTGCTTATATATTAACGTGTAGGAATGGGACTGATGAGTTTTTGTGGCATGTTCTTTGTTGGTCCTTCAGCAAAGCAGTAGCTGTGAAGATGATACACTTGATTTTAAGAAAGAAACAGTCTGTCAAGACTGTGAAGACTTGGCTGAGTGATTACAAATAAAGGTGCTTTCAGGAAGTGATTTGGTGAGTCTGATAATTCTTGTCTCTGGCTGTGGGCTCTGAATGAAAGAAAGACATATGGACTCTTACAGCACACTGTAAGCATTCATGCCTCTCTCCTTTCTCCCTTCACAAACAAAAAATACTTCTGTATTAAATGAAGTTAAAAAGTGGTCTATGTCAGAATGAAATCCTTCTGTAAAATATGCTTTAAGGATGTAATAGAAATTCAGGATGCCATCAGCTCTACCTTTTTCACTAAACATCTTTTTTCACCTGGCAGTCTTTAAACAAGTCTAAATGCCAGCCCACATGCCTGGTAGAGAACTCCCATTTTTCTGTTTACCTGGTAATTTATTCTTATGTTAAAACTTCTGCTTCTTAAAGCAATAGAATTAAATCTGCTTACTGGTATTCCTAGCAGATAGTGGAAGAAACAGTGTCCACTCAAAGTGACTTCTAGCCAGCAGGTGAGTGAAGCGACTTCATAGAAAGAAAGTGAATGCTGGTTTTTGGAGGGGCAGGAGGAGGAAAGCTTTAATGATTCCCTCTTTCTCGATGATTTCTTATTTTAGTCAAGTGATACTCCCCTACCTGTCATGAAAGAAGAAGCTAGCTGTCATTGTCCTGTTCTTGATAGCAGCAGTAATAAAGGTTTTGCAGTTGGAACATAGATGTGGGATACAATGATGAATACAGCAGAAAAGAGAGTGTCTTGCTCTCCTTTTATTGTATTGCTCACCCAAACTCATATAAGTAGAGCTGTTATTTAGTTTCTGTCATGAGTTAGAATTGTAAAGATTTCAAGAAAAAACAGCAGACAAGCTGAGCAAAACCCACCATTATTTTGCTTACTTTTTCAGACTAGACTTCCTGTCTAGTCCTTAATGTGTTATTACTCTTTATTTTCCCCAGCTAGAGCGAAGCTAATCTGTGTTTGACTGCAGAATAGGCAGAGACATGTGCTACTGATAAAGCAAAAAATTAAGGAGAAGATGCTTGTTTGACACTGGAAGGATTAATTATAGTCCTTTTCAGATGTCTTGATTTGTTTGTTGAGGGAGCAACACTAGGTGGCACTGTTTGTTTGCAAAGCAAGTTTTTATTTTTTTTTCTTCCCTCCTTTTTTTTTCCCTGTTTCTTTTTTTTCTTTTTTTTTTTTTTTGCTTTGGTAGTAACTGAAATTACTGTTTCATGAATAAAATATTTCTGGTGGGATTTGCATTTCTATATTGGCTGAAGATACTGTGTTGAATGTTTTATTAACCAGCCCAGTGCAACTGTCAGCCTATTAAAGAGATCCAATGGACCCTGTTTAGCTAAATAAACTAAATAAATCCAATTCGTCAAATTGTGTTCCTGGCTGTTTATTTTCCATTCTTTTGATGTACAGTTTATTTTAAGTTAAAGCCACATAGTTTTAAAAATTAATGTGAAAATAGAATTTAGTACTTGAAACATGAGGAGACTAATGCCGTGGTCAAAAATAGCTTTCTTTTATGGTGAAGGTGTCGTCTGCTAAACAGTGAACTTTTTATTGGTGGCTGATTAAGTGTCCCGTGTGAAAAATTAGTTTGGCAAATGAGTGGTTTATGGCTTTTTCTGCCCACTTGCTGGGTTCTGTTGGTTTAGTGAGATGAAACCTGAAACAGAAACACTTCTGTTAAAAGTAGCTATTTCTTCCCAACTTCAAGAGGTTTGTGCTTCATCTTGATATTTGCTCGATTAGAAATCAAGGGGAAATTTTTATACAATCATCACATATGGAATGCTTGTTGAAATTCCAATTGCATCATAGACAAATATTAGAGCTTAAAACAATTTCTTTGCATAACTGAATATATTGTATGTCTGGTTGTCAAACAGCTGTCAAACATTACAAATAATAGCATTCATTATTTCCTGCCAGTACAAATAATATTTTAGTAACCTTGTTTTTGCTGAAAACCTCTGCCATAGAATAGCAGGAGACAGACTATAAATTTATGTTAATGTTATTGGCATAGTAAAAATACTTCTCTGTCAGTTAAAAATTCCTGTATATCCAAATATATTCTAGATTTGTTCCTAAGCAAAATGAAGAATCATTGATGAATACACTCTCTCTTTCATTCTAATGCTTTCTATAGTGATGCTTTGGTGGTTATGTGTTAACTTCTGTGTTTTACAAGAAATTGAAACTGTCAAGTATCATATTTTGCATAGTTTTGCTTTTATGATCTTGGGTTTCCAAATACGAAATATTGTAATTTAGTGCAATACAAAATCAGTTGGTTAAGTTCTATTTCTGTTTTTTTTTCTCAAGCAATCTACTGTAATGGATTGAAAAGTCTTTGTGAAGAGGTATTGTTAGTGGAAATTTAATAGTGCCAAGGATTCTGAAGGAAAATCTTTCCATTGGTTCATTTGATCTTTTCTCTTACAAATTACGGTTCAATTTAACTGAAATTGTTAATTTTTGTTGACCCCCGCCCCCCAAACTCTAACACAATAACAAAGTAAATGTTTAGGCAGATGTCTTTGATGTTGGATAGGCTGCAATTTCTTTGTATATGCAGACTTTCATTGGTCCTGAAAAATACTAAATTTCTTTAATATTTTCAAGTTTCAAAAATTTAAACATGCTATTTAATAGTAAGCCACGCAATGTTAGCCTGTTTTCTTTCTTGCAAAACCTTCCCACTTTGTGCTCTAAGCTGTTTCCTTTTAACATACCAGTAGGAAGCACAGAAAAAAAACTATGGTTTTTTAATACTGGCTAGAGCAGGTGAAAGCAGATGAACATTTGTAAGAATGGAAAAGTCTTGTTTCTGGCTTGAGACTTGACAAGGAAATAATATAAAGAGAAGAAAAAAAGCAGCTGGAAGTGTATTAGTATGACTTGCCCCCACTCCCCTCCTACCATATGAAACACATGGAGAAAGTGTGAATATTTCTGTTCTACTGTTTGGTAACTTTTTATTTGTATTCTGCAATCATTTAGTACTCAGTCCCAAGTACAGTCAACTTCCCTTAAAGCTACTCTACAAACCACAACAAAAAGTGGTTCTTGGCCACAAAGGCTCTTTAAAACTTGATGTTCTTTCCCAGTTGGGGAGGAAATCCCCACAAAGGCTAAAGGATCTCTACATTGTATGTGTTTAAATGTAATGCTTGTATGCATTTATAATAAATGGATCAAATACAGCACCTCCTTACGTTTCATGCACTTTTATAAACTACCTTTAGGGTGCCAGTGTAAGAAAATAAAATTTTCCAATATGTAATAAATACTACTGACATTTCACTCCAAAAGATGTTGATCAATGAAAATGAAAATTAGAATAAGAATATAAAGATTAGATAGTGGATTCAGGATCAGCAAAAGAATACAGTAATGTCTTTCTACTATAGTAATATTTAACCATCTCTGATTGATTTGATGAAAAAATATTATTGCCAACTACTTTTTTGCTATGTGTTTGTGGGTTCTGTCTATTTCCCACTGAGTGTCATTTGTGGGTACTTTCTCCATCCTCACAACTTACCAACATTTGTTTATTTTTTAAAAAATTTTGTTTTCTAAGAAGTTAAGACTAGAATGAATGAGAGTAGTGTTTGCCAGCTTACCCTCTTGTTCAGCATGGATTTTCCAATCCCCACGGCCATTGCAGCTGTGTACCTGTTGCCCAAAGACTCCAACGTGAATTCTGGCAAGTCAGAGATAAGGCTTATGTTGTGTTTGGTGGTTCTTAGCTTGGACCTTAGATAGAAAATGCCCCTGTGTTGCAAAGGCAGCACCTTCCCTTCACCTTTGAGCCATTAGGAAATCAAGCTATAACCTTTGGTAAGGCGTATCATCATCCATGAGAAAACACTGATATTAAATATTCAAGTTAAGTGAGAATATTGGTATTACTATCAAAGCAAATTCTATTAATTCAAAATTTGAAGAGGAGCTTTCCATAATCATGGTCGGTATTTTGGGACATGTAACAGCAAATATTTTGACATAGATATCCCTCTTTGTAGAGTGCCTAGAACAAAAAAATTTTCACCCATGAGCACAACTCTATGATAGGGAGCATTAACTAGAACTGTGCTAAAAGCAGAGTTGCTATCTTGATGTGTTTCTTGTGATTATTTTTATTTTACTTGTTTAGTAAATGGAGGTTTGTCTCAATACTATAGATTGTTCAGTTATCAACTGTCATTGAAACTACAGATTTTCATTTGTTACAATTTCTAGAGTCCTTAAAAAAAGACTGAGAAGAATTTATCTAGCATTGATGTGGTTGGGACTGAAACTAATAATGCTAGGATGGGGCCTTAAGTATATTTCCAGGAATGCATTTTTAATTATTGTTTTTTAATTTGTAATAACTGCATTTTTACAGTGTTTTGTAATTCAATCCTATTAATATCTCAATGTGACATTGTGATTTCCTCCTATTTTTGCCCAGTCTTCAGGAGAAATCAAACTCTGTGCTTCAGTTGTGTAAGCTTCCCACAAAGTTAGTTCAGTCAACTATATGAAAGTAAAAAGTTACAGAAAGGTCAGGATTAAGTTAGGGGTTGCTAACCTGAATCGCTTTCCCAGCCTTTTTAAGCCCTTAGCGTTCCTTTTGTCTTTTCCTCACCTTCTGTCATGTTGTCCTCCTGTTAGATCTTTATTTCAGTTAAAGGCACCTGGGCTGCATCTTTCTTCTGACCCATACCGGGAGTCAGTTTCAAACATGTTATTAAGATCCCCTTTTTCTATTCATGAGCTACATGTCCAGCATTCAGCAATGCAGATTTGGGGGCTCAGCGCTTGTGCTGTATAGAGATCTTGATCTAAAATGCATGAATTTTAGAATGAACATCAGGAAAACTTGCTCCTCTCCCTCCCCATTTTCACTTTTCTATTTCTGCTTTTCTTTATGGGACACGCTTTAAAAAGTTTTCACTTCCAATTTGTACCTAAAAGGTACTCTGTAGCTAATGTCATCTGCTAAGCTCCCTTTTGTCATAACCTAGGACCAGTTTTCAATCCATTTAAAAAATCTGTTTGCTGAGGATTTTTCTCCCATCTGGGGCTTCACATGCTTCATATGTGATGATGTTTCGTTTGTCAGTACTATGATTTTGTAGTGAATCCCCCAGTTTTCTTCACTTACTGCACAGAAGTCTGAATATGATTGCATTTTGAGAAAAATGAACTGGAAACCCCATTTCAAATGTGGACCAAACACAGATATAAGGATCTGAACCAAAGGCTGATGTTTGAGACTTCTCTACATCATGTTGAAGTGATGAGGATATTTGGTCTAAGAACCAGGCTATGTCTACTCTGGGATAAAACCTGCAATAAAACTCAGAAACAATAGTGGAAGAACTCCAAAACTGCTACCTGTTCTGATGTAGTTAAATGTGTCCTCTTGGAGCAAGTCTCTTTTGAGGTCCTTCCTTCCTTTGTGGAAGATTTGGGCCCTTTGGAAATTTCCGTTCCCCTTCTCTTATGATATTTCTAACAAAAGAAAACAGAGTGCATGCTTCTGTAGCCTAAAATCCATTTGTTAGTTAAATTTGGACTACTTCTCTTTTTAATTGTCTTCTCAATTAGCCTGATTAGTATATAAACAGCACTTATGTCAGATTGTGTCTCAGTTCTTTCATTTCATTTCATTTATCTATTCTTTCATTTCAGTTCTGTCATTTGAATGGAAAAACAGAGCTTCTAGTTTTCTGCCATATTTCAATGTGTTTTCAAGGTCTTCAGCACTATGTTTCTGATATCCACTAAGTATTAGTGCATGATACAATATTCTTTGCTGAAGTTCCCAATTATGCTTACTGTGTTTGTGATTTAGACACAAAAGTAACATAAATTAGTAATATCAGTGTAAGTTATTTAAGCAACAGGAAATCCAAGTATGTCCGATCTATTCCAAGAAAGCAGTGTCTTTAGCCCAACCATGTAAATTTTACAGAATAGTTAGAAGTCTATGGAATGCAATGCTTCTTGATGTCAAATCCCAGTATAAGCTGCATTGTATAATACAATTCTTCTTCTCCACAGAGAGGTGCAGAGTGGGACTTTCTGAAGGATAAAAAAAGCCTCTTCCAGTAAGGAGAGATGCTGTCTATGGACACTCCATTCTTTGCCTTTCCCCTTGCCTTTGCACTTTTCTTTATTACTGGCCATAATTTGTCCTGAGTTTGGCTTGGGTAGGATTGTTTGAACTAATCCATACAATGGGGTTTATCCTTATGTTCAGATAAATAAGGTATTTTTTTCCCCTATGGAGCAGGTTATTGCAATCCAGCTGGAACAGCTCACTGATTAGGTGTTGGCTGTATAGTGGCAGGGAGGATGAAATTCTTGAAATGAAGCTGTGCTGCCCTCTATTACATGTTTGGGGAGTACCTAGAGAGAAGTGAGAGTAGGTTGTTCTCCTGACAACCTATGATAGTAGCATTCCTCCTGGGGGAAAAGTGGAAACAAATGTATTTATTGCTTTGCTCAACTTCGAATTTTTATTCAGTTTCTTATGCCTTATATTTTAACTGTTATGCAGGGTTATAGTACTTTAGATCAGAAGAAGAAATCTTTGGTGTGTGTTTAAATACAGGTGAACAAGTTTATGAATTTGTGAATTGTTTTTTTCAACATGAAACAAAGCCCTTTCCCCTGCCCAATGCAGTCAAAATGGAATTCAAATTCTCCAAGAATTATAATCTGTATGTAAGCTTCACTATTGGACACATCATTTCAAAAATAGCCATGTGAAGAAAAATATGTAATGCACTTATTGACAGAGAAAAGCCAATAAAACCAATCTGATTCAGGAAGCTGAGAAATAATTTAATAACTTTTTGACATTTTCCTGTAGTCCTTATTTACCTTATCAATAGTTATGGTGACATATGATTGTCAACTTTTTATATTAAACCAAACTAATAAATTAAACATGTTGTGTTTATACCTGATGAAAGCTGACGGTTTGGAAAGGTGTTAAAATATACTGACAGGTCTTGTTCATAAACTCCTTTGGTATAAATATGTAGATGACATCTTTAGATATTGTTTGTACATAGGCTGATAGGCAGGAAACGTTGACAACGTAACAAATGCAAATGTCAACCCCACAATTTAACCTTTCTGTGTAGGAAAAGATGTTAGTTTTAAGTTACATGTATCTTTTAACTTTATTTTCAAAGTTTTTTTTGAGCCTGTTATCATTGCCGTTTCATGTGCCAGTGAAAGTAACACTGCAATAAGAAAGATTTGCACTTAAGAGCTTTCCTCTGTGGTGTTCCTACTTAAATGACTACAGCTTAGATGGTGTTTTTTTCCTCTAATTCTTTTATTTTTCATGCTTGCCTGTTACTTTCTGAATCTCTTTGCAAAATAACCTGTTCATTCCTGAATTGCCAATGGTTTAGAGCTTTTAAGGGTGATGCAAGGGCAGCAAGCCAGTGAAACTATTTTTTAAATTTTAGTGCAGTTCATTGTAACAACAGACATCTGGCCTCTTCTTTAACCTGGATCAGGGTTGCTTCATATGCAGAATATTTCTGACTTGACCCCACTCGGCTCCATGGTGACATAAGCCCAGTATATGTTGTCTGCTTGACATTTTTGTCTGTATTCTCTGTAAGTTGCAGTTAGTATCAAATCTTGCAAAAGTTATGCCTAATTTCTGGTGGTCAGGGCCCTAAGGGCACCAGTGGTGCTTAAATGCCCTGAGCAGTCTCCTCCACATGCCCGTGGTCTAAGGCTCCAGTTCAGGCATGTGTCTCTTGTCCAGGGATGCCATGGGATGCGGCTCCTGATCTACCTATGGTCGAGCCCAGCTGTGATACTTGCCAAGATGGACTCTGAAAAAATGCTGGGCTGAACTTTGCCAGATGTCCCAAGGGATCTGTGAGTTCCCTTACCACAGTCTTTCTGTCTTTTAAAATTATTTGACCCATACACTGCTCAAGTAACACTTTTCTATTGCTCACCTATGCATGCATCCCTGTGGTCCCATGTCTGGGTGAGCTATGCAGGGTCTGTTATGTACCAGTATGGAGGACTGCTGGTGAGAATTTGTATTGCTGGCTTGTATTGCATTGACATACTGAGTATCTTGCACTGCTTTCAGAATGGGTGAGCCTATTTTGATCCCCATAACTGTGAGCAGAGTTCTCACAGAAGCCTTTGGCCTCTCTGAATTATGTCTCTCAAGGTCACATTTTAGGCTTGTTGAGAGACTTTGAGAAAAAAAAGTTGCTGCACTTTCATGCTTTTCACTTTCTATCACTCAGGCTTTTGTCTCTGGCTTCACAACCAAGATGAACTTTTCCATCATGTTCTTGATACTGCTTTGTGAAGATCTTCCTTTATCATTATTAAAAGTATACTCACCTGTAGATTGGAGATGCATTAGTAGATGTTTCATGTTGTTTCACTGAACTCTGGAGTTGTAATCTCTAAGAATGAGGGAATGCTTTGAATATTGACTCTATCATAATTAAGAATGTGAACCTCATTAAGGAAAATCCACTCTTTCCTTGAATCTCACCAAGTGTGCTGTACTCTTGTGTTGGAAAGAAGTTAAGCAGAAGTTTGTGATGAGGAGGTTGTGTTAATTGGTTTGTGATGCTGGATTCTTGGAGTTAAAAGAATGGCAGGAATTACAGTTTGCTAAATTTTAATGATAGAGGAGGAAGGTACTACCAGTTTTGTTGTCTTTCCTGTGTAAATGAATAAAGGATATTCACCATCTTGGCTGGACCTCTGTTATAAGTGAAACAGTGGTTTTGGGGTTCTCAAAGTGCCTATGTAGGTTCTTAATGAAAGTTAAAGTAATGGGTGGTTGGTGCAGGCATATAAATATTAATAGTTTTGGAAGGCTTCAGGTATATTAAAAATAACTCTCTTCCGGAATAATTAACAACTTTAACTTGGTATTGAATCAATCACCCAATTAGTGCAGTTCTGGTTTGTATTGTGGAACCTTTGGTAGCACAGTAATGCCAATCATTCTTTTTAGCAGAGATATTTCTGCAGTTCAACCAACTTATATATTATGTATTAATTAAAGGTAGCTCTCAAAGCATTTTTCTGTAGAGTTTTTCTTTTAGTTAGATGGATAGATTTGGGATGTGCATCTGTGATACTGCATAATTGGCAGAAAAAACCTCTGGTATTTGACTGTCCAAAGAACATGAAAGTTTTACTTTACCGAGCAACAATCATATTTTGTCAGATGGTTGCATTGACTTTCTGAAACAGTTGGAGAAAATTGATGAGACCTAATGTAAATGAAACAGTTACATTTGATACTTACCTCATGTTACCTCCCTGTTCCCAATAGCGCTGTAAGCATGTTTTGTATGGCTCTTAGTCCAAATCTTTCCCCAGGGAAATCACTGGAAGTTGTGGGACAAAGCTCTTTCATGTGCTGTTTAACCAACATTGACTTGGTTTCCGGAGTTATCTAACTAGGTAGTTTGATGTAATCGACTTCCTTGATACAAACTATAAATTGCTGCCCTGTATTAGTACAATTGGCCTTTTCTTTTTTTTTCTATTAAAAAAAAAAACCAAAAACCCAAACCCCATTCTTTTCTAAACCATTATTTGGAAACATAATTTTAAGATTCCAAATAACTCTAGCAGGGCCTGGGCACAGCGTAGCTGTAGTGTACTTTTGGAAATTGCTATTAATTAGCATCTGGTCCTTTAGCTTTATTTAGAAGCTTTTCTGCTCAGTGTAATACCAGCTCTCTTTTTCTTCCCCTAGGTTTTTTGTTGTTGTGTATTTCCTGCTTAATAGAATGTTTGTTTAAGTAGATGTAAGTGCAGTGAATTTCCTGGAAGTTACTCATTGGGGAAATTGAAATGAAATTTTAAAATATCATTAGGAATGCAAACAATAAATTCTTTCATTTGCTCTAGGCGTCTTTAGGTTGGAATGACTAGAAAAGGTTCTGGTTAATTAGAAGTAATTTGTTAGAAACCTGAATCCTTTTTTTTTTATTTCCTAGATTAAAACTCAGTTCCCAGCTGGATGCTTATAAGAGCAGGAATTGTAATTGTGAGATGATTAATTGCAAAAAGATGGATAATTGGAGTTCATATGATATGTCAAATATGTCTAAACTGAAAGGTTTTCTGCACGTTGAAAGAGATTGGCTGAAGTCTGGATGGCAGAATATTGAGCAAGGAGTGTTTTTAGAGATTAATAATCACAGATTGCTGCAAAAGGACTGGGCAGAGCTTGGCTATAAAGAGCTAACCCCTCCCAGCCCTTTCCTATTACTTCAGGTTTTAATTAGCATGGGTTTGGTTTTGTCCTCTTCCCTTTATTGCTGTTATGTGAATTGGAGATTAGGAAGCGCAGTAAACATCATACATCTAACACCAATGCTTAGAGACAAAGGTATCTCCTCCTTTCCACTAGGAAAGGCTCAGCCTACTGCAGGGTAACAGCTGAACAGTCCTGGTGGACTGGTACCCAAGTCTCTTGTGTTATTCCCTCCCCAGTGTCTTGCTCACAATCTTCTCTAGACTTTTTTAAGTTATGCAAAATTTGCTTTGAGTCCCTTTTTGCATTATTTTTTACTGTACTGAAATAATAATTTAAAAGGTGATACTTACACTATAAACTGCATCAGTGGCATTTTGTTTTCATTATCCCTAATAGATGCTTAGTAAAACAGTGCCTGGTGTTTTAAATTACTTCTGCTTTACTTTAAAATGGGAATTTATGTTTGAATAGCCTATTGTTCTGTTAGCTACTACAATGTACTTCAAACCACACAGTGTTATAATATTCGCTGTATTTTAGAATCATATAAAATATTTGTTCCCCCTATTCTCCCCCCATGCTCCCAACTTATAAACTTCATGTCTCAATAAGGAGTTTCTCAATAAGGAGTTTCTAACCCTTGGAAATACTGCTTTACAAATTCAGCTAATGACCCAAATACAGCTTGTTTGTTGTGTATGAGTTGTATTAAAATAACGCACTGTATGTGTATTGTCATTAATGATATGCTCATTTTGATAATGGAGCTGCAGTCTCTTAGTATGTAGTCCTTGGGGAGATGCTGCATTTTTTTAACTAAGTATTGTTCTGGCTCCTTTCCTTGATTGGCCCAGAAATAGCAATCAGCTGGGGAGCAGGATGACATGCCTCTTAGCGATCCCTTTTATCTTTGAGATGAGTATCAACATTGTATGCTTCCTAATGGAAGTGTAATTTAATGAAATCTATTGGGTAAACATACTTCAGATGTTCAAAGGAGGTGACAAAATTTTTGCTGGCAGCCAGGACCTGGCTGGTTTCCAGCTTGCCTTTAGCTGCTATGCATATAGCATTGAGAGAGGCACTTAAAATAGGAACACGAAGTATTGTTTCTATTGTGTTTTGGGTTGTGGATTTTTTTTTCCCCCTTCTGTTTTATTTTCCTTATTTTTTATTTTTGTGATATTTGTATTAATGCCCTCTTACTTCCAGGGAAATGTTGTGTGAGGTCAGTTTTCCCCTGTTCCCCCAAAAGGCAGATAACAACATTAAACTCAGGGGACATCATTGGCACAGAATGTGCTGCATACTGGGGAATGGGGGTACATGGGGTGAGTAATGGAGATTGCTGTTAGTTGCTCCATGCAAGTTCCTCTGCAGACTGATAAAATCAAACACCCTGTTTTAAAGATTGTGGCAGAGCACTTTTCTTTTATCCATAATAATTGCTGATGCAGAACTGCCCTTTATGAGGCTTTGTAACAGATGGCTGGGAGTGGAAGAAAAGCTGCTCCAACTTCCACCTTGCTAAAAGGAGACAGTTATCCCTCTTAGCATTGCTCCCTAAACATAGAGCACAGTGATCCCCCTCCCTCCACTTTCTGGTAGCAAACTTGGCAGAAAGACTGGAGGATTCTATCATCAGTATTGTCCATTTAAGTGGATGTTTGACTGGTCAGCTGGTGAATCTTCTTGCTGAGGACCTGATGATTTGGTAAACTAAGAAAGTTTTAGAGGGGAAACACATTATCATTTAGATATATTTTAATATGTCTAAATTTTCTTTTTACATCTGAGGTCAAAGGCAGGTAGTTCTTCTTCAAAGACTTCCCCAGAGAGCAGAATTTGGGAATGAAGAATGTGCATAATCTGCCTTTTGCTGGCTAAATCAGAGCTTCTCATTGTGGCCCACTCTATGTCCTGCTTGATATCCTATGAAGAAGACTCATTCCTAAGCTTACATTGTCACTCTCCTATGAATGCTTGACTTATTTGATTATTATGGTTTTATTGTGGTAACAAGTGAGTTTTTTGGACTGGAGGAAGTCATGTTCTGCCAACAGGGAGCTTGCTCCATATGTTCCAATTTTGGGTGCAAATGCAGGGTTAAACAAATGACTTGTAGTGTTGCAAAGCTTGTGTTCTGTGTGAGGACAGTAAATAGGTATCAAAATGAAATAAGATGTAAAATGAAGCAAAATATATTGGTTTTTGACAAACAATGGAAAAAGATAGGAAAGTCTGAGGGAAAAATTCAGGATATGTCAATGTACCTGCTCTTTTTATAACTGCAGGCTATAATGGTCATACAAAATAAATCGTAGTTGTATTGAACCACCATCATTCAACATTTTTTTGATTCTTCAGCCAAACTGCATATTACTTTAATGCTTACTGTATTTTACAAACTTTTCTAATGATGCCCAAAGTTTGTGCAAGACCCAGGTGTATACTTATTTATGTATGTGTGGACACGTGTACAATGTTGTGCTGTATATGGAGTACATGAATGCCAGTTTAGCTTGTGGCACCTGTGGGATGGTTAAAACTATATATAATTTAAGACTATTTATATATAAACACACTTTATTTAATTTTGTCCTTGCATTGATGCTGGGGACGGGTGAGGAGAGGCAGGAAATGGACAAAATTAGAGGCAGCAGACAAGTTTATGACTTATATATATATATGATATGAACTCAAAATAATTAAAAGGTTCACCAGGCTTTCAACTTAACAAAATTTATCAGTGGATACACAAAAGTATTTTCCAAAATAAAATATTTGGCAATGTTGTGAGATGTCTTGGCTTGAGATCTGCTCCTTTGAAACTTCATTTGAAGAACATGGAAATAAAGTGAAAGGTTTTTCTATGCTTTTGGGGGATCTGTTAGCATTGGTGTCAAAATACCCTGAAGTGATATCTTAGTATCTTATTTATTTCTCTTTCTGTTCTGTAATGCTTTCTTTAGCTATAAATCAATGCAGTGGTGTAGTATTTGCATTGGTTCTTTTGTATAACCTTTGTGGATGTGCACACAGCTTTTAAAGTCTGGTTTCGGTTTCAGAAAACTGTGCTACAACTTTATTATAGAAATACAAAATCTGCTGTGATGTGATTATGCTTACTCTGCCTCTTACATGGTAAAATTAGGCTTGAAGGAAGCCAAGCATTGGATCTTACAGTTTTGCTCCCCTGCAACTAATTGCCAGTTGAGAATCCCAGGCAGCTAACTGCTGGAGGTTTGTGAGATAGTATTTATGCGCCTCATATCCATACTTTGCATTTTGGAAAAGGTGCTGACTTAAAGCTTTTTCATCATGGTATTTTTCTGAGTTTCTCTTCCACCAAGGACATAATTAGATGGTAGTCTGCTTCCTCTACCTCTTTTCCTTCACTTTTTTCCTCCTGATCTGTTCCCTCCCTCACAGCCATCCATATTGCTTCATGCCCCAGTGCAGAAGATTAAGCTGCTTCTGAGGCCACCATCAAAAGCTACTTTCTGACTAGGTCTGTAGGAAGATGCAGAAGCATTACCTCTGACTACTGCCAGTGCCGTCTTTATCATCTTTTTTTCCCCCATTGTCAAGCCATCATTTGTAGCTGCTGTAAGCTTTTACCTGTAGAATCTTAAAAGGTTGATATTTTTTCAGGAAGGACCCTGAAGAAGTCACTGCTCAATCCCAATGGCTTTCAGAGCTGAACAGCTTAGACCTCTTAAAAATTCTTGTCTTATGTCTTCTCTGGTGGGATTTTCAGATTCTCATGTGTAACCTGTAAAAAGATGATACGTTGAAACCTGTACCTCATTTCATGGTTCAGGAGGGCTTGTTTTTTTAGCTTATGTAAGTGCTTTTGAAATTTCATCCTTTGACAAGATCTGTCTCAAGAAACACATTTCAGTCTGAGCAAGGTAGTGTTTGAACAGCTGTGAATTCAGAAAGAATCACTTGCCATTTGGGGAATTTCACTGATACATTTTCTTTCATGTGAAATTCCAGTATGGTTGAGCAACCAATATATCCAGGGGCCGTTCAGGTCCTTGGGCCTTTCTGGTAAGGTAGTAGAAATGGAAGCTTGTAACAGGGCTAATACTTAGGTTGTTGGAGGAAGGGGCAGAATATGCATCAAAGGTTTTGAAATGTTAGATCTTGCAAAGTTTGCAAGAAATTCTGGAATGTTACCTCAAGAATCTTTGACTAGCAATCATCCTCTTCTAGGGCATGATTCAGGATGACTCTGCAGTCTGGGAAACTGTTTGTCCTTACACAGCTCTTACTGAGAAAAAAATACTGAACTCCAACGCAGCTCTTATTCCATATTGTCTAAAAGGATTGCATTTTCTTATTTAAAATTGTATGAGGTGGATGAATGTCAAGATTGCAGTGGAACTGAAACTATAGTCAAGGGAGAGACAAAATTACGTAGTGTTGCATAACATTCAGAATATTACGGTACTGGAGGTGATCAATTCACTGAAGGGTAGTTCTTGTAAATTTTTCCTATAGGAAAGTATTGATAAATTAGAGAGAAATGGGACATCTTAGAAAAGTCAGCACAGTAATACATCACATTTGCCTAGTTTATCAGACACTAGAAATAGTGCTCAGAAAACAGTGGTATATCTGCAGGTACATTAAGACTGTCTGGATTAGGTTGGACCAGAAGCCCAAATAAGCTTTATGCTGTTTCTCTGTGCGAAAGAAGTGAGTAAGAGGTATCTGGAATGGTCTCTAGTAGCACTGATAAAGCTTCCTGTCTAGTAAGTTAGATATCTGGGTTCCAAAGTTATATAGTGATTTCTGCATTGCACGGAATTATTTGGGATTAGAGCTATTATCTGCTTACACTTAAGCAGATATTTGTATTATACAAATGAGATACCTGTATCCAAAGACATAGTTTTGGAAAATGTTTCATTATGCTTGTAACTTGCACTTGTATTTACTTTGCAAGTGCATGTTTTTTAATGCATATGAAGCCATCTATTCTCCATCTGGACTCTAAAATATCAGATGTAGGTCTTCCATGAAGGTGGTAAGAAGTGCAATTAATCATTTATCTGCTAGGTGTCAGCAAAGGTTCTCTTTCAGATAAATAAATTAAAAATTGTATGCATTTATACTCTAGATCTTGAGACTGTGTGGCTCAAATCTATTTGGAGGCTGAAAATGAATTTCTAAAGATATATTCAGGGAATACTTAGTGTCTAGAAGATACAGCTGCACTTCATAATCTTCATTTAATTAATTCACTCCATTGCATTTTTCTTGATGTATGCAACTTTGAACCTCTCTCTAATTAAGCAAAATTAACAAGTTTACTGTGTGTGGAGAAGATTTCATACATTTTCATCCAGCAAAGGTTTTTCAAAAAATTAAGTTACTCTTGGATAAGAGAGAAAACACTTCTGTAGGTTAGGTCAAAAAAAGTTAATAAAGGGTAAGAAGAAATTGTTGATTTTCACAGTGAAGGAAGTCAACAGTGGTGTTCCATATCTTCCTGTCTATCAACATATTTGTAGATGGTCTTGATATAAAGAGGAAAAAGTTGACCAAGTTACTGGTGATACTATAATGCGCAGGATAACAAATGGATTGGGGGATACTGAGTGTCTGAGTTTTAAACTTGCAGATGGAGCTCATTGTTGATAATTATGAAGTGATGCACCTGGTAGAAGAACAATTCTGGCTCTGTATTCCCAATGATGGGGAAGTGTTGTTGCTTGGTAAAAATGTAAGTCCAAATTTAATAGTAACCGGAAAAGAAAATGAGATTTTGGGAATTATTAGGAACAGAATAGAGCCTGAGATAAATCGTCACTCTACTTAAATACATTTATGACTCCTCAGTGCTTTGTCTGATTAGGATTCCCTGTTCCCTGAACAAGCACAGTCCTAGAAAATAGTTCTGCTGTTGATTATGAAAGCTCTGGAGCAGCTCGGTATGGGCAACTGGGTAATGAACAGAAATTCTTCAGCTAGGAAAAGAGGGAAGTGATATATAGAGATGATTACATAAAGCAAGTGGCATTTCTGACATTGTCAAGCAGCTAGTCAGCATTGCTTGCAATATGTATCAGGTGGCATCAAGCTCATTTGCTGAGCAAGCAATTAAAAAGCAAGGAAAAACTTTGCCACACAAGGTGTTATAAAGCTATGTAATTTATTGCTAAGAATGTTGCAGAAGCCAGATTACTTAATATTACTTCTTAAAACAGGAGAGAGCATTAATGTTGGGAAGTGTCCTGCAGACCATCCCAAGGTGAATGCGCAAAGAGAGTGCACCAAAACAGGAATTGTGCACCTCTCCTCCTTCTGTGGGCATTCTAATATTGGTTCTCAATAGATAATAGACATGAGACTTGATCGACCTCTGACCTGAATTTGAATGGTCAATCAGCTCTTTAAGTTGTAACTTTTCCTGCCTGTTCATGGCTCAGAAGAGGATGCAGTCACTTTCACTGGATTGTACCCAGGTTAGATACAACCACTGCAAGTGTCTGGACTTTCTAGCTCTGGCAGTGTTGAACTTTTTGCTTGGATAAGTCATTATTAGATTTAGTCATTATTCCAAATTAAAAGCTTGGCATCATAACCGACATGTGTTGGTTTATTTGAGTTGATAGATGAATATGTTTAGCCTTCATCCTACACAGAAAATAAAGAAGACTTTCTTTGTTCTGGAGTAATCACTAGTTCTGGAAATAGTGCAACTTAAATGGGGAAAACACTGAAACACTTATTTGGGAATATAAACAAATTTCATCCATGACAACTCTGACTCATTCACTTTATAGAAGCTATCTTGAGAAAATCTCTCTAAGTGGAAATACTTTAAAGTTTGTAAACTTAAGATTTATATGCCTACTTCAAGATAATGCAAATATTAATCTGTACGTTTCTGTGGTGTTGGTTATGCACACACTTCTTATGCCTTATAAAAAGTCTTGAGTTTGTAATTAATTATAAACAAATTAAGAAAATTTTAATACCCACTATGATAGTAATCATTGCTGTTCTTTACATATAGCTAAGATTTTTGGAAGTGTTCTACTGGAAGTGCAACTTTTTTTACTTTTTGTCTGAAGTAGTATTTATTAGACTATTGAGTCTGACAATTCAATTCACTCAGGCTGGTAATTTTTTTAATGTAACCATGTAACTGCACAGTAAGCCTAGTATTTCCCCCTTAGCTCTTGTATTAATGAGAAACAGTGTTGTCTAATATTACTGTGCGACTTGTAATTCAGTAAAGCTCAAATAACTCCCTCAGGCTTGGTGACCATGCTGCGGCAGATGCTTTAAAGTCAGAAAGATGTCCTCTCTGCACAAAGGACTTCAGTATCTGACCTCTGCGTTGGCTTTTCTAGTGAAGAATAGTCCCACTTTGCTGTTACTAGGTTTATGGAACAACGCAGTTGTTTTACTTTTTTTTTAAATAAGCCAGTATTTTATTTTCCTATTTTATGCTCCTAGTAATTAAATTTAAAAACTTTAAAACTTAATTACTTGATCTCTAGACTTTCAGCTGTGTTCCTCTATTAATTGTTGTCTCAAAGACCTTATTGATGCAGCCACATAGCTGGTGTTCATATATACCCTGCTCATTCAATGGGAAAATATGATAGGAATGCTGTCACTGTGCAGTGAGAAAAGTTTAATGTTTTCTCCAATTCAAGTCTTATTAGAAAGAACTTTAGCCATTGAGATTTGAGGGGGGTTGTTTTGTTAAGTTCTATCATGCCAAGGAAGTTGCATTCTTACATTTTCTGTTCAAAAAATAATCAGTTGATCAATCTTTTCCCATCTCTCTTATACACTTTTTCACCAAAGGATTTTCTCCCATCCCAGTTTTCTGAAATGCAAGTTGAAAGATGCAGGTAGATTTTGTTTACCTCTTCTTCAGCTCCTGAATTCCACATAAAAGGTTCATAGTCCCACAAAGAAGATATTAAAACTTCAAATCTTGGCAGAGTGGTATTTTTACTAGATATGAGAAAAAGACAATGACCACAGGAAGCAAGTAACTGTGTACTTCTGTTCATTGAATAACTTGTGTCAATATAGTTTACGTATGCTTCCAAAGCTTTTACTCTAAAGGTCTATTAGAGTTTTTTGAAATTTGTGTTTTGATTGCAAATCAGGCAGATTGAATAGCAAATAATTACCATCACCAGAACAATTTTGTATCAATTTTGTAACGCTGTGAAAAGATTGTCAAATGTCTAATTTAATATTACAGGTAAACCTGAAATCATCATACAAGATGCCAATAGTGTTGCATTCTTTCCTTCTTCCCTTTACAGAGCAGGACTAGAATGACAAAAGTATGTGTACCTATGCAGATATCTTGGCTGCATTATGTTGTCTCTCATTTTGCACTTGAAATGCAGAGTTCCCTTTCTAAACTTGTTCTCTCATGTGATCTATGGAAAGTTGACTCTAAAGCAAGCAGGAAGAAGGCCAATTGTTCTAGTTTCTCAAATTGTACACAGGTTTTTGGAGATCAAAGGGAAATAGTGGAACAGTGGAAGAGACCTAATTACATTTACACTTGTAACATATGGAGTAGAAGATCAAGATTTTAGATTAATCATTCTAGATGTTCAATAAAACCCTATAATTTTATAATATTAGGGACAAAGCTAAGATGCTGAGTAGCTGCAACTGCTCAAGACTTGGTTAAATCTTTTTATCATCTTTATGCATTTTTAAAAGTAAATATAAAATTGTCATGGCAGCTCTGTACTTGCTACAAAGCTAAGTTGTCACCATTTTTGTTGCTATTAATTACTTGACTAATGGCTCGTATTTATACTATTTATATGCAAATTATTTAATTAAGATAGAGGTTGAGCTATGGGCTCTTCGCCTTCCACTGATTGCTCTTTTGTTCTGGTTCCTCAAATGGAAACAATTCCAGGCAGCAAATGTGTAATCCAGGTCTTCTTTTGTGCCCCGTGCTGGAAGAATGACACTTTATGCAGCATTAGCATTTATAAACCTGGATGTAGGAGTTGGAGTGTGAGCACAACATCTCATTCTGTTGAATTCGAATGGAAAAAGGGGAATCTTAGATTATGTTGTAAGGGTAGAAGATGCTGTCCTGAGGTTGAATAGCTCATAGAAAGTATTAATGGCATGGCTTTATGGGTGATTCTCTTTTCCTTGTTCCTGTAAGGTCAACCATATGTTAATGTGCTGTTTAAAACTCACAGTGATAATCATAGAATTGTACAATTGCCTAGGTTGGAAAGGACCTTTCAGGTCATCTAGTCCAACCATCAACCTAACACTGACAAAGACCATCACTAGACCATATCTCTAAGCACTGCATATATTGCTTTATGTAGGAAATCTCTACACTTAGAAATGTTTTGAGCAAAATGTGGTAATGGGACAACTGAAATCTTTCTTACGGTTTTTGTAAGTTTGGAAAATTTCATTAAAAGATGCTTTAGATCATTGGAAAGAAAGCAAAATGTGATGCTGATGCATAGAAAAAGGTAGATGTTTGTCTCCAGTCCAAATGTAGTAGAAGTGGAGACAAAAAGTCCTGGATAGCAGACCCATAACCAAAATGCATTGTGAGTAGAAAACTCTTTCATCTTCAAACAAGGCACACTGTATTGATAAGGATTTCTTTCTTTTGAGCTAATAGAATATGATATCACATTCTTCAGCAGAAGGACCAACCTTACCAGAGTTACCACCCTTTGAGAGTCAACTAGGTGATGTGGCATGTCATTCATTATGATCTGTGGAATCTGATGCTAGGAGATAACCACTGAAACATGCTCAATGCAGATGAGTGAGTTGCCTACTTAGGGGAGTGATTACTTAGGGGTAGCAGCAGCAAATAACTTCTTTGAAGAAATTCCTAACTACATTCAGCACATTGAATCAAACTGATGCAGATGTTGGATTAAATGTGGGGTAAGAAGATGGACACAGCTAATGCAGTACATAAAGAAGACTTATATGTTGACATGAAGTAAATTGTTTGGAAAAATTCTTTCTGTTGGCAAACATGCAGAGGTCAGATTATATATTCTTATTGCTCTTAGGGATTTTAACTCCTTGGCCATGTAGAAATAGCTTAGGGGCTGTGTAGTTTCTTTTTTCTTAAAAAATTATGTTGCCAACAGTGCAACAGAGAAATCAAACATTTCATTGCTTCCCGTATTGCTAATGAAGCAAGAGATACAGAGGTCACGGTTATTTTTGCAAACAATATTTTCTTGAACCATTTGCCTTTTTAATGTCTGGAATATTTCCAAGTTTGTATATATATGAATAATAGAATAATTTTCTGTTTAAAATTTCTCCAGAAAGTCTTAAAATGAAGGGAGAGGATCATCAGTAATAGAATCTAAACTTATAACTTTGACATCACTATGTATTTAACATAGATAAGAGAATGGTGAAACCCAAATTAACTTAAACTGCAGGCAAACATACAATTTACTTCCCCTGTATTACCTGTATACTAAGAGAGTATTAGAAGGACTTTTTCTGTGAATTTTGCCAGGAGATGACTTTCAAATCAATAGGTTTTGCTTGCTCTACTGTTCACTTTATTTTGTGCATTCTTTCTGTAAGTGTAGTTATTGGTGGGGTGTTATTTTTATTCAAGGGAATGTTTTTTTATATAATTTTATTGCTACTAGTGCTCAATTTTACATTATAATTTTGTGTTTCTTTTTTTGCATCATAATAATTTCTAAGGCAAGAAATTATGGTGGAACAAAGACAAGATTGCAGCTTCTTTTATTTGTCAGGAAAGGAGGTAGAATATCAGTGAACAATCTGAGGGGGTTTTTTAACTGAGTTTAAAAAATGCCCTGATATAAAACCAAAAGAATATTGGAAACAGCAGAAGGCAAGAACAAAAAGGCAGAAAAAAATGATTTAGACAATTATTTAGACAAATTTCATTTCAGTTAGCTTGTAGATGAAAGTTTCTTTTTTAAGTGCTGTAGGCCATAAAAGAAAAATAACTTCTTGTTCAAATGCGAAGGCCTGTGTAGTGTACTACCAAGTTTCACAGGAAGAATGTTATCAAGGTCTTCTCATGAATGGTGTGTTAGGGAATGGGGTCACTCGAAAAGGAATAATTACAGTGATCAGAAGATTCCTTTGAAAATATTGTGCTAGACCTTCTGTGTGGTTTGTGGAAGAACAGAAATCAGTTTTGCTCCTTGTGTGGGCTAACAAAATGTATTGTGTTTTGTGCAGCTACTTCTATCTTAGCCCCAAAAGATGCAGACATCACCTCAACAGTGCTCTCAGCCTCCGTAAGGTCATTGCCTGGAAACCACATCTTGGCATTGTTAGAAGTACAACATGCAACTGCATCATATGACCAATTGCAAAAGTTCAGTCTTGAACTCTAATGAGTCTTTGCTCATCTCCTGTCTTAGCAGCACCAGTTGTTAAATAATTAATCCCTCTTTGATTTTACCTCTTCTTGTGCTCTTGTAAACTTATTTGTATTATTTCATGTTGTATTTTATTCGTACTCAGCCTCTCCCACTGGTTTCAGAGCACAGAGTTACTAGAAAGAATTAATTTGAGGAATGCTTTTTCAGCCTTTGTATAATGTTCATACTGAGGATCTGTGATCTACAGTAATTCTTATTTGTTTGGAATATAGTAATTTGTTCCTGTCAGCGCAGGGGCTGGTTTGTTGTTTTAAATTGCTGACTTCTGTTTTTGTTGGCATGCTCCCCAATACAAATTGAACATCTGACAAAAACCTATTTGTGTGACACTTCAGTCAAGATAGGTGCGCTCTGTGTTCCCTAGCAGTACCATTTGAGGTCCTCAGGATAAAAGTTGACTGAATGCCAAGATTTTAGTAGAGCTTGTTTGTGAAGATAACAGAGGTAATCCCCATTTCTCAGCTCTGTGAAGCAAATGGACAAAAGGGAAATATGCATGCACACCATTCTCTCAGAGATAGTAGACCAGTAGTTTCTTCTTAGTCACAATGGGGAATATCGAAGCCTTGAGAGAAGCAGAAAGCTCAGACCAGGGATGCTCATTTTGAAATTAGAGAAAATAGAAGATTCTTCTCCCCCTTTAGCAGAGAGTGTCTAAATAAACTTTTCAGAGGATCTCTTTTGTGGCTGTCTGGCAATTTCTACTCTTAAGGGTTTTTTTCTTTTATGACTTAATTCAGATCATTGTAGATCTGAAAGTTGATCAAAAAATCCAACCACTAGGTCTTGATCCTGTTTTCTGGGGTGATACAAATTTAGAGGCTTAGGGGCCATTTATGGAAATGGTATTTAGGAAAACACATGCTGGTTTCTAATGATCCCCTGTAATGTTTCTTCCAGAATAAAGTAATATACTGAAATGCCCTCTTTTTTATGAGATGGTTAGATCAGTAATGTGAAATCCAAACTAGGAATCCTAGTTGCCTCACACGTTCAGATAAAATAGTTTTTATGGTACAATAATTACATTTTATCCCCAAATAAAAATATTCCCCAACTCAGCTGTATACAACATTTTTTGCTTATTAACTGCATCTCTTGCATTTTATAGTTAATGCTCAAATATCACCCTTCTGATTTACTGCAGAACAAGTTTTTCCTTGGTTGACAGGCATACAAGCCATACATTTAGTCTTGAAGACTTCTTACTAGTTAAAACCTGTTACTCCAAGGGCATCTTTTTGGACAATTTGTATGTACTTTGATACTTGGAAGGTGTCAGGATGTCTTTGAGTATAAAATCACCATAATTTTATATGCATATTTTTTAATACTCCAATATGCTAGTTAATTCCTTATCCATTTACTTGTATCTCCTGAAAGACACCAATTCTTGCTTATTTCTCTTGTAGCTCTAGATTTATTGATCTGTTAATTCAAATTCTGTAATTGTGCAGTTTTTTGTACCTTGCAAAATCTAGGTAAATAAATGAAAGTGTGTAATCATACAGTGCATTCAAGATCAGTTGGAACTGTATTTTGATTTTCCTTGATCTTTCAAACTGAAATACTTCTTACCTGTTGAATTTTTTCTTTTTATTGAACTTTCTCCATCTCTTTTGCAGAGGAGCTACAACAAAATATTTATAACCTGCAAACTGATGATCAATAAGTTTTAAAAACAAAAGTTTATTGATTTTCATCATCCTGCTGCCAAAAAATGTCCATTTGTGGTCAGAGGCAATAGTTCTTGTAAAGTTTTAGGTCATATATTATGCATCACATGCATCTTGGTTAAGGGGAAAATGTATAAACTGTCACCAGACAATCACCTAAATATTTTCCTTGGGGTCTCTACTTCATAGGTGCTTGTAAGTGTTGTAATGTGAAATGTTATAATGCTTGCCATTCTCCTATCAAACCATATAGCTGCCTGTAGTAACAGTGCACAATGTCAATGGACAAAAGGCAGCAAGTATTTTCAAGGTTTATTGTAAGGAAGGTGATCCCATGTGGGAGGTGAGAAGGAGTTCAGGAGAGGACCCAGGTATCTGAGCACAGGGAGGGAACCCATAGGGAATGTCAAAATGAGTAGTGAAATACAGAACAAAATATGATGTATGTGATGTTGCATCACAGTTTGTTGTAGAAAAAGTTAAGTTTGGTCACATTGGAGAAAGCAGGTGATAAACTGGGGAGGAAAGGTACAAACTGTGAAAGGTCTAAGACTTGTGAATGACTGGGAAAGGAAAGGAATGGTGGGTACATCACTGGAGAATTTAGTAGAATAGTTGCTATGTCTCTATCTTTGTGTGGGTTCACTTTTAGGTTGAAATTTTAACCTAAAGTTATTGCACAAATTTGAGTCGATCCCTGAAAGCTTAAAAAATTAAAATCAATTTATGTGTTACATGCTTGGATTTGTTTTCCTTTCTTTCCTTGATATTTTCTGTCTTGGGTTTGCATGTCAGATTCCTGAATTGGAGTTGGAAAATACTGTGTTTGCCATATGCTATCAAACTTTTTCTTTGTGTTACATCATCTTTATATGATGCCAACAGCTTTGTTATACCAGAAGTTTCTGAACTGTGCCATACAAGAACAGCTGGTGGGGTGGAGGGACAGATGTTTGGTCAAATGGTACCGAGCCTTTCTTGTACTTCAAAGGTGCTGAGCAGAGATATAAATTACTATAGAGTATTTTCCTATTTTTCTAACCTGAATTATGTGAATATTTGCTATAGTTTTTTCAGGGATTGGGGAAGAAAATTACCCCTATGAGCAGAGACTGGAAAGTGGTTCATTAGAAATTTTTTTCTCACTGTGGAGTTTCCTCCGTAGAGATAAGAACCTCAGAATTAAATTAATGTTGCCATCATGGGCCCCATAGTAGAGATGTTACAAGATTCTGCAATATAAATTAATTGCTTTTGTTATTTTAATTGTTACCTTCTTTGGAACTTCAGTTTTGTTCAAATGCAATGGGATAACTTTTGCATTTAATCTTTGCCCTAATATTGAGATCTGAATATCTATCTTCTTGGGCATGAATGCTTGTGCAGTTTCTATTTAAATAAAAGCACTATTATGTAAGCAGTAGCCATCAAGGTTTATTAAGGATGAAGATCTTAGATGTACCTTAAACTCCCTGAACTGCTGATCATCAGAAACTGACAAAGTCTACTGAAACGAGAATCATTCCAGCCCTGCTCTGTTCCTTAAGATTTCCCCTTGTTATCCATTAATGGCCACTATAGGAGGCAGTACAAGTTCTGGACTAATTGAAGCTCTGACTGATGGCAGTCTTTATGCAGTCTTACATAAAGTGAGCTTTTCCTTAAGGTTCACACTACATAGTCTTGACAGTGAAAATCTAGGCAGCTATGAACAAGATCAATAGAAATGTGTAAGGATTGTTGGTGACAACATAGGAACAAGGACAAAACAGAAATACTCAGTGAATTTTTTGAGGCTGGACATCAATATTTACTGGGAAATGAGCTACTGCCAGTATCAGTGTTTCTCATTATTCTTTTTGTTGTGTGCGTGTCCACTTAGAGCAGAATTTCTGACTATGCTCCAGGTAAGGGGAAAAATAACAAGTTAGCTGAAGTCTGTCTATCAGAAAGACACTTTAATGTCAAATGTTTTGTAAATACCAGTAGTTTTTATAAATATACTGCCTTTCTTTTACACTGTTACAAATTCTGCAAAAATAAACCAAGTAGTGGCTATTTTTTACTAGAGATATGTGCATTATAATAACATTCATTTTTATCATTTTCCATACTTAATGAAATGAGAATTGCTTATAAGTATTTTCAATGAGGAGCCTCAAATGCAGAAGCACTATGGAAAGTAGAAGGACTTTAGTCAAATAAATTATAGGTAGTGGATTAGTTGTTGACTTTTATCTCAGGTAGTGTAAAGCAAGAACTGCTAATCATCAGCTTGTGTGAAAACTAGAAAATGCCATGTTTGAACATCGTGCTAGTATTTTATCATATTAGCTATTGATTTAACACAGCATGAAACAACTGGTTCTGTCCCAGTAGTTCCTGGTGGGGAGCAGAGAAGGTACAGATTTACTACTCCTTCAATCTGCTACAAACTTCAAAGACCAATTGTGACCACTTAACTACTAAAATTACTAAGCACAGACATTTTTTCTCTTTTTCAAATACAGTCAGGTGCCTGTGTGTAAGTGTAGATGGAGGGTGAGGAATTCCAACTAAATCACGTTAAGCCAAAAATAGTAAATTACAAAAGCATGGTTAGCAGGATCCAAACATCCCTTCTGACCAGGCCATGTTATACAGAAATTATATTTCATTTTCCTTATATTAATCACTTGTTTGAGCTAGTGTGCTTGTGGTCCAAAGTACTTATACTGAAATACACAGAGTGAGCACCTTGTGGGTAGTTTGTATGCAAACCACCTTAAATATGCTGTTTTACTATTCAGGAATGGTTTGGGTTGGAAGGGACCTTAAAGATCATCGTGTTCCAACCTCCCTGCCATAGGCAGGGACACCTCCCACTAGACCAGGCTGCCCAGTGCCTTGTCCAGCCTAGTCTTGAACACCTCCAGAGAGGGGGCATCCACAACCTCTCTGGGCAACCTGTTCCACTATTTCACCACCCTCACTGTAAAGAATTTCTTTCTTATGTCTAGTCTAAATCTATCCCCCTCAAATTTATATCCATTGTTTCTAGTCCTCCCATCCAATATTATGTTAAAAATTCCTTCCCCTGCCTTTCTGTAGGACCCCCTGCGGTATTGATAAGTATATGCTGTTTTCCTATTTAATTTTTCTTTGTATCAAGCATTATTTTATATTGCATTTAATGGTTAAGTCAGAAATTATTCTCTGCTACTCATACTGAATGGGGTTTTTCACATTTATTGTGAATAATATTTTAGGGCTCAACTCAAATTTTCTTATTCTGTGTATTAGTTTTAGGAATGTAAAAACATATATTATTATCCGGGGGGAGGGACGTTAAGCTACCTCTGAGAGTGTGTATGCTTGATGAAAAAAGGACACTTCCTAAAAATAGCTTTCTATGCACTAAAAAGTATTTTTGGAAAGGCCTGCTTAAGTTTCTTTAGTTTAAAATAGATCCTATCAGAGTGGCACAAGTGTAGGTGGGAAAACTCAGCTACCTTGGAAAGATCTTATTCAGCTGACTTGTCCTCATTCCAACTGTGTGAAATGAGATCCCTCTTTATGGTTTCCTTTTGGTTTTTCACTCACAATGGACAGAGTGTATAATTTATTAATAGAACTGAGCTCTGTAGCAAAATGGGACTTTTAACTAGAAAGCCTAAAAAAATACCAGCCTTCCTAGGCTTTATCTACTGTAAGAAATTCAGGGACTGGGAGAGTTGCAAAAGATGATGGTAGTAGTATTCATGAATGGCAACTGCTTCAGTCCAATTATAAATTTTCATTTCAGTTGCCAGTCTCCACAGTGTCTGGCCAGAGAGTACAGGTACAAGCTGATAAAGACAATTAAGTAACAAATGGAGGAAGGAAGTAACGCTTAGATGCTTCTTTCTGGAAGAGGAAGGAGCTGGTGGAAAGTACCAGCAGGTGTCTTGTTACTGTTAGCAGCAGGAACCTAGGCTCCAGGTGGAAATGCTGGCTGAAACAAAGATATTTTAATAAACATTTAATGTTTTGGTTTATCTGAGATGTTTATCATGCTTTACCATGGTGTGATCTAATTAGTTTTCTGCCTCCCTAAGATTTTTTTCTCCTGGCTTCACTGTCTTCAGAAGCCCTTTTTTTAAAGGTTGGCTCTTACGCCATAAACCTCCCCTTGGAGAAAAATGGCTTGATGTTTTCACATTCTCAGTTCATCTGTCTCTTGGTCCAAGACACTGGAATTTGTCTTCCATTTCCAAGATTTTGGGATTTCCAAGATTAGGGACCTACCACAAAGCATAAAGGCATTGACCCACAAGACAGAACAAAATACATGATCCTAATGTGCAGTTCCTTGTCATTGCATACACCAGTTCTAAGTGCAAAGACATGCTACAGTTAAAGCAGACTCAAAATAGGCTAGTTTTTGCTGGTCTTCATGCAACAGAGACTTCTGGAAAGGAATGTGACATAAGCAACTGTCTTTCAATGCCTGACATGACTCTGAAGAGCAAAAGTCTTCTAGTATTTGAGTCTGGATTCACTTAAGTGATCAAAATGATCCTTAAACATATCTGGAGGTGAGCCTGAGTTTGAGTGGAGGACCAATTCATCTGTCAATGATATGGGCTCAGTTTAGGTTGTTCCTGTTCTTTGTTGAAGTCTTGACTTGTTTTTTTTGTCTTCAAATCCATGTGTGGATCTGTGCAACAAAATCCAGAATTTTTCTCCCTTAAGGACCCCTACAAACCAAATAAATGGTAACCTTATAGATTACTTTGAATCTGTGTCAGCTGTGGTCTTGCATCTGAACTATATTTATTTTCAGTCATCTGAATTGGAGAAAAAGCTTTTATTTCCACCTCTCCAACTTTGTTCTTGCCTTTTCTTCCAGCACTGCTGATTGAAATGATGGTTGAAATAAGACTCTGCAAGTTGCAGAACCTTTTTCAACAAATCAGTTAAATTGATTCCAATGTTTGCTATATGAATTAAGTCAAAGGAAACTAACACCAACCAACTTTTAATTTAGCAAGCTAGATTATCAAACTGATCTTTGAATATGCAAAGGGTAATTGCAAGGAAGCACTAGGCTTTTCTGGGCAATGATAGAAAGCCTGACTGAACAATTTCGAGGGACTTTTATTGGCTGCATAGATGAGTTGGTTAACTTAGCCAGCTAAGCAGATATGTACATTGGTTTTATGATAAAATATGATAGTAAAATAATGGTCATTTGAAGGAATCAACAGAAAGGAGCCATATGAAATACTGAAATTAGAGCAGGAAAACTCTGTCACCCTGGATGTGTTGTCTGATGTCTGGCATAGTTGTTGAGATTATGGCACAAGGTTAAAAAGGCAACCAAACTGATGTGCAGAACAATCTGAGGAGAAACAATTCTGTTACAAGTACAAAGTAATGTATACATAGGGACCAACAGTTGAGAATAGATGTGGGGATTCAAATAAGCAAGAAGATGAGTATTTATAACTTTTTTTTAAGATATATATAGGAGTTACTGATTGTTATGTTTGGGGAACACTGTCCAAGGCCAGGCAATGCTTATCTGAAGTTTCCCACGTTTGTATTGCAAAGATTAGTTGTTATTCTCTCACAGGTCATCTCTTTTCTTCCATGCCTACAGAACATACAGTCTGTCAGGCTGTTTAGGTATCACCCATGTTGGTGACATACATGGTCCACTGGTTGTGAGTTTGAGATGGAAATCATTTTGTAGAGAGACACAGCAGCATAAGAAAGTGCTGCATCCTCATGGGGGTTTGCTTTACCTTCCACCCCGCCTTCAGCTTGTAATGAAACTAGAAGTGTGTTTGATGATGATTATTGAAAAGAAGTTGTATAGACCCGTGACTTCCAGTCAAATGGGTAATAGTATCTCTGCATTAATTAGGACTAGAAGTTTGATTACTCTCTGGGTTGTAGGAAGCCAATGAGATTTATGGAGTGGCAGAATGCAGGTTTTAAAATGTGAATATCTCTCTTCTAATTGCCAGTATTTTTTTTGTGTGTGTATATGTGAGGAAGGCAGGTGAGACCAGGAGTGGCTTAGACATTGACTCCTGCCAGCCAGCACATACTGTTGAATTGACTCTTTCATTCAGAAGTTTCATAGGACTTGTAGAATAACTTTTATTTCCGTTTGGACAAAAATTTTTCAGATTTGGGGGTTTTGTTTTCATAGGGAAATGGTTGAAAGTCCATCATTACATCAGATTGTATATTGTCATGTAATAATTTTCCTGCTTCTTTCACACAATTGATAAAACCTAAGCTACTTGGGAACAGGAATACACCTTTTGAACTGAGCCTGAAGTATCTGGTTTATTTTTCTTGGTTCACCCTTACAGGGGAATAGAGAAGTTTTGAAAAGAGAAGTTTGAACGCAATTTCTTAAGTGATTTCAATTATCTTATTTCCTGAATAAGGGTGTTTATGTTTCTCTTTAAATACAGACTTTAAGATTGTTAAGTAGGCTGAGTTATTTTTCTTCTAAATTTGTTGAACTGCATCTTTCCAATTTCAGCTTAGCAAAAAATACTTTATCTATTCTGAGAGGCAGGGATGCAAATATACATTCTGCAGTATTTAGCTGACCATTTGAGGATCAGAACACTTTTTTCACCTCACTTTCAGCCTGAGCAATGGCAAAACAGACTATGCTCAAAGAAAACAAAATAAGAACTTATTTCTACAAATTATTTCTGGTTATGCTAATCTCCAGTATTTATTTACATTTAGAGCAGGACCAAACTCTGAAACAGATGCTTGAAGATTTAAACCATTTATATACACTAGGAAATGCTAATGAGTTTTCTGTAGAAACAGATGTTTATGGATAAACCTTTTTGGTTGTTTATTCATGTTTGACCAAAAATCAATCTATTTAATCTGTTCTTAAAACAATGAGTCTGAAAAATGTTAGGACAAAAAGATTTTATGTGTTTTTTGTCTGAAATGCACCTTGGTTTGCTACTCTGTTGAGGGGCGGCTTAGCATTTAGAAGGAGAAAAGCTATTCTTTAGTTTAGGTATGAAAATGTTCTGTACTTTATATCAATTATTTGTCTGATTACTGAAAGTGTGTTGGAGTGAGGGGGCATTGGCTAGTTCTGGCCTTCACTAATGGGAACATTTCAGAATGTGGATGAGTAATTAAAGTATAGAATGCGGAAAATTAGGCTAAAATTGAATAGAAACGAGTAAGTATGCGTTCTGGTGTGCAGATGTTGGAAACAGATTATTTTGGATTCCTCTTTCTATCTACATCTTATTTGGTTACCATGTAAAAATCAGTCATACACCATGTAGATTGTTTCTCTTCCCATTGCCTTTTCTGTTTTTATGTTGTGATGTATCTGTATAGGTAGTAATTTAACAAAATATCCTGTCTGCCAGGTGTGGGAACTAACTGATTGTATTGTAATACCAGATCATTACTTAATTCATATGCAACCTAGCCTAGCACATGGAAAGCATTATAAATCTATTTACAGTGGGGCTGGTCTGATGATAACATTGTATTAAATTCCCAGGTGAGGCAATTTAAGCAATTGCTTTGCCATGTGTAGTCCATGGAAATTAACTTCTCGTATGCTTTAGTGATAGACAAACTTCATTGTTATGCTCAGATTAGTAGTACAGCAGAATTCTTACAGTCCGGATACATGTACCCTACTTCACATGTGGAATCATACAGGGGGGTGGTACTGCAGATCACAGATCTTAATTAGTTTAAGCTGAGTTAATTCATTTCAATTCTAATTTAGCTGTGCTGGCCCATGAACACATTCAGTTCTATTGGGAAATGTTAAGGCTTGGGTCAAGTAGACAGATTGTTTAAAGCCAAATTGCCAGACAGAACTGAGCAAGTGTATCTGTTTGAACAGGGCTTTAAGAAAATCACCCAATCAGTATGCAAAAATCCTGTTCATAGACCAAGAGAGATCTGCCTGGAATCAGAAATTCTTCCTTGTCAGAAGGTCTGGGTACTGTAGTTCATTTATAACACCCCCGAAACTTTCTCTGTCTTGAAGTTCTTGTAGAAAGTACCTTAACCCTTTTGTGTCATGGTGTGTTCACATGCTGGGTACACTGGGAAGCAAATGTATATGCCGAGTTAAAAATACTTGTGTACTTAGACTTTTTGTCTATGTATATACTAGAAAATACAAAATACAAGGAAAATTTGTATATATGACAGACCTTTACAGACAAAAAACTGCACACTGAACCTCTTAAACCTATATTGAGCTGCCCAGAAATGCCTTGAATTACAAACTCTGTAAAGCTTCTGTCTTTTCTAGAAACATACATATAAAGTACCAATAGACAGTGGTAACTGACAACTAAGACTAAAAATGTTGACAATTTCTTGATTTGCCTGGTTAGCTTATGTATAGAAGTCATTAACTATTTATAAAATGCATTATGAATTGGGTTCCTTCAAACTGAAGCAGAGTATGTGACATTTCCAGCTCAAACTATCATTCTTGCATTTGGCTAAAGTACATATTTATAAACAGCTGATAGTTATGAAGTAAAAAAAAAAAATCTAAAAATTATTTAGTTATTGAGTCCTGACAAACCAAACTAATTTTGATAGCTACATTTTAAAGTGTTAGACAATATTAGTTCTATAGAAATAAGAATAGTAATTCAAGATATTGATATTTTGGACAAATCCTGAAAGAACAAACGAACATTTTAGTTCAAAGGCCTTTCCTTTTATATTATTGATTCATTTGGTAGTGAAACTGTGATCAAAAGTAGTATCAAATTATTTATTGATTATGGCAAAGAGTTATGCCTAATTGTAGTCAAAAGGTTATTTCTTTTAATATAATTTTGGGGTTTCAGATCATGACAGATTATTGCAATAAAAGAACAATGATACAGTTATATTTATTAAGTTGATATAAAGGATGATAAAGGGCGTCTAAAAATAGTATTGCTATTAACATTTATTTCTCTTCTGTGAAGAATATCCTTTTCCCTTTCTTCTGTGCAGTCTCTTATGAATGAGAATATCAGCCAGTTAAATCTTTCAAATAAATGATGTGTAACCAAGGACTATCTCAGTCTTGGTATATAATTAGGCAACTTGTTCACTGGAGAACAAGCTTAGGAAGCATCATACTCCTCATCTCAGTCTAATCACGATAAATACATTCAACACTACTGGAATCAATGGGACTGAGTAATTTTGTGAAATTGGAAGATACTGTACAGTTGAATTGCTAGACCTCAGATGGGAAGATTGAATCTTCATTAGAAATATAGATTAGATACTTATTGGTATATATTTGTAATTTCCTTCCTTGTTTGATGTGTATCAAATAAAAATAGGAAAATAATGTAATTGAGCAATCTATGCCAATTTGTTGGCTTTTTGGTGAAAAAAGAGGAAAACAAAACCTATCTCCATATGATATTCTTGCATACTGTGGAGTGTTTTAGTCCCCCATAGTGATGAAATGAATAATTTAAGCAGGCAGCTCTGATACCACAGCCTGTTTAAAGGTTCTCATTTCCTTTAATGCTGTAGACTACTTTAGCTGGGTTAGGATGAAACTGTGACAGTGAGATCTCCAAAAGATTTGGCACAATTCAGCGCTTGTACTCAGTCCATGGTATGCTTTGTCCTTGCTACCTACATCTGTAGCTTTTGTATATAACCTACATCTGAACACTAGCAACTGACTCTCAAACTGGTGACTGTTGTAACAATGATGATGGTAATAAAGGATAAACTACCTAGGACAAGAGGCAAATAATGTGTTGCTCTAAGATGACCAATAGAAGGCTGACTCCACTGCAAAGTTCCCTCCGTAAGGGGTGACCATCTTCCAAACTTCCTCATCATAAAGGTAATGAGATCCCCAGTGCTCAATATAATTTCTACTGGGCCTCAGTCACAAGCCCATTTTTTGCCATGATTGTCTGATTAGGGAAGGTTTGACAAAGGATTTCTTTTTGCTGAGTGGCTACTAGCAATGGCCACAACAGTGTCCATAAAGACCCTACAGCTTAGTTCTTGCTGTTCTTGGCTTTCTCATGTAGAAGAGGAGTGAAATTGATTGTAGCCACATTCAAATATAAAACCATTTTAGACAATATATTTAGAATTCTTCCATTCTTTTAATAGTGAGTGTAGAAAAATTAACTGACTAAGTGGCTGTTGAAAGCTGGTCTGCTGTCTGCTTTTTGGACTTTTCCTGTTGTTCCATTCAGATACTTGCTTACCATTGCTCTAACTTAGTAGTTTAGAATCAATATGATGATCAGTTTCTGATCAAATCTGGTGCTCACCTACTGTCTGTTGTAACAACCTCATGAATTACTGTATGGCTTTATGGTATTTCCTTGAACTACTGTACACAGGCGTTTCCTTGATGTTCTCTTTCCTTTCTTTTGCCATTTAATTTCTGGTTCTTTCTCTGTAGGCCTGTTTAGCCTTAGCAGCTAATGGGAAACTAATTGTCTGCATCTTTTAAGTTCAGCTGATTTTGTCAAATGTGTATAGTTCAGCATTTTTGATTTTTTTCACATGGGGAAACCTCAGTTTTCTTTCCTATGTAATGGCAGCACTGCAGTGTTACACTGACTGAAGCATCCAGCCAGCAAGTGCTCTTCAGAGTAATTTACACTGTATGTACATATGCATTTCTTGAGTGCTTCTGATATTAATGTGTGTTGCTCACCAAAGCTACCTAATTATCTAGAACTGGAATCACACCTTACATACCTCAAGCTTCACTGAAGCTGCCTTCATTGCTGAAATGTTGGGGATGTGACTGTCTTAGAAATGCTAAGGTTTTGCCATACAGATTTGTCAAAATACAGCAGGTGAAGAACTTTTTAATAACTTTTACTTGCAGATTTATTTTTTTTTTTATATCAAATAGGTATCCATTAGGGGGCTCTCGAGGTTTAAGATGATCAGCCTTGATGCCAATGGCTTCGGAGCTTTACTTCCTAACCCTTTTTTCTTTTTGTTTTACAGAAAAGGTCACGGATCGCCTACAGTGATGAGGTGCGGAATGAGCTCCTAGGGGATGATGGGAATTCCTCAGAGAACCAGGTAGGATGCTAATCAAGAAGCCCTAGTGGGTGGCTGGAGGGTGAAGGAGGTCACTGGCACACTGGGCTTCTCAAGCTGCTCCTTAACAGCATTAGCAACAACTCATGTGGAAGTGATACTGTTTAATGCAAAGCTGGGGTCTTAATCAACTTCAAAATGTTTCTTGGAGATCTTACATTTAACCCTTTAACTTGTGATCACTGTCTGCAATCTTAAAAAAAAATCTTTTCTTCTCTTTTCTTTATTATTTAGTACTTAAGAAATAACTTGAAACACGCTGTTTGCAGACAAAGCCAAGGTCTTCACCTCAAACACATGTAAAAGGAATAAAAAAAATACATAATGCAGCTTTGATAATAATGCAGCATAATTAAATCAACACTGGAAGGCAAAACAAGTGAAAGTGCTCTCTCAGAATTAGGCAGTACCCCACTCAGATTCCTTGTGTGATTCCTTCTCCTAAACAGACTTTTCTCCCCCTGTAGCAAAAACACAAGTTGTACTAATAAAAGCACACTTTCATAACATATGATGTACTAGCATGCAGAGTGCCATCCAACTCTTTTAATGAAGAAAAACTTGATAATCCTGAGGCTTTTTATAAATCTTGCACCCGTATTGTTCCACAACTATGATGAGGACCCCGCTGGATGAGTGAAAATTACATATGAAGGAAAAACTATATTCAGGGACTTTGACCCACCTATAAATATTTCTTTTGGTGCCAAAACTTGTTTGACAAGCTGTGTCTAAAAGCAGAATATTTCTTTTTCATGTTAAAAATCATGTCAGCTGTAATCAAAGTTGTGCATTTGGAGTTAAAAGTCACTTGAAAGTTTTCTTAATATTAGATTTTCTATTCTGACCAAAAAGAATTTAAATTATTTGGAAGTGAAAATGGTTTAAATGCTTACTTGATAAATGCAATATTAAAAAAAAAATAAAAAAGGAGATTAGAACCATGTCCTGAAATTTTTAGTATCTTCTACTCATATGAACTCAGTTCCACTAAGGTAAAAAAAATGAAAGACTTGGAGACTTATCCTGATACAATGGATTTTCAAACACAGACCCCTAAAGCCTTAACCTTATACAGTAATTCAGATATAGATTATGTAAGTTTTAAACTTTACATTAGACTTTAATACATACTTCAATGAAATTACACGCAGGATACAGTACATCAGGAAACATAAGATTGTAGTAGACTATATAGCAGCTCTAGTATCTATGTGAAGGAGTGAATTTTTAAAGATATTAATCTTCATATTAATATAGCAAAGGGAGAATTCCAGAATTTGAATAAAATAATGAGGTTTTTTTAACCCCTGAATAATGAATTGATGGAAAGGATGATTTTAGTGAAAAGAGTTTTCACAGTCTGCATCTCATGATTGTAAGCTCAGTCCTGTGAAAGTGTGAAGATTCTCATTTTATTTCTTTTAAGGTGCTGCTATTTTTACATTTCAAGAAAAAATTGTGTGAATTCAGACATAAAAGCTTTACTTATAACAGAATATCTTATGTGTAGGGATGAGATAAAATATTTTATTTTCACTTTTTAAGGAATGGTTAAATAACTGGTTCACGTGTGCCTTTTTGCAAGTCATGATCTTCTTTCTAAACTTGGTAGAAGAAACATATTCTCATCTCAAGGATCCTAATGATACCTTCAAGCTTTTGTCAGTGTTGGTATTTTTCTTCCACATACTTTTTCTTAGATGTAAGAAAATTTTGGCTGATAACAGAGTTTTATGTGGTAATCAAGATCCTTTTCTATAACGCAATTTGGAATTGTTACCCTTGTACTTTGGAAAGTTCTGAATTTGTTTCTTTTCTTCCTTGAAAAATGTTACAATATATCACCATAAAAGAGACATCTAATTCCTTTAAAATGTGTGAGTTCTATTATTCTTTTAAAATATTATTTGTTGATCTGTTCCATTCATCAGTCTCTCAATCTCTTATTCTTATGAAATATCATTATTTACATTTGTACTTATATTTGGAGTTATGGGCACAAGCAGTTGATGCAAAAACTTCCATCTCATGTTGAGCTTGTCAGAATGTACAATTCTCCAGAACAGATGTATGATTTAGGTACTTGCTATATAGTGAATGTATTATATCAACTTATTTAACTCAGTAACCTCAGGTCTAATGCACTTTCAATCCCATACATTATTCTATCAATAAAACACTTGGACTGTTTGATGAAAGGTTGCTCAGATATAACTTTAAGCCATATAAAACGTTTGAAGGTGTTTCAAATTCTTGCTTTCGTTATGTCTGGTGGAAATATAGATAGATTGACTAACCTTCAACTTTTACTTCTTAATCAGCTAAACTGAAATTAGTTAAATTTATTAAGCCAAAAATTGGTGGGTTTGTTTTCCCCAATTCAGTAACAAGACTGTAATGAGGTAGAGGGGAGATTCCTCCACTGTCCAATCTGATGTTGAAGAATGTTGGCAGCTCAGAACTGTTCCTGTATCAATACATAAATGTCGTTAAAATATGTCATTAGAAATGGTGAAAAGATTGAGATATTACCTGAGGGAAAAGAGAGACATGAGCTGCAAGTTATAGGTATGGTCTTTGTCATGATGATAAACTTTTGCATAATGTTTTTGGTGGTGTGAGAAGACAAAAGGAAGTTAGTGTGTACTGGCTGGTATGACAATAAGTGGGGCACTATTAGAAAAATGAACTATTTGGAGCTTTTCTTTATTCAACTTCTGATTTTTCAGTTGAAGCAAACTACGGTCAAGTTATAGCCTGTAATAAATAGCATCACAAGTATGAGTTTCCAGTTGTTGTCCCATGAATAAAGTCTGAAGTACAAAGAACAGATTGAAGCGTTAGCAAATGATGATTTATCTCTTGTTGCCTTCATTTTTCCAAAATGTTTTCCATAAGTAATAGTCATCACGTGTAGATAACAAGTTAGTATGCAATGGCCTTATAAAAATTATACCAATATTTAACTAATTTTACCATATAAAACATATAGATACTTCTTTCAATGAGTTGTAAGAATTCTGCTATTCAAAGTTTCTTTTGAAACAATCGCATCTTTGTTTAATGAGATAGCTAGTGATATAGTCCTTTTAATGCACTTAAGAGTTTAGTAAATCTATTGTTTAGTATACATTAATTTCTTCTTCGGTTGAATTGGGTGAATGTAGTCAAATGAAGCACATTGATGCTGAGAATCAGGAGTCATGCATTCACATGTTGAAAAAAGCCAACCTCACAATCCCAAACCCTACTGAGGCCATTGAGTTGTTATTTATTTTCCAGGAGTGGTCTTAAATGGGCTCTGATGCTTTCAAGTCTTATTTGTCATTCTGGCCACCATAGTTTATCATGTCACTTGAAAGCTTGGAGTTTTCCAGCTCAATGATACACTACCCAAAGTTGTGGCTTCACAATAATCATAGAACTGTTTCATGTGGCAATTCTTATGGTTTTTTAGAAAGTGTATGTTGTCTTGAATCAGAAATGCTTCTTGATCAAAATAATCTCAGGTACAGTCCTGCCAACTTTCTGAAATACAACAGTATTCCCTTCTCTCTTGCAACTGTGGTCATTAATAAGTTTAAATGAATTTGCATTAGGTTAAACCGCATGTCTGTATACACATACACTGTATATGGGATTTGTGGTGAGCAAATATTTTGTGGCTACTTAATTTCTGACTACAAAGTTCTGATAATATTAGATTTGGGCTTGCTGTGCATAAAGTGTGTCAAACTTCAGCTACAGACCAGGGGGTGAAGTTGGTCAATTTAATTCCCCAAGATCTAAAGAAGGTCGGTATCATTTCATACAGCCCTGGCAGAGCAGATCATTACCAGACACAAATCTGTTCGTTACATGCCGAGGGTTTATAGCAAAATAAATAGACTGTCATCATAAGTTCAGAAAATTGTGTGTTCGACCCACGATAATGTGTAAAGGGCGTTTAATAGAGTTCAGCATTTATTCGTTATCTATATGCGGACAGAGACGGCGGTAGCGTTATCAGCTTTTTAAAAAAAATTCGGTAGTTTTCTGTATCACGTGACATGCCTCAGACACACAGACACACACACACATGCACACACACACATTCTCATACCCCATCTCGCTCTCTGCGGTGCAGTTTTGATTTTAGTCACAGCAGAAGGCTTAGCCACAAGAGATTCCACTGGTTCGAACCAGCATAAACCAGATTTACTTTTTTTTTTTGGCATACAAAGGCTCAGATCATCTGTTGTATCGAATTCTGTGTTGCAAAAAAAAAAAAAAAATTAAAAAAATAAATAAATCTTTGTTTCAAGAAAAAATACTGATTATCCTAACCTAAAATGGTGGTTGCATGCGGCTTACTGCTGTTTACAGTTGAGTCTTGAGCATGATAAAAATAATGTTGACAAGCCAGGAAAGTGAAGGTAACACATTTTCATGAAGAGCATTGTTAAATGGGGGAAAAATACATCTTTTGTTAATTTGAATGAATATCTTTCAGCCCATGTTAAAAAAAATAAAAAGGCAAAACCCCTCTCCCATTACTTAGCTGCAAATCCCATGCAGAGCTTAAATCCATCCATGCAGCACAAACCAGATAGAACATTTTTGTTTGGGACCTATTGAAAAAACAAATGTGCAGCATTTGAAATCTCTCATTGATTATAGCAGGGTGGCATACCCAAACAGGCTCTATTGCAGGAGAGTAGTTTTAAACTTTGGCCCTTTAAGTATCATAGTCAACTGAAGAATGGTGGCCTCGGAAAGAAAAGATAGCTATGAGATCAACTCCCAGATCGTCGCTTTCTAAAGAGCCTTAATGTTTGCCTTTTTGGGGGGAGGAAAGAGGGGGAAGATCTGGAGAAAGAGACCAATTTATGATAGGCCAAGCACTTGAATTTAAGCACAGACAATGCAGTTTTCTTCCTAGCAAATTCTAGCAAAGTTCCTTTAGCTACATACTGAAGAACCATTTCTGTTTAAGACCATGTACCAGTAGCCCTCCTAATTACATCTCGTTAGAGTCTTGTCCGTTTTTGGGAACGGGGTGAGGCGTCCGTTCAGTTTTAGCTGAGCTACATGAAACAATAGAGAATAATGGAGGTTCTTTTGTTTCCTTCACACTGGCAAGACTTTATGAGTAGTAAACATTCTCAGCTCATGCACGTGTTGAAAATTAGTGTTATGAAACTATAGGTTGAAGTATCAGCATAAACTGAGATAATTATGTAGCTGTTGTAATTCTGAATTCAACGGGAAATCGGTGAGAGAACTGTAATTTTTTCATAAAGAGCCACCCTTATAGAGACATTTGTTGTGAGTAATTATACTTTTTGTTCCAGTTCAAATAATTTATCTGTCTCTCTGTGGGGAGAGCTTATTACAACATAGCTTGATAATCAGGCTGGGATTTTATTTCATTGTATAATAAACCTGCCAAAGCAATATATTAATAGTGTTAGATTGTGTTAATTTACAAGCATGAATTGATAAATACAAATATATATACTTTATAAATATACACACATACACTATGTGTACTTGTATGCATACACTTTAGTGGTCTAGGATTAAAAACTTGGAATGGGTCTTTTCTGAGGGAAATGTGTTTCATCTTGTTCTCTATTCCTTTGTCTATTTTTAAATATGCTCAGCAATGAATTATAATTCTGAACCATTTAACTAAGCTGCTTCTGTTTTTTTTAGAAATTAAAAAAATATCTCTGTGTAAGGTTCAATGATAAAACCAGATAACATAGTCACGTAAGAATTTGGGTATATAAAAATTGAAATACCAGCTACCTGCTATGAAGATGCAGTCATCTATTAATAAGTTAGATCTGCTAGTAAAATAAGAAATCAGTTGTCACAACTAAAATATACAGAAAACATACTGAAAACTTGTATACACAAAACCACTTCAGCTGTACAATCTTCGGAGAGAGGAATAGTAAACTTGTTTTTTTTCTTTATAATATAGACTTCTATGAAGTCATTCCCCTTTATTTCATGATGGTGTCTTAGATGTGGTTTAAAAGAGAATTTCACACTATTCTCTTTGTTTAATGTGACAGTGTGAGAAAGTGATCTTTATTCGTTCAAAAAACTCTGCATGTAGTCTATGTTTAGGTTCTTTTAATGTGTTTGTCTGTGATTTTTAAATGCTAAACATGTAAACAGATAAATTGTCAATGTTAATTCTGTATCCTGTCACACAACTGATCTTTCTTTCCTGCCATTTCTTTCCTTTTTATCTTTTTTGTGCGTTCATGTTGCAGTTGATAAAATTACGTGAAGAGGTGAGTACTTTCTTGCTTTTTGTTGTCTAGCTTTCCCTTTAAAGCTGAGTTTCTAAATCTGAAGTAGATCTTTTTGTTCATTGTTGCAGGGAAATCTACACAAAGCAAAAATATTGATTACATTGCTTTAAAATATTCACTGTTGTGCCTCTTTTTCCCTAATAATTGTATACTTACACAAGAATATCTAGATCAAACCTTAGAAATTAACATTCTTTGATAGTAGAAATTTTTTAAAGGCACTAAAGAAAGAAGGAAGACAAAAAAACCCTCCTATTATTTGATCTCTGCTAGAATACCATGATCAAATCAGGTACAGTAATAATCATGTTTGCATCACAAAATCTTTGATAGGGTAAATACATTTGTACACTGATATTGAAAGTGAAAGCCTTACTTTGCTAAAAACCTATGCTGAAACACTATAGGAATTACATAGTATTTCATGATGTTTTGAATTTGGTGTGAGGTATTCAAGTAGCTTATGTATTATACTGGATATTGTATACCCACTGAAAATACAGCACAGGTAGACGTGTGCACACATATCAATATTTATTATTTATTTGTGAGTGCTGTAGATCTGTAGGTGTAACACTAGAGATCAGTATTCCAGAACACCTTTCTTCCAGTTGTAAAATGACTCATAAATATTTAGAGAGAGAAGCCTTCTTTTAATGGCCAGTTCCTCAAATGTTTCAATATATTTTCTGAAATTAATCTCCTCTGTTACTTGCTGCTGTAGCAAAGCAGGTATCTGAACTGCCTTTTTTTTTTTAATTATTTCCCAGTAGCCACCAAAAAAAAAAAGGTCTCAGTAAAGTCAAGACTGCTTATAGGTCACATTTCTGAAGGGTTTCGTACAGAGGGTTTGAACCAATGAAGTATTTGAATAAATATATTTAGAAGCATGAGTATTTTAACATCGCATATTTGGCTGGTATCTTTTTTTTGAGACACGTGTGCCCAGACATATCAGTAATGAATACTGAGCTCTGCAGGAAAGGATTTGTAAGTTTTAGAAATGGTGATGACAAAGAATTGTAAAGTAACCAGATTAAGGACAATTAGAGAGAATTCTTAAAAACAGTGAGATATTTGTGATATAAAGATTCTTTCACTGGTTCCATGAATGCTTTGTTTTTCCCTCTTCTCACAGAGCTGATAGTAATATGTTAAAGCTACAGTGTAAAGCAGTTAACAAAAAAAGAAATTAAACAAAATAAACATGTAACAACATGAAAGCCCTCCCACCACCGCTGAGCTCCCCTCCCCAGTAGTTCCAGGATTCAAAAAGATGACAATTTTGTTGTGTGGGTTTGTATAGCCTGATTTCTCAGATTGCTCAGAAGAACAAGGTTCATTTGCCCTTGCCTTTAACAACACCTGCCTCTGCTTTTATAAGAGAATGTAGTAGGATCATTTTTCCTGGGAAATACAGGTTACGGTTGTATAAAGATTCCCAATTTGTAAATTTACCCTGAACAAAGATAGAAAGAACAAAGCAGCTGCTTAACTGCTTTTTTTTTTTAAATGGCTATGAAGGCAAATAAGAAAATTCAAAATGTTATTGCAAAGGGCTGCAACTTGGAACTCAGTCATACCTTTTGGAGCTTATAAATCTTCCTTGTTAGTCACCTAAAAAATTCTGGCATTGCTTCTGGTGGTTTTATTTCTTGCTTTTCTTTGCTGGCCTCATAAGTTATTTTGTGCTTTATCTTCTTCTTGCAAGAGCAGCAGCAAATGGAACTAAATAAAAGGATTTATTATTTTGTCTAGATCAAAATTGTACAGGTAGAGAGAGAATTTTAAAAAACAATTGTGAGCATTCTGGTCTC
>VZTY01000737.1:204435-256935 GCA_013400935.1 Turnix velox | reverse complement strand
CATTAGGAAAGGCTGAGAAAGGTGACTGGCACTGTTCAATCTGGAGAAAAGAAGTCTCAGGGGGAGCTTCTCAATGTGTTTAAATAGCTGATGGGATGTAATGAAGAAGAGGGAGCCAGACTCTTCTCAGTGAAGTCCAGCAGACAGACAAAAGGCAATGGGCCCAAATTAAAGCCTGTGAAATTCCACGAGGAGATTTTTTTTTTATTGTTGGTAATGGTCAATCACTGAAATAGACCAGCTTTGGTAGACCAAAGCATTTGTATTGTCTCTGTCTGTGTAAATACTCAAAATCCAGGTGTTCATGATCCTGACTGTAGGTGACCTTGCTTGAGCTGGATGTTGAACTAGGTGCTCAGGTGGTCCCGTCCCACCTCAGTCTTTCTCTGATTCTTTGAGGAGGAGGAGGAAGTAGCAGTGATAATCATTAGAAATCTATTCTACTTTATTTATGTGGTGTCTTTTCACAATTATGGGTATGTATGTTGTTTCATGTAATGAAGCTAGATGATTTTCACTTCTGGAATAAGTCACTTTTGGGTCTTTTTTATTACCTTAATCAGTCAAAAATACATATATTATTTTAACCTGCCCTTGTGATCATCTAAGGATTTATCTGACATCACATAACTAATTTAATGCAATTTCACATTACTATTCCTGAAACTTACCATGATAAATTGGAAGCTTTTTTCCTGTTTGCATCTCTAAATTGATAAGCCCTTTCATCTTATGTACAGTTGTTCATACAAGCTGAGATCTGTTGGAAGGTCTGACTTCCTTCTTTCAGCAATGCCATTGATTCTGGGCCTTTAGTGGTTTCTGAACAGGATGCCACTTATGTCACCATTTCTAAGACACAATCCAACACTGACTGTCAGGCTTTCACAGTTTGGTGGCCATCAGGTATTTATACTGAGGGTGCTGAAATCTATGCAGAAATCTCCTGAAGCAAAGACGTTAGTATGCCTTGTAATCAGTTCCATTAATTGAATTAATGCAGATTAATCACAGAATTATTCCTTTTTTGAAAGGGGAGCTTTCTTAGTTCCATCCCCCATGCTGGAATTTCCACAGCATCAATTTGAATTCTGCAGCTTCCTTATTTTGTGTGAAGAGTGTAGAGTGGTAAAGTATCCCCATCTTTGTCAAGTCTTAGCCATGTTTGCTCAGACTGGAATATTTTGAATGAGGTATAGTTCAAAATGCTTCATTCATCTTCAGAGATAAAATTGGCATGCAAATGTAAAGCACAGTCACAGAGAAAAAGAGCAAACCTTGTTGCAGGGGACCATTGTTATCTTCTGTTGAATTGCTTTTGTTAAGTTCATCTCAACTGCCAGATACTTTCTACGGAAAAAAATGCTAGTGTTTATATATAGAATGACTTCAGTTTGTTTCATGACAATATAAGAGAGAGATCCAGTCACTGAATGCTGGCCAGGCTTTCATGGTAAAACTACATTCCCCTTATGAACATTAGAAATTTCTATAGCTTTCAGTGTGTATAACTTGAGAACAAGTAATAAGCTTGCCTCTGTGGCTGATGATTACTGGATATTATACTGTGGTTCTGAATCTCTCTGAAATATCTGTGATCCTACATGTGTCTGTAGTTTGCAGGTAACAGATCTCTTGTTTGCACTGAATCTTAAAATTTTGTCTTGGGTTATATTTTTCTATTCCTTTCATAATACGTAAGCATAGTGTTTTAAAGAAAATAAGATCAAAGGAAGAAAAACCCTGTTCCATTTCCTGAAAATCCTTCTGAATCTCAACTTTAGGTTGCTTCAAATGTTTTTTTCCAGTTCTCCAAACTCTTCGGAAATACCAGGAGTATGTAATCCTGAAACAATTAAAGGAGAGATGTCCCTGAGCAAGAGACACAGCAGCTTAGTTCCCACCTTTGTGTGACAGTACTAAGGGATCCAAGCAACTTTGAGTGACTTCTACCTGTTGAAATGAGCTGCAGTCGAACCTCCCTTTCTGGACTGAACCATCAATCTATAATGTAATGCTGTGGGAGCCCAGGTGACAGGCAGATGGGCTGACCCACCTCAAAGTACTGGCAGCCTTCTAGGTGGAAAGCGGATGAAAATCTCATTAGAAAAAGAGGTGTATTTACTTCTTCATGAAATAATGGTAGCTATCTTCTTATCTACAAGTAGATTGAAGAAGAGCACAATTAAAGGATCAATGGAAGCTTCCTAAGAAATGCTTATAGGGAGCTTCTGAATGCAGGAGACTTGAGTTTCAGTACCTGTAGTGTGAATAAGGAGCTATTTTAAAACGGCTCCAGTAGGTGTATTGCCAGTTGTATATAATTGGAAGTTTTAGCACTTTCTCACAGCAGCTTGCCAAAGATTTGGGCTCCTGACTTTGCTAATGGAACAACCTGAACCTCAAAGCACCTGCCCTGAAGGACCTTCTCCCTCTGTATTTCATGAGATGCACACCAGAGCTGACTAAACTGATTCTGTTCCTTTACAGCTGCATAAGCTGGAGGTTGGTTTTTCTGGTAGAAAATATAGTATGCATTACTATGATCAAACTAAAAAGTGTTTTCTCAGCTTAAAAGAAAATTAAATGCCTCTAATAGCCATTGCTGATTTAACAAAATAACAGACCCTAATGCTTATACATGTAGGGCTTCATTAGACTGGTGGAAATGGTGTTGCTACTTTTGTGTGGTAATTTTGTGTACTTAGTAATTTGCTTGCATTAGTTAATATCACTTGGACATGCATATTCCAATTGATTTGAACCCCATACAGCTGAGAGCATGGAAATGGAAACTAAGTTTGAGAATCAGAACCTTGCTTCTAGTGCCTCCTGCTTTAACTAAAAAAGTCTATTCCTGTCCCAGATATTTACACTTAATATCCACCTATTTCATCTCTAATGAATTATTCATGTATGTATATGTGAGTACTGTATATAAGCCATTTCATTAGAGGAAGAGAGCTTCTGAGTTCTGGAGCATATACCAATATCTCCTCCTCAGGTATTTCTTTGATATGCCAGAATCTTTCTACTGAAATCTTAATCCAAAGTTTCTACAGTGAAATGAGTTTTTATGCAGTTTCCAGTCACCATCAGAGAGAGCTTTTTCATGATCCCTGTTTCTTCTGCTACCAACGGTATTTCATGTTTCATATATAATTTTTTTCTTTGCTGGCTGATTTCTATTAAAATCTGTTTATTGTTTCAGAAATTCATTTTGAAGTGGCATATTGCATTCCTACATCTCTAAGCCCTCTGCCCTTCTTCATAGTCTGGTCTTTAAAGTGGGGAGGAGGAAGAATTATGGAGAGTTTTTTGTTTCTGAGGGCATTGGGCCTCGGTAGTATCCCACTTGCATGGTTATGGGAGGGGGAAATATGTTCATGGAGCACTGCTGCCTTGTAGCAGAGTCAGAAGCAGCATCAAGAGAGTATGGAGAGACCAAACTACTCAGTTTCAGTTCCTGAGTGTGCAGTCAATGATGCCAGCAAAGTGCTTTTTGCACCTTTGTTTGAATATTACTTGCAGGTTCATTGCTCTTCTAGTCACTGAGCTGCTCCCTCTGGTTATATATTTTCTGCCTTCACAATCCTGCACCTCTTGTTTTCCAGGCTTTCAAGCTCTGACCTTCTTAATTCTCACTAAGATCTCTCTTAGAAATATGCTGTCTCTATCACTATATACCTACAGGTATTTATTCCAATTCTGGCACAATCACCATTTTCTGTAGATCTGGGTTTCCCCATAAAGGTTTGATACAATAGGGGCCTTGCATGTTTGTAGACATGAAAAGTTTACCCAATAACCCACCTAACCTTGTCCAGTAGTGTTCAACATCTGTTCTGTCTCCTCAGTGGCCCTCTGCATTTGTCTGTGCTGTCTCAAAAGTGGGAAAATTATTGAGGAAATCCATATATTTGCAAATAAACTAAGGAAACAGTTTATTTTTTATTTAAGTGCTGTCCTCTAACTGCTTTAGAGGACCAAAACAACCATTTTTCAACTACTTTTTTTTGAAGCAACAAGCAAAACTTATTTTATAGAGTTCTTCAGTGTGTGCAATATTGTAAGACCATTTCTGTTAAAAGCTTATCTTTTGGGTACTCAGCACCTTTCAGCTGGAATTCCAATAAAATGAATGCTTATCTTTCACTTCAGTAGGTTTGAGATTATACCATTAATGCGGCAAATAAGGAATTTCAAATCTGCTCAGTAGTAGATTTGCTGAGATATAGGAGGAAAAGTTGTGATCAAGATTTGTCCATTTTGTCACATATTCTGGAAGCAGTCACAGATTATTTTAATATTCACTAATGTGCAGGAATTCCTTGTTGTGTCACATCTCATGTGGCAACTGAACTTTGGTCTTTTTCCCAACATCTAGTTGAAGTAAGTTTAAAACTGATCTCTGGATGAACAAGACATTACAATAGTTTGTTAAAGATACTTTATTATGTGTAGTAGAAATACAATTTTCAAATTGTATGTATTTATTCCATGCTCGAATTATGGAAACATTTTGGTTTGGGTATCAGAAACTTGAAGCCTAAGTGTTTCCTACTTGCATTCTGGACAAATAATCATGTAGGCTGAAGTCTGTATATGTTTTCATGAATACCTTGCACTTGCCATACAACACCTGTGGATAATATGAATATAGAATTATAAACTGAAAATGGAAAGTAACTTTTACAATATTATTTTTCAAGCACTGTGTTGGACCGCCTCTACTGTGTAGACTGTTCTACAGGAAATGACTTCTTACTTAATTGCTGAAAACAACTTTTCAGTGTAATCTTCTTTGATCCTGACCCTTTCTTTAAGGTATTTTCTGGCATATGATGGTGTTTATTGATGAAGGTATTAATCGGACCTCATTCCTAAGTCTGTAGAAAAGCTTTTGAAAACTTGTTGTCCTAATAAAAATGAGCAGATTACAAGTCAAGCTAAGTGGTTACCTTTTTTTGATCTCACACTACATGCTTCCTCATTTGCACAACACTCTCAGACCATGCTTTGGTGGCGCTGAGAAATGTCAGAATAGTAGCTAACTCTGGTTGTCTTTTAAAGTCCAGAACCCACTGTGGAAGGTGGACAAAGAATGGGAGAGCATGCATTTAGCATTGAGACTTTTAGCTTGTGTCAACCAGAGAAGCTCTGGGTCAGTTTTCTTATTCTCTCTGAGAAAAAGAATGTGTAGAGAAGTCATCCAGAATTTTTCAGATAGTTGAGAACTGCTGATTAGTTTTTAATGTGTTTATTTCCAGTCCTGATATATTTTCTCTAGACAGGATTTCTTCTCATATAGCCCAGCAACTTCTTTTGAACTTTTACCACATGAAATGAATTGATTGCAAGTGATACTGGATTGGTAGTGATGGTCAGTCTGTTACAACCTTTAACAGAGCACCACTGAATAGAATTGCACCTTTTTATCTTCAAATATATGAATGCCTTGCTAATTAAATGTCTTTGTTTGGAGATTTTGTTGTCTTAAAATAATTTATAAATATATACATATAAAATTTGTAAATTATAAAAAAGCATACTTTAAATTATTGTTTTTGGTGCCTAAGTAATAACATTATTTTCAATAGTTTTAAACAGATTTTTCACTACATGGACACTGCTGAATTTGAGCAGCATGAGGTCTTGTCGGGCAAAGGCTCTTTGTATACAACTTACATCAAGGAGAAAAGTTGATGAGCTTAGACTTGACAAAATAAAATACACCCTAAGTTTTTTTTATATTTTTTTGTTTGAAGCCTTCTACCTGTACTTCCTGTCAGGCTAACAGTGTTTTCCTCCAATTGCGCCAAAGAACAAAGTTTAACATTAAAAAATTTATTTGTATTGAACATACTTTTCTAGGTAAAGTCAATATCAAAAGGGTTCTCATGGTAGATCATCTTTCAAGTGCAGTATTTTGCCCTTTTACTACTCAAGACTGAAGAGTTATAGTTACACAAATACCTTTCATTTTTCTGGGAGAAGTGCAGGGGGAGAAAAGCTCAAACTTCAGTCCTGAAGCAAGACAGAGAAGAGATGATTGAAAAACATTGTTCTCACCTTGGTATGGACTGGCTGGAGAGTAGCTTAACTTGATATTCTTTCTTCATCTAGTTCAAGTCATATCATAGTATTTTACACTAATAATTTCACTACCTTAATTATAGAAGTGTATTTTCTCCTATAATTTCTGGTATTTGTCACCCAAAAAATAATCAAAATGTTGCATGTGCAAACATGCAAGTTTGATGAGTACTGAACTTTAGGGAAATTTAGTTCAGTCACAGTTGAAATGCCTGTTGTGTAATGTGTGCCAGGTGAGATCATAGCCTCTCATTATGCAAGTACCATCCAATTATGTATTTTTAAATCCAAACTTTGTTGCTTTTCAGTTATTGTTTGTTTGTACTATTCCACTTTGAACACTTTCCTTAGCTTAATCACCTGTAACATAAATCTTACTTGATTATTAAGTAGACACATACATTGTAAAATTGAAATTAGTGCCGTTATTACAAAAAGAGTCAGAAGTTGATTATAGGAAGCTCTCTCTTGTCTAGCTTGATTTCATATCAGAGTGAGTTTTCTTTGAGTTGTTAAAACCCTGTTTTGATAAACTACTGCTAGCTTTTTTTCTTTGAGCTGCTGTAAGAAACTGTAGACCCACAGAATTGTTGTTCATGGCTTTTAAAATCAGTATCACAATTTTATATCAGTCTGTTGCAGGCCACTTTCAAACATCTGTCCATTCTTGTTTCTCTACATTTTTTCTTGGCTCAAGTTTATGGTGGGTTTTTGTAGTAATTTACCTAGTTCAATGGAGGGTCCTTTTACAGATTAAGATATTTTTGTGTTCTCTCCATATTTTGCCAACTGTTCCCACACTCTTAATTTCTAGCATCATCTGTGTGTCCTTGTGGTTGTTTTTCTGCCAGTTGCTAATACTTACCTTATGTTACTTCACTAGCTTCAAAAATATGAGTAAAATTCTACATGAAATTTTAGACTCTTGGCCCAATCATCACAATTGTAATAAATGCTGATGGTTGTAAACATGCCCAGTTATTGGCAAAGATAAATATTTACATATTGGATTACAATTGCATGTGTGCACATGTGTTCCAGTGCATTCTGGGAAGAGAGATCATCTGTTTCATTTAGTACGTTTCCAAAAAGCTTTATAGGATAAGAACTTGTTTCCATGAGAGAGGTCAAGCTCAGTGTAATTATGTCTGTATTGAAACATCATGAGAAGGTGATTGTTGTGGTTTGTGTTTTTCTGAAATAAATCACATGATTTACATTATGTTTGCAAAGGTAAACATTGGTGCAAAGGTAATGTCTTACATCTGCTTGGCTGGTATCTGATGTGATGAACTTCTCTGTACTAATGGCCTCTCTGGTTCCGTAAATGAGAAGATTTTGAGAAGTTTTCATGATGTGAGGATTTGGTTCCTGCTTGGTTCCTTGCAGGTTCTAGACAAACAACATGCAAAACAGTTACCATCTTTTTTCATTTTTTCCACCTAAATACAATAGTTCTATGTTTTTATTATGCATGTCTTGAACCTATTAATCTGAACATTAAGTTTTATAAAATTTCCATGCATCCAATGTCTTGGCAGTTAACTGCTACAATAATTGGCTGGAATGCCATCTTGGGAAGTTTTCTGAAAATGTATTATACTTGCTTTACTCCATATGTAACTGCTTTTGCCATTTTACTGCTGTATTTTTCAGTAGTGAAATGTAGATAAATGAAGATTGATCTATTTTTCATTATTTCAATTTTTTAAGTTTAAATGCTTTCAATTTCATGATGAGGATGTATTTTAAATCCAGTCTAGAAAGTATGGTATTTTCTTAAATGAGTTTTAAATAGTGTGACAGAGTCTTGCTCAAATGTTAATGAGTCAAGTGGAGGGGATTTTATTACATAAAATGTAAAATATTCTACACAACAGAAATTCCAGTGCCAGTGTAAGCTTTATAAATGTCATGTACTAGATAAAGTATTTACCATAAGTACTTACAATAGAGTAAATGTTAATTTTAACAATGTGCCTAATTTTGGTCATTCCAGTTTATCATGCTGAAAAGTTGTTGTCTTAATTATATTACATTTTAAATAACCCAGTTGATGGAGAAAAAAATGTTTCTTTCTTTGGCTGTTTCCTAGTGGGTTAAGAAGTAGATTAATTGTTGTAAAATGAGCAAGCCTGCTCTGCTGTTTTAAGTTCATATAAAACTGGGACAGGATGAAACTTAATTCAGTAAAAAAGTATTCAGGATCAAATATAATAAGTTAGGGACCTGCAGTTAATTTTTGTCTTTTTATGGAAGAATTAAGCAGGAAACACCTAAATTGATGGAAGAAGATGATAGTTGAATATAGACCCTCTTTACCATTTTCTGTAGTCATTGTAGGTACTTAACTCCATCTCTGAAGAAAATACTTCTAAAATTCTGTGCCACAGAAACAGAAATTATGCTAAATTTGTGCAAGAAATTAATCATTTGAAAATGTAAAATACACTTGGGTAAACTGTACTGTTTTCTCCATATTGATGTGGGTTTTTTTTAATTCATTCTTTATAAAGAAACATATGGAGGTATGCTGTATACTCCTGACTACTCAGAAAGGACAAAATTGAGTTCAAAATGTTTTCCTTTGGTGAAAACTGCCATATTTTAGAGGCTTTGCAAAGAGAGTGTTTCATCACAAAAATTTGAACTGGTGGTTCAACATAAGATTCACTGAAGTCATCTAACTTCAGGTTTTTAGTTCTAAATTAAAGCAAATGTGTATCTGTGTATTTTATTGCTATTTTACTATTTTTTCTTATATACAGTTGTTTGTATAATCACATTTCTTAAAGCATTTAAAGACAATTTATAAGAAACAAGGTATTTTATTCATCTTCAATTCTCTGCATAGTATATATACACTACCATTTTTTGGAGCAAATAAATGTTTGAATATTTGCCTTGTAAATTTATGAAATTTGAAGCAAAATTTTTACACAAGCAGGTAAAATGTTGACTTAACATTGGAAATAGCTTTATATTGCCCCCTGTTTTGTTGAATCTTTGCTTGCTCTGATACTCAAAGAGAGGTACTGTTGCCAAAACTCAGATGAGGTTGTGTTTTTACTCACATCTACAACACAGGTCGGGCATCTGAATATTAACAGTTCTGTGTCATTTGTGGGTTGTCTGTCACAGCTTATTCATACATAAAGTAACATTTTCTGCTTTGCATAATGATAAAAAGTTCTTGAGTAGTAAAATTCTGTAAATTTACTGAGTATTATTAAAGTTTTATAGTAGCCTTGTTAAGTTTTTTTAAGAGCTTGCTTTGTTTGTGCTGTAAGTTTAATAGTTCTCTTCACACAAGTACAGTTCCTTAGGAATCTAAAATGTAACTTCCATATTTTGAGATGTGACATTATTGAGCATTTGCTGTAATGTAGTGTCTGGCTGCAAAAATATTGGCAAGGGATTGGTATTTCCTGGAATTTATTTCCTTCCCTGTCATTTTCCAGAAGTACACTGGAGCTTCATTGATATTTGCCTGAGTAAATTAGCAGGAGATGAATTGCTCACTTCTGATTTCTCTTTAGATGTGTGATTTTACAAGGGCTTGATCTCGAGTGCATTGAAAGCAATGGAGATCATGTTGTAAATAATGAGATTTTAATGGAAATCATGGTGTAAATAATGAGATGTAAGAAAAATCAGGAAGTCCACAACTGTTATTTGCTCGTTTTCTTAAGAGCTTTATTTTAATTTGATAAAATATGCTAATATGCACTTGATGTTAGGTACCTACTAATATGGAGTCATTTTTGGTGTTGGGAAACTACATAATGAATGATCTTTCTGTACTTGGGATACACTGAGTCCAGAACTGAAGATACAGTCCATTAAGCTGGTAGTTCTGAATTAATATAAGGTTTTGAGTGTTTGAAAACTGTTTAAAGATGATCCAAGATGACTATTCTTAACTTGTAATGTTTTGGGGTTTTTATATCATGTCAAGTACAGTGCTTTCTAATCTCCAAAGATTAAATTTGCCCATTTTGCCTATGTAATATTTATATATGGACAGGAAATAGAAGTCAGTATCAAGATTTGTTGACCCCTGAGATGTAATATTGACCTCAGTGAGTATTAACTTCTCAGATCAATAAATGCTGTTATTGACCTCAAAGAAAAATCAATAGCAGCTTGTTAATTTGCAAACTATGACTGCAAGAAAATGGTGCACGTTTTGTTCTTTATTATCACCTATTTATATCTATATTTTAATGCCTTCAGTATTCCCACCTAGAGATCACTGTGTCAAAACATTTCAATCCTGACTGTTAGAAGGTTGGGAAGACTGGTGTTACACATTATGGAATAATTGATGAGCAGTACAAGTTATTTCCTGTTATCTGGTGGAAAAAAATACCCTGAACAGTTGTATATCACCTATGTTGTTTTTCTTTTTTGGGTAGTCCAGTTCATTTCATTTGATTTTTTCTGGTGCACTTCATCAAAACATTGCATAAAAATACTATATTTTAGCTGCCACAAGAACATTCCTCCATGAATAATAAGGGGGATGAAAGACTGACTAGTGGAAATGAGGAGACTGAAAGTGATCACTGTAGAAATCATAATTAATATACAGTAGATTTTTCCTATTTGCATAAGGATGACAGTTTTCTAGGCAAGAATCCGCTCCGCAGCAGGCTGAAATATAACTGGGTGACTATGTTACAAAGAAAAAAGTTTTAAATGATGAAGTATTGGTGGAGAGGTGTTGTTTCCTATCATAGCAGGTTTTGTGTGTAAACACTAAGATGACAGGTTTTATATAGTTTGAAATGCCTAAAGAATGCCTATTGCTGAAATTCAAATGTCATAACAGTTCTTCTGCATATATATCACTTTGATATTTAAACTTAAAAACCTCATAAATGATTTAATATTACTTTGGCCTCGTTATGATCTGACTGCCAAAAAAAAGGCAGAGGCTGATTTTTATCTGGTCTGGTGAGTTGTGTTTTCATTCACAGAAGACAAAGCACAAGTCTGTCAGCCTTTTGCTGTTATTAATTCTGTCTGATACATCTACAGTGATCTTGGCAAACTGATTTCTACGTTTAGAAAACTTTTCCTTCACTAAATGACAGCGTGAGAGGTATTCACATCCCAAAATAAGGCAACTGAAGTGGCTGCGGGTTTTTCTTCAGCTTGATGGCTACAGGGTTTTGTCCTTTCATATCTTGACCTCCCAGAACATTGTGAATCCATGTTATCCTCTTCAGAAACAGTCTGTGATATACTTAGTCTGTAGAAATGCAGACCAAGGCATAATGAAGTCAAATTTTAAAAAGAAAAAAGGCAGCACCATGCTAGATTAATTTCTGAGCTTCAAACAAATGATGCTGATGTAAATCTAGAAAGATATTTGTGGTAATTATGCAGTCTGTTCTGTCTTACAAAAGTCCTGAATGATCTTTATATCAGTAAGTCCATGTTGAAATCCCAAGAAGTAGGAAGAGTTTCCTTGTTTGATGTTTTGAGTCACCTTTGAGTAACCAAGGAGTTTGGATCCTTCTGCAAGAGACCAAATTATGCAGAAGGCTGTGAATCTGGGGAGGGTAGAAAGTTCATAGTCCCACTATGGAAGGAGAGAGATCAGGCTTAGATTTTTAAATTATCTCTTTTCAGCCCACAGGTTGCACACAGGTATTCCAAGTTGTCCACAGTCTAGCAGAATTTTAGCTGAAGAACTGGGAATAAAGTCTGGGTCAACCCAACAAAAGCCTAAGTATTAGCCAAATGTGGCTCCTAGGCTCTGCAGACTACTTATTTCTCAACTTAGTAACTTATTCTGTTGAGGAACATTGGGCTACAGTGCCTGGATCTCAACATGACCTGGTCTCAGGATTCCTACACTGTCTGGTATCAATTGCTGCAGTGCCTTGATGGCTTTGCGGCACCTCATGAGTTCTCTGCTCTAGAAGTATTGACTTCTAGATACTATACTAGACTAGTATACTATACTAGACTATACTAGTATAGACTAGACTTCCAGTATAGGTGAGTTCAGGAGCAAGCCTTATAAATTCAAACTCTCAGTCCTCTGCTGTGCAAACTGAAACATAGGAGGTTCCACAGAAATATAAGAAAAACCTTTTTCATGGTGCGGGTGATAGAACACAGGAACAGGCTGCCTAGAGAAGATGTGGAGTCTCCTCTGGAGACATACAAAACCTGTCTGGATGCGTTCCTGTGTGACCTGGTCGAGGTACTCCTGCTCTGACATAGGGATTGGAGTAGATGATCTCTTGAGGTCCCTTCCAATCCCTGATACTCTGTGATTCTGTGTGATTATCTAATGCTTTGTTTTCCCTTTTAAATATTCTCTGTAATCACTGGAACTGGTTGCCTACCTGATCAGAAGCTCTTACCTTCTCAGCAGACGTCACTTTTGACAGACTTGGTGTTTTTCATAATTGAAATGTTTTGAGATTCTGCACTAATGGTCAGTGGGGCACGAGCTAGAAATGTTATGAGATGAGATGTTCTGCATAGTCTCTTCATGAATTACTTTCACTTTCCTGATTTTACTTTATTAAGAGAAATTTCCATTTCCTATTTTGGGACAAAGTCTTTACATTATTAAAGTATATAAAATATTTGATGCCATAAAATGGATCTATTTTAGTTTGATAAACTAGAAATATGCTGCACTGTGAGGGTCATAGCTTATAATACATACTGTTAGGACTTTTTCATTTTTCTGCATTAGGAGATTAGTGAAAAATAAGCTCTATCAATTAAGTTTTATTGCAAAATTATCTTCAGATGTACAGCAGTGAAGATGATATTGAGTGATAACACTAGAGTGGATTTTGTATAAAGCAATTACAGCTTGAAAACCGCAATCTGAATGAAAATACTGCTCAGGGTTTTTTGTAATGTAGCATTAATGCCAAAAAACTCTTCCTTTAGAAAGTGCTTAAATTACCTCTATTAAACACAAGACATTCCTAAGCTGTTCATGTGTGCTATTGACTGAAAAATACTTTACTGATACCTGGTTTCACTGCTCATGCTTTGGCAAAACTGTGAAGTGCATATAAGCTTATAGTTCCACCTCTTAAGATGATTCTCTGTTTGTTATATTAACATGTTCTCCTAAAGATATTATTTTGTTCATATGAGTACGTATGTTTTTAATTCAGAAATTATTTTATGTAGGTGTACTACATAAAATGCTGTGAAATTCTTTGCATTCTTAAAAGCAGCGATTTACCCTGAGAGTGTGAGCCAGCCTTTGCCACAGGAAAAGTAATGCATGTTTCCTTAACATGTTATTTGGGAGGTAAAAGTACATTGAACTTTGCAAAATTAATTTCAAGAACTTCAAGAATGCTCAGGTCATTCCTATCACAGTGTTCTGTTCTGAAATCCCAACTTCAGTGGGACAGACAGCCCCTCAAGACACTTAAAGGCTTTTGTTTAGAAAAGCAAACTGAGTTGTTCAAGAGCTGGAAAGCAATTCAGACCCTGAATTTATGGCATAAGGAATTTTGCATGTAGGATTTGGAGTGGCATGCTTCCAAATGTCTTACTGAGTGCATGTTAAGCAGAAGTAGCTCTGCAAAATGTGCAACTTGGAAAAAATGGAACAGTATCTTAAAGAGAGTCAAATAATTTTGAAGTGTTTGAGTTGTACTCCATTATTTCATTGTGGATAAACAGTTTGTGGTTCTGACCAAATCTCCAGTGATGCCAGCATGAATCAAGACAATGAAGTCAAGTGTGTTACAGTTTTCCATCCTTTCAAATTGATCAAATTGAAATAGCCCATTAGGAATTGATTTAAATCAGTTTAGATAAGCTCAACCTTAGTCCTGTGTCTTGAGGCTTTGGCTACTGAAAGTTCACTTGAAGCTGGACATATACCAGCTCCACAGGCCATCAACTTTATTAGTGTGGAGATAAGCTGATTAGATCTTGTCAATCAAAGGTGCCAATATCTCAATTGAGTGTCTCTCCCAGTCTTTCCTTCTTTGTTGCCTGCTTCAATGCCTTGAAAAAAAAAAGGCAAAAAAAAAAACCACAACAGAGAAAGAGCACAAGCAAGAGAGAGAGATGTGTGGTATGGCGTCCCCCTGGTTGTCACCAAGCAGGGAGCAAGGGTACTGTGATGATGTGATGACTATATTAAAGAGGACATCAATTTGTTTTAAAGTGTTTTGATTTTTTATGGTGGCATTAAGCGAGAGAACATTGTGGTTGCAGCTTTACTAGAAAGCAAAGAGTTCTAGAAGGGAGGGAAAAAAAAAAAAAGTGTTTCTTTGAAACCTACCGGGTCTTTGAGTCTTGCTGTGCCAATGGGCGCTTAACTGCTCCTGTAACTGGCATACTCTGATCCACCACCAGCTTAGGTGCTTTTCTTCTCTCCAAATTATTCATTTATATAAAATTGAAAGATTTGTGGGTGTTTAATTTTTACAGAAGTATTTTTTGTTTATTTATTTTTTTTAATAAACTGTTTGGGGAAATGTTTGGTTGTGCCAATAATAAGCATGAGATTCTGTAACAGCCTGGGAAATTGTAGCACAAATTAAGGTCAGGTTAGAACACACACAATGACCCTCTCGCTGAAAATGAAGCTGTGCATGCACTGAATAAATGCATGCAGGTATTTGCATCTCTGTTTTCTGGAGGAAAAGCCAGATAAACAGAATCAGCTGTAAAGATCTAATAGTGCAGGGTTTCAGCTTTGGGCTTCATAATATAGTTAAAGATGGTATAGAGGAAAAACTGGGCTTTTGTTCTTCACATCTGAAGTTTGCTCACACCATGCCTCCCTCATACTTCAAATGCAAACAACAGAAGCCCGTCCTTTTCTTCCATCACCCTACACTCACCACCCAATGAAGGCTGGAGCTACAGTGCTGCAGAACTACATCGCCACACTGGATTATCTCTTTATCAGTTATTCTTCACTCCACTGTATCAATTTTCCACTAACCAATCAGACACTCCTCTTAGAAAAGACTGTTTGACTATTTCTTCTAGATAAATGTATTTATAGCTACACTGATCCACACAGGCAACTTGTGCTACACATATTGGGGACAGAAAGGGGATTACTTGCTCCTTCCAGGAGACTTCAAGTGTGTCCCCTCTAGTTAATAATGCTATTTGGGGATATTCCAGGAAAAAAATCTAGGATTTGTGTGAAGATTTTAATTTATTGCTTGAGTACTGGAGTTAAGGTATAAATCTGTTTTAAATTGTGAACATCACAACTGTGTGTTTGCACAGAACACAAAGATGCTTGTTTCTAATCTCACCTTTGTCTCCTGCCAGTTGCTTGTGCCCACCCCCTATTCAGTCTGCATGCAGAGTTGAAGTCAATAGCCAGGGAGGCACAAGGAGGGTACCCTATCACCAATCTGCCTGCATTATTCAAGTGGTTTTCTTTTGCCACTCTCTCTTAAAGACAGAAAGTTCCAAGAAGGTTTAAAGACTTATACATGGACAGAAATTGTAGGGGAGGGCAGCCTTATAGCCTTATTGTGGCTAATTAGAATCCCTTCATGTTGAGATGGGGCTGTTGAGCTGCATTTTTTTTCCTTTTTCGTACACTGTTAACAGCACTTAAGCTTCAGTTACAGTCAATGGGAAGTAAACATTTTAAAGAAGTTATGGAAGGAAATCTATCAAGAAGATCACTAACTAAATGATACATCTTTTTCCTCCACCTACTCCCCATACTGAAATCACTAACTGATTATTTTAAATCTCTTTTTGAAGCCTAAAAAGAAATGTATTGGAGTTCCAACTTGACCTTTGATCTGACTTAACTTCACATTTTTTTAAGTCATGTTTTTTCTGACTGATACTTGTTTCTAATGCACCTGTCTTTGAAAATGCATTTTCAAATTGCGTGGATCTGTGCTGCATGGAACAAAATAAACCTATGGTAATAATATTTGATAGTAACTCAGTATTCATGGTAGACTGGATACTATGTCCATGACTTCCAAAACAATTAATACATGATTAAAAATAAGATATGAAGCACTTGATATTATAGATAGATGTAACGTATCTTTTACCTTGGCAATTCTAAGAGTGTTAAATAATGTTTTTATATCTTCTTTCAGTCAACCAATGAGTGGAGGAGCTGAGATGTGTCTTGATGGGAGAGTGTAGCATAGTTTTATTGCTGTGTTATTTCAGCAGACTCTTCAATTAGTGGTTAAATTCAGCTTAGTTTAAGGCTTTAGATGACATTAAATACAATTTCTAGAAAGATGAGTTAGACAAAAAAGCAGAGATTTTTGGCAAGTTCCAGTTCAGGGCTACAGCTGCTACTGAAGTAACTGTAACTTGAAGGCCACCATCTTGGGGGAATAGTTTGAATGCAGTACCTCAGTTTAGGACATAAATAAAAAGCTGGCAGTGCTTAGGTTTTTGGGGTTTACCTTTTGTAATTTGTATTCTTAAATGACTAAGAACCTCATTTGCTTCCTTGTTACAGCTCAAATGTGAAAGGCTGAAAATAGATAGATGTGAAAGCCTGAAAATAGCTTCATCAGTACACTCTTTTCCCAGTGTGTGTGTGTGTGTTTTCTTCTTGTTTTCTTTTCCTTTTCTTTAGAAAGAAGTCTTTTAATCAGTGATTATTTCATAATCGGCTAAGAAATGTGTTTCATTGAGGTAAAGTAAGAAAATAATAAATTCATCTTTGTTATACTTCTTTCACAAAATTCTCCAAGCCATCTACTAGAGATATTTACTTAGTGTGTATGTGCTGATTATTGTATAGATCACATATATGATACTAGAGGCCAGGTTAAAGGTATGCTCTTTGAACTATCAAGCAAAGAAGCAAAGATGTTTTAGTATTTAAAAAAAAAATCAATATTGGTCTCATGTTCTTTGGAGGTTAGTCCATCTTCAGGCATTAGAGGGCCACAGGCAACCATTTTCCCTGTTTACTCTGCCAGTTTTCTAACCAGAGAGAAATGCAATTGAATATTGGAAAGGAAAGTTACAATTGCCTCAGCTTCCTTTTCAGAAGAGTCTTGGTTTCAATGAATTTGACAGAAAATGTAATTCAGAAAAAGTCCTTATTTTAAAAAAAATCATATTCTTGAATTAATGCATCTCTTTTGCTGTTAGAACAACATTCAGATGTGTTTCATCTCTACATTTTTTGAATTCTTATTAGCTTAAACACAATCACTTTCAGGAAAAGTCCTACGAGGAGGGAGGATTCTTCTTAAATGGAAAAAAAAAAAAGGAAAACAAAAAAGGGAAAGTGAGAGAGAAAAAATCTTTTCCTGTTTCTTCCCCGAGGCTGAACTGTTTATCACTCCATCCTGGTTCGATAGAAGTGAATTTTATAATAAAATTTTCCCTAATCGGGCTCTGTCAGTGAGGTGTCTTATCGTGGGGAGGAAAATGACACCGATCCTATCGAAAAACAGAGACGATGTCACAGTGTCCCCAATCACAGCTACTCAGCTTCCATATCTACCTTCTCCACAAACACCAAGCACTGCTTTTTCATAAGAACATCAAAACCTAGCGAAGTCATTAAAATTGCACCCGCGTAGAGTTGCAGGGATCAGCCGCACTAGCGCAAAATGGGATGTGGGAAAACAGACTCTCTAAATGTGCTAATTCCATTGTCACGTGTTTACGGCTTAATTTTAATCAGTTAAAAAAGCCACACATTGCAATAAATTGGCATTATCTTCTGTGACACCAGAGGACACAGTTGGTTCAAGGATTTAGAGGGTCGCTGGCAACAGTATATAGTGTTACAGACAAAGTATTTTTACGCTTGAACTACGGTAGCTAAGGTGCAATCCGCAGTTAAGACTGCAAACAAAGACTGTAACCCACACAGTCCTAAGTTCAACATGCAGACCACCTTCAGCCTAGAGACAAGGGAGAATGCTAAACTGCATATTGCTGAAGAACGTTTTCTAATTTAATGGTTAAAGGTAATTTGTTGGCTGCTCTAATTGAGGTTGCAATTCAGTCGTCTTCTCTTATGTGTCCTGCACAGTAATAAAGGAAGATCTATTGGAAAAATCCCTTTGCTGGGTTTGAGTTCCATTTCTGAATTGATGATGCTTGTTTACATTGTATCATTAGATTTCTTCCTCAAAACTATGCATTGCATTTTTCCGTCCCTCTGCTCACGGAAACGTAGGTGAATCAGCCAACACAAACTGAAATGTGATAGTCGTAATGATGCTGCTTCTAATGGAAGGTTTATAGAAAGTTAAAGTTTTCTAATTATGCGGTATCACAGGTCACATGTGAATTGTACATGGTATCCCTCTCTACTCCTCCCATTTTCTTTCTTTTCCTTTCCCCCTCCCCTAAGGCTTGTTCTTTCACTTGAATATGGCTGATCAAAATATTTATAAGCAGCAGGAGAATAATTTTCAGTAGAGTGGTATGATCTCACTAATAAACATCTATTTCAATACAACCCTATGAAAGTTGTCTAGTTTTATTTCAGTTGTATTTGTGGATCAAACATGAAAATTTTGTGTGACCATTTTAATTCTACAATGAGCAAACAGAAAGCAACCGAAGAAACAGTTGGGGCAAGAATTCAACTTGGACTGAATAAACAGATCCTTTTAGGATGTGAGCACATTCAGAGCCAAACTCGAATGTCTGCTTGAAACAGCCCTGAAGAGCTCTGCTACAGAAATAAACAAAGTAATTTCTGTGAAAAACAAGAAGTGTTTATTGCAGGATGCAGGTCATCACTCAGCTGTCTCTGACATTTGATATTGTGGCCTGGACAATTTAGAACCAAGTGTATAACCTATAATTTCCATGCATTCTAAAACTTACAAACTCTTCAAAAATAAATATGAAAATGACCGAAGAAACTTGTAACAATCAGTGATGAACAGCATTGACAAAGTGAAATTAGTGTGTGAATCTCTTGCAAATTAAGAAATAGGATCAATTGACCTGTTTGGAAACAAACCTGCAAAACTTAGAAACCAAACCAAGGGATGTTATCTGAGCTGGAGTTAAATCTGGGGCTTCTTGCTCAATTGCATGTTTATAAAAAATAAGAGGTGCTAACAATGAAAAAACAAATTCCTTAGTTATATAAAGAAGGGTTAGCACTCCACAAATTAACTTATGCATAAATAAGTGATACCTTGAAACAAATTTAATGCCTCATTTTTTCCAAATTTGATATCTATTTCTGTGCTTGCAGTTTTCTTACTGATTGAGGTTTGTAGCATGATGGAATATATGCAGATTTTGTGCTTCTTACCTGTTTAAACAGCTTGAGTAAATTTGCAGGGTCATTTTATCAGAATAATAGAAAAAAAAGAATTGAGTCAAAATATAAAGCACTGTTCTCTTCTATGTCTGGATTAGCAACAAACTCTGCATGACAAAAAAAAGACTTCTTTTTGTCAGTGTACTTGGCTTTATAAAGACTATTATGACTTTGTTCTCTAAAACAAAATACAAGCATCTAATTGTTAGCAAGTTTTTACTTGAGGGTTTTGTCACTGTTTTGTCACTATGGATATGTACTTATATTTTATAGGGAAGAGAGCGGTTATATTATTTTATTTTATTAAGGTTGTTTTTATTTTGGTTTAAAGTCTGACAGATTAGATTGTGGAATGTTTCTTTAACTAAATGTACTGGGCTACTTGCAGGTTTCCCCAGTTAAGGCCCCCCCCCTAAAATTGTTCAGCTCTCTCATAACAAGTGATACAGGGCATGACACATCAGAGCCATGTTTAGGACTTTGCTGGATGGACTAACTGGTTTTATAACCTCTCTGAAAATTATTATCCAGATTTTTTTAGAAATTTGAGCTGGTCAGTCTCTGCTTCTTTCTCTCCTTCTCTCTCACAAAATTGCCCCAGTTTTCACACTTCGAACACGTTCTATTACTGATTTGTGATTGTAATTAAGTGGAATTTCTGAATTTGGTTGCTTTGACCTGAGTGTGAGTTGGGGTGGGGAAGTGGGAGAGCTGGTTGATGTTAGATGTATGTGTAGGAGGAGAGTATTTGTTGCTGCTTATATTTGCATGCTGCTGTGCTAAAATTCTTAGCTTATGGCTACAAGCTAAAAATTTACTTGCTACTTATAGCAGAGTTATGAAATATTTCACACTGAATGTATCACTTTGAAAACAAAAGTGTATATCTAAGTAGGTATTTTGTCTCCGAGATGATGAGCATAAAAAATCTAACCAATATAAGTGTGCATTTTAAAGGGTACAAAGTAAAAGTATATGTTTTTATATAAATGTTTACATTCTGTAGCATCATTTTTATATCAGATGAGTAAAAATCATGATCTCAGATCCAGTTTTACAGAAAAACATCAAAATATTTGATATTTCTTTATGAATTCTACACAGAATTGCTTGAGTTTCGTCTCTTTATGTTGTGGATAATTTCATTAATTTAGGTCTGTAAGTATGCATATTGCATTAAAATAGCCCTTCATTTATGCAGCTCATCTCTTTTCTAAATTGTAGGTATGTTTGCTCATCTAAACGTTACAAAACCAGAGAGTTGGCACTCATTTATAAAACTCTGAACTTCTTGTGCTATACTTTTGCACACATAGGCTGCGCCATTGAGCCACCAGTCAGATAAAACTGGTTTCTTACTTGATATTGTGTAATGGGTGGAACTAAAGATGTACTCAACAGAACTGGCTATCAGCATCTTTTTGTGTTCGTTACTATAATGGAATTTGGGGGAAATGCAGCATGTTTCTAAGTACCTACTTGTAACATTAGTCAGTGTCTTATAAGTTTGAACCTATTAGATTTTTTTTGATCTGTAAATGTGCTGTAGTTACTTTTTAATACAGTGTTTATAACACAGTTATTTGTTCATTTGAAATGTGTATCAATTTCCCATTAAACATTTATCCTGATACTAGAGATATTAATAATAAATTTACCCAAAAAAAAAAGCATCTCTCTTGTGTTTGAGTAAGAGTTAAAAGTACAGTGTTCATAATGTGCAAGTCAGTAAAAGGTGTTTTTTCCTGAACAGGATTTTAACTTAATTATTATTTTCAAAAAAATGTTTGTTACTCAAACTAACTTTTTTCAAGATGTGTAAAGAAGCTTTATCTAAAATAAAAATATATAGATATGTCTTTTTATATATATGCATACACACATACATGCACATGCCTTTAATTTAGGTACTGAATTTTATCCATACTGTAAGATCAACCAATTAACCTCCCTATCTGAGAAAGGGATTTCAGAACTCAAAGTGAATATTATGCTGCTCATCTAATTGAAGATGTAAAATGTCCTGTAAGTCTAGGCAAAAGATTATTCTGTTCAGCTTAATTTGTAATACACATTAGTAACATATTTGCATAAACACTAACCTCATCTAATGTGGCAGGGAGGGGGGCAGGATCTCTGAGTGGTGTGTTTAGTATTTTCATTTTCCTGGGGTTTGTTCTCTTTCAGTGTGAGATATTTGGGGTTTTTTTTTACTATTTGAATCAGGGTATGATACATAAAAAATGTAAGCACATTGATATGAAATTAGCAGTCACTCAGTGATATGAAGGTATTAGAAAAAGAGGAAATTGCTTTCCCTAATGGAACTATTAAACCTTCAGTTAATCACTGATTAGTGAGATAAACTTCATAGTCTATAGATCTGTGATATGCTGTTAAAGATGTTGCATCTGTTTCAGAAAATCTTCTGGTTTGAAACATGTGTTTTATTTTTAAGTGCCAGTTTGCTTTATGAAAATAATCTCTCTTTTTCTGACTGTTGTCATGATAACTGATTTTGCATGTGGCTGTTTTTCTCTCTCTGTGTGTGTTCTGATTATGAATCTATATGGAGAATATAGGTTTTGTAGGGGGATACATGTGATCTTAAATGATGATTTGTGTCTTTAAAGTCCTGTTTTCTATTATTGTGGCTGGTTTGTTTTTCCCCTCATTGCGATTCAGGATCCAACTTATGTGAAAGACAAATTCTTCTTGGTCCTGATGCGATGACTTCTTATAAAGCAAAATATATTTTTAAATGGTCATTTTCAATGCTCTTTAATATTAATTTCAAATGCTATAATAATGCAATGTAATTTTCTTTTAATGTGATTCTATCAGGGTATTATCCTGCCATTTTTATAAGTTCATATGTAGTGATGTGGTAGTTTTTCATTACCAACATATAATGATGTATTCTGAAAATATGCTGTCACTTAAATGTGTGTCTACTTAATTTGGTTTGGAGACATATGTCTGTGATCACTAAAAAAGCATAGCAGGAGTTACAATATAAAGAGCAGCAGAGTTATTAAGTTTTAAGTATACCTACCTTGAATATATAAAATAATTAGAAAATAATCAGAAACTCTCCCTTGTTTTCTACTATATTTAAGGGATGTTGTATAAACATGCTACAGTGGCATGGGAAAAGGGTTATTTTATGGTTATATTCTTACTATATGTTGCCTTGCAACTTCCATTACTGTTGTACTAAGGATGCTTGTCTTGGATGAAGACTCTGCTGTATCATTTGCTGTGCGAATGTGGAGGAAAATATGTTGTATTCTGAAACCCAACAATCAACAATCAAACGCGTTAATGATTTGCATCCTGGGCGACTGTGTCCTGAGTGGGATAAGTTTTGGGCTGATTTTTTTCCCTTTTCACAAACACTGTGGCAACAGAGTTTTAACAGAAGGTTTGAGAAAGTTTGTAAGGAGACACAGTAATTGTAAAAGTAATAGAAAGGTAATTGTAGGTGAGTCTGAAAACCTTCTCAGCTGGGTTAAGTAGTGAGAGAGAGGGAGATGGAGTATTTGCTGGCAGATTTGCCTGTTGAAAAGTTGATCTCTTTGGCTGTCATACAGACTTGCCAAGAGGTTGACTGATACATGCATCCTGGAAAAGTGCAATCAGCCTGGCCATTAAAGTGAAAAGCAGCATATTCAGATCAATGTGCACACTTAACTTTTCTCAATAATTTCACTGTACTTGAAAAATTTAAAAGTATGATAAATCTAAGACTTAGTTGTTGAACTTGCAGAAGCAATACAATAATGTGTTAAAACAAATGTTCAGTTCAGTTTAGTGATGGACTTAGAGATGTGAGAGTAAAGCAACTATTTACTAGCACAGAAAAACATTAGAAATAATTCCTACTGCCTTAGAAAGGCACTGTGAGATTTTATGTGCATATATCTTTTGTATGCACACCTAGATGCATTCATTTTTTTCTCCCTTTTTTTCCCCTCTCTGTTAATATATACAACTGCATATACATTATATACAATTCTTAAGTAATGCTTGGAAAGCAGTAAAGAACCCTCGCTAGTCTGTCATCTCATAAATAGAGGCATGGCTGATTCCAGCTAAGTCTTTGTGAAAGACACCTTCTTTTTCAGATCTAAGAATGGGTTTTTGTTCACAGTCAAATGTCTGTCACTTCAAACTATGTCTGAGAAAAGTTTTTGCTCCTCTGCTATATTTTTATTTTGAGAGAGCTAGCTTGGTAATGTGGCAGTAACCCTCAGTATGGTGGATGGACTAGAATGTTCAGTTCTGAAGATTCTCAGGGGTCACAGTAGGGATGTCTTGCATTAGACTTTATAAAGTGTAGGAAAAGGTCCTGTAAGACTTTCATAGTGATTTCAAAGTGATTTTAAATTGTTGACTACTACAATGAGGTGTAAATGCTGCATAGAGTTCTATGCTGCAAGTGGACTCATCTCTTTCTTAAGAATTTAGTTTTGGATCCTGTGAACGAAGAGATTTACTTGCACCACTCTGTACCCACTTGATCTCTTGTTCCAGATTTCTTCAAATTTCCATACTATTTCTAACATCCTTATTAAAGAAGGATGGATTTTAACTGTGTAGATGTGGGTTCAGCATTATCTACTGGAAGTTTTCCATGGCCATTGTCTTGCACGTCCTCTACAGAGGGAGGGTAATTTTTAAAGTCTGTATTTAAATTTATCACTAAAGTGGATACAGAAACTGCTGTCACATCTGATGGAAGAAAGTTATTAGACATTTACACAGTTCATGAATTCATAGATTTTAAGGACAGAGGACTATTAAATCATTCCTCATCTACTGTATTAAAAAAAAAAAGCCAGCGGATCACATTTAACTCAGTAAGTTGTATTTTATATTCTCCAGAAAAACATCCAGCACTGGTTTGAAAGCATCAAGAGATGGGGCAGTCACCTCTTTCCTTAATATCAGTCAGTCTTAAAGGAGTTGGAGATTCTTCTTCTAAATTGATTTTGCCGAGCTTCAAGGCTCATCCTAAATTCTTCATATTCCCAATTCCTGACAGGCTGGAAACTGTTAGCCAGTTTCTGCCATGAAAATATTTTGAACATAGCTGAATTTAGAACCATAACTGAATTCAATTCCTGTAACACCTCTTTGTAAAATAGGGTTCTTTGGCCCCAGTTTGTAAATCTTTTCTGGGGCCCTTTTCTGTTCTCTTCAATTATTCATCAACCTTTTTAAAATATGGAGAGAGGTAAGGTGCTTTCAATTCAATTTGGTGTTGTATTTCAGGGGAGTGTGATTCACAGATGATTCACAAAGATTATGCAAGACATCATGAGGCAGCTTCTGTGTTGCTTTTGTGTTTCATGTCTGCCAGGTTATCCGAGTGTGTCACACCTACTCTACTTTGCTTTCTTTGCCTAATGGTAGAAAATGTGGAAAAGAATCAAGATTAAGATAAGGTGTCCTGAGTACCCATGTTTTATGTTTTCCTCCTCCTAAATGTGCAGTTCCCACAGCTGAGATCAATAGACAAGTAAGCCATACTTGCAAGTACTATAAAAACTTCTCTGGCCTGTGAAAGTTGGTTCCATGAGTGATAACCCCAGTCTGCCACTTTTCTCTTGTGCTGATGACATTGACATCTTTGTCACAGACCTTAGTATAGACTAAAGAGGGGAAGCCCCTTGTCTCATTCACACCTTTTCCATCCTTTCTTCTGCCACAAATCCATACAATAATCACAGGGTCTGTCAAATCACTGCAGCTCAGTGTCTCAGATGGGGTGATGATTTTTTCCCGGCTATGAATAGCACTGATCTCTGCTGGCTTTTTGTATTATGATTTGATGTTTATTAGATGAATGGGGTCTAAAGGGCCATGTGCTTCGTAGTAGCTCACCTACTTTCTCAGTGTGCTATGCTGTGTCCCTCTGGTAGAAGAAATGTCTGAATCCAAATTTTTTTCTTTACCTCTTTGAAAGATTGATGCCTGTGATGCTTCCTGTGAGTTATAGGGGTTTGCTGACTTTTGAAACAGGAGCATCCTGAAGCATGTCCTGTTTAGTAAATTGAATAGTGCTATGTGGATGAATGGAGTGGTGGGATGGGGCACAACTGCATCTCATTTTTGTGACATTGGGAAATGACTATTCAAGGAGATGCCAATCTTGCAGCAGAAATACAGCTGTGTAGTGGGATTCCTACACTTAGCTGTAGCAATTCCAGTGGGTGTTGTAGAGCCAGAAATTATGATCTAACTGTTGGCAAAAAATGGACACATAGGTAACATTGATCAGAAAGGTCATTTCATATAGAGATTCTCAGTGTTGACCATTGAGAATAGATTAATGGAAATAGTGCTGGAGAAGATTTGTTCTATGCAGTGTGTGAAGAGTCAAGTTCTTTTTCTCTTTATTATTTTTTCTTTTGTCTCTTCCACTACTGTCAAAGTCAAAAACTCTTATTGGAAAGAGGTGGACTGATTTCAGGCCTTACCAGCCTGCATTTTGGGGTGCTCCACAGCCTCTGTTTCTGAGACTTTTGGTGTGCAAGCAGTGCATCTAGCATATGAAATTAATACTTTCTCATGAATTTTAATCCATGATAGGTAAAAGGAAAATAGTTTTACTTCTACATTAATAAGGTTGTAAATGCGAGATATCTGGGTCGGGCTGCTTCCATCTGCTTCAGGTTGCTTTCTTCAGACATGTGCCACATTGCATGGCAGGAATGTATGAAAAGGTCTGTGTTGGTTATCACTACATACCTACATGGAAATAACATGCCAGGTCTTTAATAGGTCAGAATTTACTAGAACTCCGAAATATAGTATTTCAGAAAGATAAGAACCATCATTCTTATCTGTATTAACATCTAAACTAGCACTTTAACGAGATTTCTCAAGCCATCTCTCTTCTTGAGTTTCTCTCAGCTAGAACAACCATTTGTGTTATTACAGCACTCTGTAAAGCTAAAAGGGGCTTAACTTTGGATTTCAGTTTCTGGATGAAACAAAAAGAAAACTATTTTACCCATCAGGACAAGCTGCAGTTCCTTACTGTTTATCTGGATCTTCTTGACAGTGCAAAATTTGGGGAGATTCTCAACTAAAATTAGCCATCAGAGTTTCTTTTATTATTTATTTATTTTCACTCCAGGTATTACATTGTCCTTATGTGAAGTTTTGTGTGTTTTATTTCTGATTGTGCATTGCGCTGAGGAAATCCAAACTGTGTTAATAGGGCTGTCAGTGCCTTCATTATCAAGTTGGGTTCTAGGAACCCATTTTGCCACTACGTGACCTTTTATACCAGTCAATAACGTCAGTGGATTTGTGTTGGTGTACAACTGGAATAACAACAGTAATGAGTGAGGCCCCAGGAACCAGCAGACACTTTTAAAAGGTTATGGCAGCTTCCAGTGGCCTACGTAAAGATGTTTCTTATTGGTTTAGTTAAACTTTGCTTAAACATTTGTTTTCATATATGTTTCATATATGTGCATCAGGATCTCATTATGGTTTTATATGAAATTTATACTAAAACCTGCTATAAATTGCTGCATTCATAGAATATATGCTTTCCTCACCCATTTGGGTTTCACAAGAGATGACAGAGGAGCTGTCTTGGTGTATCCTTTATGCCCAGAGCTGAGGCACAGCTGGGTGAGCTAAGGCTGGGTAACAGCCTCAGCTCAGAAATACCTCCCTGTGCATCTTTGTCAAACCAATACATTTTCCATAACCACATTTATTAGCATTGCTACTTTAATGTATCCATGTACGTGCATGTATTCATGGCATCAGGGATGTGGCAGCATTTGGTTTTGTTGTCCTAAATGCTGCTGTTTGTGTCTGTGGTCTGTGCAGTTCAACCTTTTAGCCCTCTGCATTTACCAACTATTCAGGCTCCAAGCGGTATTCACACATATATTATGTAAAATAAAATAATAATAAAAAAAGGTAGATTATTAAGACTGCGGGGGCTGTGAATGGATTATGACGATTTGCCTATCGTGGTAATGACACCTGTGAGAGGTGTGATACAAAAGGCAGTGACAGGCACTGTAATTTAGTAATTGTGGCCATTGTGCTGGGGAGCTGGTCAGTTCACTGGGCAAGTACAAAGAAGCCAGTGTTGAGGCGAAGCAGGGGTGAGTAAGCTTAATAGAGAGAGCTAGGGCTTTCCTGAAAGAAACTTTGGTGGAGGCCTAACTCCCAGGGGGAAGGAGTTAGAATGGGCTGAAAAGAATGAACAAAAGTAGAAAAATGGCACAGGTTTTCCCGTTTCAGTTCTTAAAGGGATAGAGGGCTTGTGGTGATGACCACAGCTTTGCTTCACTCGCCAAAGGAGGGCAGAGGAGGAAAAGAGAGCTTTTTGAAATAGTGGGAGGGTGCTGATTTATTGCAGAGCCGAGGTGAGCCCAACCCAGTAACTGCATCTGAACGTCACAGTTGGGTTTGGCTGTTGGTTTCCTATCAAGGGAAAAGAAGTAACAGAAAGTTAAGTCTGAGAGATCCAAGAAAGCCACTGCTGGCAGGTCATAAACTTGTGACTTGGAGAAATCTATGCTTGCATTCATGATTTCAGTTCAATTGGACGGCAGGCTGGCCATCTGCTAATATCTGAGAAGTTAAGTAAGGTCTGAAAAATTAGCAAAGTAAGGTGTTCAGTGGCTTCCTTCCTCCTATAATGTTAATGAAGTTTTTTCATGTTGAAGATAATAGAGCTGAGCATACAAAGTTAATTTGTTACTAGTTCCTTTGTAAATCTGTTTGTTTTGTAAACTGTTTGGAGCACAGACCTCATCTTCCATACACTGAGCACAGAGGAATGAGCACTCAATACTTTCTTAATCCCAAATATCATTGTTTGTGATCATGTTGTGAGCCAAAGAACAACACAGAAGACTATACAAATTAATCTCTTCCCTGATTCAGTATCCCTGTAGACTCTTAATAGGCTCTGCAAAAAGCATAGCCATTAATTAATTTTCTGGTTTTGTAATTATGAGAATGCTAAAATGCTTATAGACTTCTTATACACGACCTACTTTTTTTTTGTTGTTATTTCTTAAAGCAATCAGATTGTTGTTATCTCTCCTCCCTCTGCCCCCCATCTGGATATTTGATTTTCCACAGAGCATATTGGTCTGTCTTCATTCAAACCTGTAATTATTGAACAAATTGTTGTCACAATGGAGAACCTCTTAGACGTTTATGAGGATGCATTAGAAAACAAAAGTCTTGAAAGATAAGTAGTGGTGGACACAGCACTGAAACATATTAGGGCCAGATTGACTTGTTTAACAGCTTTAAGAGAACAAGGAAGTAGCCTGAAGTTAACAAAGGTCTGCACAGCGGGGCATTTATAGCAGCAAATACTAATTCGAGTTTGCTAAACAGTATAAACAGATTTGCTGGCAACACCAGGCATCCCATTTAAAGGGATTAGGTGTGCCACTCACCCATTGTCTGGGCTGAGGAATGTGGGGTGCTCAATGTGCGCCTCCGCAATTAGCCCAATTAGGCAGACACGCCCTTTGTGCAAAGCCAGTTACAGGGCACTTAATCCATTGATTGCAAAGGTAATATTTCAACGTTTGAATTTAGCAGCCAGTCTCCCCCGGTGTTGCTTGCATCTTGGCTCCTTCTACACCTAAGCATTAAAGTGCCTGAGCATCACACATCAGCCGGCTTTGGCCACTTGTTAAAATGTATTTGGTTTTCATAAACTGTGCAAACTGGCCCGTTGACTTGGTCACAGTCACCTGATGGAATGGTGCAAGGGGAAGGGAACACCAACGAGCTTTGTAATAGGTGCAAACGCGGGTGGTAATAAATGGGCCACCCCTGCGGTGTAGTGCTAAGTGCAGGGTGATGCTTGTTTATGTTCGAAGTGTGCTGCCCTTCCTAGTAACTCTTTTTTTTCTCCCCCCCATCATGGGTTAAAAACACAGCAGTCCTGTACATGCTGTTATCACTGATTCCTGTAGGAAGTGATTCATGTTACACTAGAGCTGCAGAAACCCCTGCATTCCTTGCATCTTGCCTGTCAGTCAGGTGATAAAGGCCATTTCCAGGCTTCTTCAGCTGGTTGCAGGGTCCCCCTGAACAGACTCCCACTGTGCCTTGGAAGGAAGTTAAAGAACTGGTCCCAAAGGCACCTTCCTAGAAAATTATCACAAAGAAGTTTGTGTAAAAAGGGGGGAAGAATGAGCTGGTATTCAGCCGAGTACTTACATATTGTCTGCAGGCATTTGAATTAATTGCAGATTACATGCCAGAGCAAAATCAAGTTTTGTGCCAATAAAAAGGAGATGAAGCAGTGTATGTAAGTGGGTCCCTGCACTCTGCTGGACTTCTGCTGGCTGGAAAGGAGACTGGTTGCAGTATTTAGCACTACCTTTCCCAAGAGGAAAAGATTTATCAAGAGGAAAAGTTGGGTGCAGATACAGCTGACAGCATGGGATGTGCTCACATACAAGCCCAGGAAATCACAAAGCAGACTGGAGCTTCTGCAAAACTCCCAGCTGGCTGTTATGAGCCACTTCACATGGAGATTGTAAGGGTTCACTGCATAGATTAGGCTGGTACAGACTAATTCCTCAAATACATGTGGTAAAAGCACCCCCTAATGCATCCTGAGCTTCAAATCTGCCTGCGCCCTCTCTGTCACCATCAGTGATAGCATTTCAGATATCCAGCTATATAGGGATGTTTTTCTTTGGAGAAGCTTCTCAGGTTTTTAAGGATCCTTCTGGAGTTAGAAATGCATGGAGCATACATAGAAATTTCATGGAGCACAAATAGAAGAGATCTAGCACTGGACTTCCTTAAGGAAAGGGAAAGAATATGCAGTCTATGAAACCCAAGTGGGTCATTCCACTTTCAGGATAACACATTGTGCATAAAAATTATCATATAAGATTCCTTTCAAACAGACAAGGAATTGGATCAAAGGTAACACACCACCCTTTCACAGCTCCAGCCTTTGCTTCTCGTGAAATCACGGGATCTCCTCGGTGGGTTGGAAGCAAGGATGTGGCTACAGCCTGGCTTGTGGCCACACTCAACCTTCCTGGAGTCAGGCTCAGTGTTTGTCTTCAGTGTTTAAAGGGTAATAGCACTAAACACTGCCCTCACAAACCACTGTAATTACTTCTACTGCTGAAAAAACCCAGAACATGAGCAAAAATATCCTAGAAAAGCTATTTCTAACACTAGTGCTGCTCTTTATGGCTAAGTGGCAGCCATCAGTTTTTTTCTTAAATTATGTGTTCTTTTTTCAAACATTTGGATGATGCAAACCAGATTTTTGTGGCAGCATTATTGCTCATAGCCAAAAGAGCATTCAAGGAAACACTGTATTTCTGGTAAATTGCCATTAATTGAGAATACTTTGAGCTGTTTATCTTTTTTCATTCGCCTGGCAAATCAAGTATCCATTGAGCCTGTATTTCTGAGCATAAATTGAGTAATGATTTTACTAAAAGTAATAGGTACTATCTGCTTTTTGGAGTGAGAGTATGCAAATTTCTTAAAGTTTCTGCTTTATTTTTAAAATTAAAAATTTCCCAGGAAAATTGTTTTTCCAGTTTGACAGTAAAACTTCCTGCTTGTTTTGGAATTTTTTTTCTTAAATGTAGTATTATAGTAGGAATGTTGCTGATGTAATTGCATTCTAAGTAGTGTTCTAGAATTATTTTTTTTTGTTTACTTATTCTCTGGACTGATGCTGATAATCTAAAAAGATAGAAGATGGTGAGCATTCACTAGAAGAAAATCTTGGATGCCTTGTAGCTTTTTACATTGCTTTTTATTCACTTTGAGTGTTCCTAATTGCAAGTGTTTCATGGAGGGAATGTTCCAGAGGAAAGAAATGGTAACAGATAATCATGCAGAGGTATGTAATTATGAATATTTGTCCCAGCCATGTGAATATGAGAGTTCTTTGGGGTTCATCCAGTCAGCAAGTAAGAACAATAACATGAGATGGCGGTGATTAATCAAGTGTTGCAGAGAGAAAAATATGAATTACAAGTAATCAAAACAGTATCTAGGACAAATAGTTCACAGGCAATCCATGGGCCACACATGTTCACTTGTACAAATTATTGAATTGTTTCAAGGTGAGGACATTTGTATACATGAAGACTTTTGCACGCAGTCATTAACAGATAATTTTACTTATAACAGTTACATAAATTGTTTATAAATAGTCTAAAATTCCTTTTTCATAATAGACCATTTCTGTTCTGCCTGTAAAGAGTGGAAAGTACCATCATTACCTTAGAAGTGACTTTGGATTTTTGCTTCGAAGAAAGGAAGCGGACGGTCAGCTCTGTTCGATGCATAAGATACACCTGAAAAATATTCTGTCATTCACCTTTGAGCATAATACTGTAGTTCATTTTCAGATGTTAAAACCTAGACTGAAGGATCAAAATAATCATATTTTTCTTTGTAATGTTTTCTGATTTCTGTCATTTCTGCAATACCTGTCCTCTTCTTCTGATATTTGGCTTCTAGATTACAGCTGGTTCCTTGCTTGCTTAAAAAGCTCAGAGGTTTTATAGGGATATTTTTTTATCCTTCTTGCTAGGCATTGTAACTTTTAGCTCAATAGTGTTTAATTCAATTACAGTGAATTAAGTTTACCTTAGGATCTTTGGAGCCCCTTAGAGGGATGATCTGATTAATTACAGTGCAAAACAGATTGTTAAAGTAACTAGGTTTTATGCAGTTTCCCTTTGTTCTTTCACTTAGCTTCTGTAATTCACAGACAGTGGTACAGGATGAGTGAGGTTAATGTGGGCGACATGTTCCCACAAGCTCACTGACTATTATGATGTTTCTCCTCTCCCCAGTCAAAAATGGACTCACATGGGTGGGGACTGTGTGGATCCTTGTCCTGGGCTGTGATGTGTGTCCTGTCATGAATTTTTTCTGTCAGTCCCAAGCAGACGACCATCAGAGATGACCAGTTCAGGGTGGCCTTATGTACAGACTGTTATTAATTTAGTACCAAAGAACTTTCTAGTGCAGGGTAAAAACTGTAGTTAATTTTATTTAGGAAAACCATAAATAAACTGTAGCAACCTTTGAGATCCAAAGCTAGAAAATACTCATCATCAGCAGTCCTGATCTGTATCATGTCTGGGACAGCAGAGAGCAGCAGGGGAAGGAGTCATCCAAACTTCTGACATTGCTGGACATTTCCATGGGTTCACACAGGTCAGGGGTTTGGTGGTTTGTGTAAGTGGCTGTGATCCTGCTCCTGAGCCAAACCAGATAGGCCTTAGAAGAGGCATGGCATCTAGTCATACACTTCCTTATATGACAAATAAAAGTGGCTTATACCATTCTTGGGCAGATTTATCCCATCCCTCTGCAACCTTGGCAGGCTTGCTGGACACAGAGAGTGTTTTGAGACGAGCTGTGCAACAGGGTGTAAAGGTCACTTTGTAGGAAACCTCCTGCATTGGGCATGGCTTATAATTTTCCTGGCTGCAGTTGCACGGCTGGCTGGAATGAGAAAGAAGCCACCATGTGCTCTGTGCTCAGGGCACCTTCATGTGTCCCTTTGTGGCTGAAAGTTGGAGCTGCACCCCTAGCACAAGCAGTGATAATGGAGGAGGTCTCAGCCCCATACTAACAATTCACTAGAGTTCAACCTGGCTCAGTTCTTACCCTCAACACAAAGTGGAGTGAATAAAACCAATTCCTTTTCTGGGAAGAAGGAGTCTCATCAGCCTTTGTGTTCTGGAGTGGGGTCTTCCAAAGGTAATTCAGATCTGTAGGGATGAAGTCCAATATTAGCCCCTTCAAAGAGACCGGCTGTTTCTAAAGCTGGTACAGGTTTGTGGAAATGAAGTCCAATGTTATTCCCTTCAAACAGACCATGCAGCCTCCAGTTCAAGAGCAATGTGTTAATGGGACCCTATGTGCATTGTAGCTACAGTTAATTTATAGATTTGTGGTGATTTTTTAAAATCTAGCATTTAAGCTCTGCCATTAGTTAATTTTCCTTTGACAGCTGGGAAGGTGATGAGAGAGGAGAAGAGCTGAGATGATACTTACTTTCCCCTTTCGGGGTTTGGTCCTCATTTTATGGAACTATTGAAAGTTCTTAGTAGTCTAGTCCCTTTTTGAAGCACAACAGTCACTCCTGCACTGATGTCATCAAAGAAAAATGAGCCAGTATTGAGCTGAAAAGTGCATAAAAAGTTTATGGCTCTTTTTAAAAAGTTTTACCATGAGCTGCAGCAGTGGATTTTAACTTGAACAAAACCAAAGCAAGCGTTAAACCTTCCCACATTTAGATGCTGTAATGGTAACTGAGACTTTAAGGGCCATGTTGAGAGAGGCAAAGTACTTTGTGAAAGGCCCTGTTGATGTGCATGGTAGGGGGATCCAGAGCAGAGCAAGGCTGTCTGCCGGATGCTAAAACTCACTTAAACTAGACCTGTGCCAAGAATTTATCACACATCTGTTTTGCCTTGATTTTATATTTAATTATCAACTGTAAAAAGTCTGATTTCTAAGCATTTATTATGAAATTAATAGAAGAGTTTACAAGGCAGTGCTGTAATGCACTCCGGGGTGTGTCCTGCTGGAACGGTGCCATTTCTGAAGTTGTTGAGGTTGTTCCTCATAAAGTTTGTGCTTCAGTTTGTGGTCAGTGCAGAACAATATCCCAGGAAAAATACAACATAGTTCTGGTTGTTCTGCCTAGCAGAAAGCGAGCTGCTATGTGTGGCCCCACTATGTGTAAGGGCTGTGCATATAGCAGGCATTATTCTGAGCCATAGGTGTTACGGCACTGAAGTTATGAAGACTTCCTGCTAGTCAGAGTTGTGATCTTTGATAATTTCTTTTCTGGGAAATTCACATGGTATTCTAACAAATTAAAGATATTCAGGATGAGATGCCTCTTTGTGTTTGTCTAAATGCATACATAAGTATTTAAATAGATGAAGAGCTAATCCTAAAATAAGAGAAATCTAAAGATGAGGAATTCTTTTGGAGATAAATAAATAATTGAAGAGTTTCTTAATTCATTTCTGTCTTTTCTCACCAGTGTAGGCAACAGATGGTATGAGATTAGGTGTCTTTTTGAGTGTTGTAGTTTGGGCTGTCATTGTGTAGGACTCAAGTATATTTTAGTACATGTTGAGCACTTAATTTTAGTAGCAGCCCCAGGTTCTGTGCATGCCAGCACTGTGCAACCTCTGTCAAGCAGCTTTTTCATTTGGTACTTCTCTCCTTTGCATGTTTATTGTTTAAAAAAATTACTTTTATTGCCTTGGTGCATCCAAACATGCTTTCTCACAAGTCAGGAATTTGATCCACTCAGAAATATAGGACATACTTAAAGGCTCTCTCAGTGTGTGGCTCTGTATTTTTTCCCCACCATTTATCGCTTTCTTATTTCAAAGTTCAGGTTTTTTCCTTTCTAAAATTTTAGTTAAAAGGAGAAATTAATAGAAGTTTGAGACTAGCAGATTAAGAAAATCTGTGGTACCTACTTGGCTCTTTTCTGTGACATCCAGTGATAGGACAAGAGTCATTGGGTGCAAGCTGGAACACAGAAGGTTCTGCATAAAGATGAGAGAAAAGACATTTTCACAGTGAAGAGTGAGCACTGGAACAGGGTGCCCAGAGAGGTTGTGCGGACTCCTTCTCTGGAGACATTCAATACCTGCCTGTACATGTTCCTGTGTGACCTGATCTAGATGTTCCTGCTCTAATTGATCTTTCAAGGTCCCATCCAATCCCTGACATTCTGTGATACTTACCAATGGGAAAACGGCAGGATGTTTGTTCTAAAATTTGTGCACTGAAGTTTTTTTAAAACTTCTGGGTATTGTTATCATTATTATTATTGTTGTTGTTATTTTGTTATTCAGTTAGTATAACAAAGACTGCACTGAGTATTGTACAGACACACAGTATGATTTAAGATGTGAATGGATGATTGTAATCAATTCAGTTCATGATTTGATTCTCAGATGAGTAATAATAACTAATTATGTATTAATTACTACATTGTTGCAATCAATGGTGGCCTGCAAGGGTGCTTTCAACTGATGTACTTTTCTCTGTAATTACAGTGGTTTAAGAGTACGTAATAGACTAAGAGCTGATTACCTCAAATCATGCAGTGAATGGATGGCCTTGGGCTTGTGGCAGTTTGGGCCAGAGCCTTGGGACTGACCCTCTGAAAACAAGGTACAAGGAGTTTGGGAGAGAAAAGGTTTTGCTGGAGGTTCAGTGGAAAAGCAGAAAAAATTTCAACATATGTTACTACGTCCCATGATGCTGTTGCTGTCTGACTACTCTGAATTTTTCTAACTTCACTAGTGCAGATCCTAGAAATCACAAAAGCCTTGCATCAAACCATGTGGAGTAAAATTTCTGCCTCCAGTATTCCAGTTGGAGAGTTATTTTGTGGTGTGATCCTTTGCTCAAAGTGCTGTGGCAGCTTTCCTTTTGTGAAAAGCTCCTTCCTAAGTGCCTTGTGCTGCCCAGAAGTGCAGAAACATCTCAAATATTTCAAGTCAGCAGCAAGTCATTCAGAGACTCACTGGCAACTTGCCTACTTCTTTGGAGTGTCGATGAAGTTGCTGCTTTCTGCTTGTTACCTCTGTTACCTGCCAAGGTAGAGACATGTGCTGCACTTATCTGAGCTTCCAAAATGTGGAAATTATTCCCTCCTATAGCACAGTCATCAGAAGAGAAGGCAACATCTCTGTGATGCTTATGAGATACACTGACAGATTCAATATTAAATTTAATTAAATAATTAAGAAAAATGAAATAATATAGAAACAAATCTTTCTAGTAATGTTCGCACTCTAAGAATTTCAGAACTGGTATTTTCAGCCTGATTTTTTTCAGAATGCTGTCTGCTTATTTGGAAGTCAGTTAATGCCATGTCAAATAGAACATTGATTTGAATTGCCATTTGATATGTACACATTTCCAGTTCTTCACTGAGGATATGAATAAGCCTTGTGCCATTTCTCCCATGGAAATGAATTGTTTATGTTTCAGCCAGGATTTCATGTTGTTATAGTTGTCTCTGAAGTAAAATATAGAGCACTCTGAAATAGAGGACATAGCTGCTGTTCTTCATAATGTACATTTATAGACAAGCACCACTTTTTTACTAATATCCTGTGTGATGTTAATGAAGTCAACAAATGTCTGTTAGAGGAAGCAATCTGCTTTTCTTCCCTAGTAGTCAAAAATCCTCTTGGCTTTTCCTTGAGTTCTTCCTGTCTGAACTGTAGTTTACAAAGCCAGGACAAACATGTGATGCTGGTTGATGCCCTGATTAATAAATTGTATAATAGTCTATCTATGAAAATTTAAGTATGAAAGTTTTCTCTTAAAATAATAAAGATTAACAATTTTGTAATCTGTTCATTTTCTTCAATAATATTATTTATGTACATCTCCTTTTTTTCATAGATATTATAATCTTAATAACAGCTATGTGATTTCACTCTGAAAAATAGTTACCTGTCAACCATCCCCTGTTCCTTTCAGTCATCTACTTGGAAATAAATTCTTATTTTTTACTTAGAAAGGAAATCTGTCTGACACTGTCCATTTAAAACAAATTATTTTAACTTCTGAGGTATAACTATGCAACCAGTTCTATTGAAGCTGTGCAGGCCAGCAGCAGAAATCAGTGTTTCATCTGTTCTGCTGCCCAGAGTGTAATCTTAAGTAAGACTTAACGTGACTCAGTTTAAAATGGACTGGAAAAACTATCATCCTTTTTCTCAGCACTTCTTAACTGATCCTTCACTTTCTGACAAAAAGATATTTTTCTTCTTTTAAACATTTTTCAGCTAGGAAACACTAGATTTGTTACCTAGTGGTTTGGAAATGATGAAGAGGTGAGAATTCAGAGTGATTATACAGGTACAGTTGGGTCCTAATCTCTTAGAAGGCAAATATTAATATGCAGTTTTGCATACAATCAGTGCAGTTTTTAAATATTAAATTTTTTGACTCTTAAAACCTTAGTTCTGAAGATGTACAAGAAATTAATTGAATTAGAGCTTCAGATTCTGGCTTCCATTTGTACTATCACTAGACAGAAAAAAGTACTTCTGAACTCAAAAAGATTTGTTTGAAGTTTGATAATAACTTGTATTATCCTGTGATATAACTTGGTGCAAAGTCTGGTATAATTACAGCTGTATTCTAAAGTTTATATATCAAAACTAGCTGCACTGAGCATATCAATTGTTGAAACTTTTGTTGTACTCTAGCCATAGGCAGAAGTAGCAGCAAACCACAATGAGATTTACAGGCATATGTTAAAGCTGCTGATGTGCTGAAAGATACCTTTGTGGTAATTGGAAAGATCAGTCCTTCTGAAATCCTGTATTTCTTTGGTTTTTACATAAGAACATTCACAGTTACTACTCTTTTGATGGTAATGGGATAAAGATTTGGATGGAAAAATCACAATAGAGGCACATTAAATTTTTTAATGGAAGAGTTTTCCTCATAAACACCAGGGAAGACCAGATTGACAGAAGGCCATTGGCCTTCTGAGGATTTAGCTGTATATATTGATTTGTATATTAAGGTTATCTTCCTTTTCCCTGTGTGATGTTAATTTACAGAACATTGGTTTGGCTGCTTATAGCTTGCCTGTTGAGTTTTTCAAACATTTGATGTTAGTAAATTTAGATGCAGACATTTTGCTTAAGGTGTTTCTAGTCATAGATTCTTAAATGGTAAGGAAGAACATGAGCCTGCCTCTGAGTTGTGTTCAGATTCAGGAGGAAATATAAAAAGGGAAAGGAAGAAAAAAATTATGCAACTGAAACACTGGAGCAGATCTCAGGAGATCTGTTTGGTCCTTTTTCTTCTGCTTATATCCTTCCCGACTGACCTTGCTTAGATCTTTCACAGTTGTTGAAACTTTATTACACAAATAGTCTTGTCCTTAATCTGTCTTCCATATCTCCTAAATTGTAAATCATCACCATTTTCATCCTTTACCAATATATCCTGTAAATATACTGTGAATTCTTTGCAGCAGTAGAATGTCAAAGAGAAGTACATAACAACTCTTAACATAAGAGATTCACTTGGATTTCACTTGGATGTCCAAGTATTACTGTAATGTTCAATAACTGAAAAAAAAAAAAATGGCCATTGAGCATTTTCCCCTCTGAACTAATTCGGTTTTTGCAATGATGAAAATAAACTTAGATGCAATTTCCTATAAATCACAGAAGTATCAAAGTGTAAATGAGCAAATAAAAAGGCCTTTCTATAAAGCACAGAAACATGGAGTATTTTTTACTGCCTTCTGAAGTTGACTATAGCTACATATAAGGTAAAAGCAGGTGCTATTATTGACATTGAATCTTTGTTGCATCCTGCTCATGTTGCCAGTCTTAAACAAATCTCCGTGTTCTTACTTAGAAGGGATTTTTTTTTCACCAGGCCAGATCTGCAGGAAGTATATTTGGGTTTTAAGCTTTCCTTCTTGGTATGGCATAGGGTCTACTTTCTGAGATCACTTGCAACTTTTGATTGCAAAAGTCACTCGAGTTCTCAAGGGCTTAGAACATTGAGAGTCTCCTTGATCTTTCTTGTGCTCTTCCTCTCAGGCACTGTAATTGTGGCTTTTAATCTTAAGGGTTTTTCAAGTTTCTTAAAGGACACTGGGAAGAACTTCTGTTTGTTGTGTATGTTGGTTTATAGAGTAGGGATTCTGTTTCTCCTTGTGAACTATACATGTATTTGACTGCACCATTTCTTGCTAAATTCTATTCTAATATCCATTTTTGATATGTAGTAGTATATTAGTTCTCACATTAGAAACATACAGCCAGGTTCAATTACTTGTTATTATGAACAGCTCTTCCTCCAAGAACATTCCCTTACTGAGATGCTGAGAAAGCTGAGATTAAGCCCATAAATACCTAAAGTTTAACCTAAGAACACAGCCAATAAAATATGATTATAAGACCATTACAATAGAGCACTTCAGAAGAAAGAACAGAGACAGAGAAAAGGAGACCTGGGACAGTGTAAAATGCCAGTTGCAGCTGTTCTTGAATTGTTTTCACATTCTGTTCCTCCATTAATCCTTAGGAAGCACGTTCTGAGAGATGCCAATTCTGTACTGAGCTCCAATCAAAGAACTATGAAGTCACTTTTATGCAATTGTGGAGGGTTCTCAAATGACAATGCATGTGGAAACCACACATTTTTCTTCACCCGATCTGTTTCATTTAAGCTTATGTCTCCATACTTTGAAAGCAAATACTGAAAAAAGACCTATTTTCTTATCTCAGGTGCCATTGCTAAGCTCTTGAACAGATTAAAGGATGCTCATTATGACAGAAGATCTTTAAATTGACCACAGTGATATGTTGTAGTTGAGGTACTTAGTTAGCTTTCGTAGAAGCACATAGAGGAAGATGGTATTTAAGCCAACCTGGTAGAGCCTGGTCCTTATGCTAGATCCTACTTCCCAGCATAGTTGATGCAATGGAGAGCTTTTCAAACATTGTACCAAATATTCAAACATTTACCAAATATTGAAAATATTTAAGTGTTTCTAGATGTAGATGGGTGTTTTGTGGGTAAGGATGAATAAATTTTTCTAGTTGGGCACTGGAAACTTGGTTATATTTTGTGATTCCCTGAGGAGAAACACTGGTACAATGTCTAACAGATAGTGACAGAGGTGATGTCTAAATTAAACATTCATGCTTCTTCACATGACTATTTGTTGAAATATTTATGTTGGAATATATTTCATTCTTTTTTATGATTAAAGTTTGCACATAGTATGCATGTTTGTTTATGCCCCAGAGATTAGGGTCAGTGCTATGATGTGAAAGGCAACTGATTAGATGCTACTTTTGTTTAACAATTATGTATTTATTTATTCATGAGTTTTCAAGTAATTTTAGAAGTAAATTATTATTTTTTACTTTCATAAACAATATTGTGTATGTTGAAATCTCTCAGATTTCTATAAAAGGATAGCTACTAGAAGTAAATAAAAACAATGTATAATGAACTATAAAAAAGAATCCTATGTCACAGTTCATCATGCATTTAAAGAAAAAGAAATCTGTAATGTTTTAGAGTTGGCAACCATATTAATGGGCCTGTTTGTATCATTATAAACTTTTAGGTTTGATTCTCAAAGCATTATGATTAATTAGCTGATTGGATTTTTGCAAAATTTTCACATATATTTAAGCTTAAAACTGCTTAAAATATTTGGTCACAAGTGTTTCTGACAACTGCTTCTGGCCCTTCAGTACCAGAGACCATTCTCAGTTCTGATCTCTCTAAGTTCTAATTAGACTTTTATGGCACTCCTAAGATCCACACATCCCCAAATGTTTTTCACTTATTAATGAAAACTTTTTGCTTTACCATAGTTTTCCCCATTCTGAATGCTACTTGAAATGCTTTCCAAGTCTGCTGCCTCAGTGCATTATCTCTCCTTGTTTTCTCATGCTAGTGGCTTCCCATCTTCTTGAGCACTGGAAATGACCTTTAAAGTACTTTCTGAGCTATCCCCCACTCAGTTCTTGTTTCCCTGTTCTCTATCAGGAGATTGAGTGCACAGTTGGTCACCTAATGATGATTGCTTCCATCGCCCTGAGTGGTTTTGGCTATTCTTCCACATATAGCACCTCGACAAAAATGAACTCTGCTCATGTTTTGTGGGTATGATTTCATGCTATAACTAAACTAATCTAACAGTGAGCTACCACAGAAGAGCACAGACACAGACCTTCTACTCATCTATACAAGAAGAGGTCATTTGCTTAATACACAGAGGGTAATTTGCTGAGACCTTTTGATGGACTGCTAACTTTACATTTTGAGGTATTTATACTTACTGAGTTGAAAAGTCACTTTGCAGCAGAAATTGAAGGAGGCATAATGATCTAAGCCTCTGTTCTGAAATAGCTGGTCATCAGCTGCAATGGTAGAGAATACAGAGAGGCACTGATGAGCCTGAGAAATAAAGTGTAATGCCTGTTTCTGTGCTCTCCCATCTTCAGTTGTTAACCCAAACCCTGACATGAGTCAGTAGAATCCAACTGGTTTATCTAAAGCCTGGCAATCAGGAGCAGAATAAATGTCCAGGAAATCTCTACCTGGAAGAGTGCCCACCTCTGTCACTACTATTGGAAGTCAGATGTGATTTTCTCACTTCTGGCTATTGGGAACTTCAGGAACATAGCAGCAGGTATCTGTAGGTGTTCCCTAAGGTCTTTATCACCAGCAGTCGCTTTAAAGTTCTGCAAGTTTGGGTTTTTTTATTCTTTATGTGCACTTTTGTCACATTTCTCACCTTAATTTTTCAGTCCTTCAAAATAGTTTGTTGATGAAAATACTAGTTTTCTTAAGAGCTTTATGAATGCTTTTTATTCTTAAGTTTATGATGTTTTCTTTCATTCCAAGGTGATTGCTTTTTCCCTTTTTGACCTATGTTTGTTGAAAATCTTCTGTAATTGCTACTTGACTTGAGGCTTGGCACTCTTCATAGAATATACCTTCAGAATTCAAACATCTATTTTTATCACTCTTCACAAATAGTTTGAAAAGCAGTTTTACGAATTTCAGTGCATTTATTCATTCCTCCTATAATGGCAAACTTATCAAATTAATTTCTCTTCATTATTCTTTTGTCTGACATTTTGACTTGGAGACCATGGTAACATTTGCATACTCTGTTCTCAGCCACTTTGCTGTTAGCATATCCCGACATCTCAGCTTTCATAATTAGAAAATTATCTTTAGTTGCTCTGCTCTCTTCTAATCCTGGTTCTATTTTTGTGCCCAACATAGGAGTCAATATTGAGTTGCTTCTAAATGAATGAAATTACATAATTTAAGATTCTTTCAGGAAGATTGATTACTGAAGATTGGCTACCACAATTAAATAACTCAGGTTAAAATAACTGAAGACAAAATCCTTTGAATTGAAGTGATTAAAAGTTTGTGGCTCAAGGTAAAACCCTCTCCCATGGGCTGAAGTTCTTACTGTACAAAGTTGAAGACTGGGTATTTTGTACAATTACCTATTTAACTTGAAGACTTTCTTTTGACATTACATTCATGTCAATGCTAAATTCAGTTCAATAATATCATCATTAAACATTTATTTTAAGTTAGGTTCCTTCCTCTCCAGTGTCAGGAGACCAGTCTTCCTGGACTAGCACAGACAATTCCCTAATATGCCCCTATGTGAACATTAACAAGGAATGAATGAAAAATGAGACATTTTGATGTTTTGAAGAGACTGAACGCAGACAAAATAGGGTTTACTGAAGATTTTATGAAGGAGCACCTGGGTCTTTACTTGATAAACAAATCTAAATCACAGAGATGAAAGCTTAATACTGGAAATAAATGAAGGCTTTTTGTTTGGTGGTTCCCATTCTGGGAACACATTGTTTTGAGTTGATTTAGGTAGAATTTACCAGAGAGATTACCTTGAACAGCTCATACTATTTGACAAAATATTTCTTACTGTAAAGGAATATTTTTCTGACACATCTCTGAAATACTGTCATCTGTTACTACCCCTAACACATGTAAGAGGAATGAACAGCCAACATTTACCATTGGAAAGGAAACTAAAGAAGTCAAACCCTTTTTCTTCCCAATGGCATTTATGTTTAATATTAAGACCAGTTATCTTCGTGTAATTCCTACCGGCTTACTGAAGCTTTTATAAAGAAGATTAAATTTTTTTACAATGGTGAGATGTTATGTGCTTTGATAAGAAAATGTTTCTTTTCTGTAAGTCAGTTGTTAGTAATGCAACAATTATTTGATAATATTTCATTCACAATGGCATGCTTAAAACAGTTGCTGCCAATTCATTTTTTAAAAAATAATTACTTGTTTCTAACATCCCTAAAGAAATAATTATGTAATAAAAAATTACATGACTGACATATTCGTTACCTATTACAAGTGCAAGTATTTCTTGAATTTTTAAGCAATTTTGTAGGGTTTTATATTTAAATATTGAAACCTATTAAAATTGCCCATGGAGATTTGTGGGAGAGGTTATCTATGGGCCTCTACTAATTAATTATGATATATTTTACTTCCATGTGATTTGTCACTACTAGTCCTGTAAGGACTACAGGAAAAATCATTTGTTTAATCTGACTGGGACCTTGTGGCATTTAATTGTAAGCATAGCTGTGATACAATAAATCCAAATGAATTTGGACAGTGATTAACAGGGAGCTCCTTGATATGGTAATGAGATTAAAAAACTGGTTCCTGAGTGTTTCTGTGGATTTCATTAACATTTTTGCAACTAAACACTTTTTAGGGTAAGAGTGGTAGCTTGTTGTTGACCAGTATACATTTTTGGTTGAGAGTATGAAGGTGTTTGTTTCAATGTACATTGCCTAAATATTTATGTATATATATGTATGTATAACTGTGTGTATGGAAAGTGCACAAAGAGCATACAATATAGAAGGCTTATGCTGCATTTAATTATGATGAGCCAGACAAAAATATGCCACAGAGTTAAACTTAATACTCCATATATTTCAAGCACCCTAAAATGTATGAGTGAACTAATCACAGGTATGTAGTTCCTGCTCTGAAAGCTTATTATCTAAGATACCTGCAAGTATTTAGACATCTGCATGGTTTATTGCTGGGAGTAGTTCTACTTATTTTATTTGTCTGTTTTTGTGGGTTTTATGCACAAATTTGTGATTACATGGCAAATTTGCAACATGAAAAAGGAGGAAGAAAATACCCAGAAGTTTGATATGGTTATATAGAAAATATGTATGTTGATCCCTTCAGATGCTTAGTCATCACATTGCTAGAAAGCTGAAATCTTAAAGAATAAATTAATAATTTTGCTGTTTAGCCTAATTATAATAAGGACATAGAGAAGATAAAGAGTATTTCCATTAACAGCATCAAACTACTACTGGACTTCAAGGCAAAGGAATGTTTTGTTTATTCTTGCCACTTGCTGTCTGCTTATTTTAGTCTTTTTCCAAAACTTGGCTCATCTTCCTCTGTGCTGATCTTTAAATAGACTTGATATCATCTCTCATTGTTTATTTCCCCTTCTTTTAATTCTTTTATTGATCAGTTGGAAGATTGAAACCCTCATAACCAGCATTCACATAGTAAAAGTAAATTTTTCATATTCTGCTCTGGAAAAATGCTTTTCAGTTCTCTAGAAGGAAAAATGGTTCACTTCCTTACAGTTTCCCTGTTAGAACTGCTAACCAGAGGCTGTCACTGTAACTTTACATTTTTTCACCAATAGAAATTAGACAACACCACAAAATGGAGGCTTGGCAGAAGTTAGTGTTTTGTAACTTAACAGACAATCAAGGCTTGAATTTGAGAATTATGGCAAACCCTCCACGTATCACATTGCCTTTTGGAGTCCATCTCTTGGTAATCTTTATTATGAGATAAGCTGGTTCATCTGTTTATTTTCTGCTACATGAAAGGAGGAGGAAATACTTGGAAGGGGAATTGCTTAAAACTCTCTTACGGGATGCTATAGATGTCTAGCTGCTTTATCTGCTTAGGTGCTGTGGTTTTCATGAACAGCTCAGCTCAGCACCTAGTACTTACTTGGCCTTCTACAGCCAGCAAGCTCGACCAGGAAGGTCTATTTGTGTTGCTTTGTCATTTTGTCCCATTGCATTCCTTGTGCCCTTTATTGCGTTATGTCAGTCATTTCATTAGCTCCCTCCTGTTTGTACTGTTCCATGAAATCCTTGGAGAAGGCGTTTCAGTCCTGTCACAGGTTTCTTGTTTCCATTTGCTTGCAGAATTAAAGAAAGGGCTTGTAGGCATCTAACCCTCCTAACAGCTCCAAGGCAGGACCCGTGATGTGAGTGGTTTAGCTGATTTTGTTTCATTTTTTAATCTGGATTGCAACTTCATACTTAGATTGATTTTTATCTTTGGGGAAGAAAATGTGGATTGTTATATGACAATGGGTAGACATTCGTGCCACAAATGGTGATGTGGCCTATATTCTGTTGCTGTCCCCCCCACAGAGTTCTCTTTTCTTTCACTGGTGAGAACTGGCCTCAGACAAAGTGGCATGTTTCTTGTAATGTGCCGGATTAGATTTTGTGCTGGTGTCCCCTGAGCTTCCATGGTACTCTTGACACAGCAGATTTATACAAATCAAGAAATGAAGGGGTTTACTCATTTAAGTAGTAATAGGTGTTATATGTATAGGGTATTTACTGCTATCTGCTGCACATGCAGAGGTTGCTACCACTGCTTTAACTTCATCTCCCTGTTTGCTGCATAATTTGTGCTCCAGAATTTCTACTTGATGTATTGACAGCTCCCATTGGCTGAGGTTTTCAGTAGCTAAAGAGATGGGATTAAGCATACCATGATGGCACTCCTAATAACCTTCAGCACAGCAATTGTTAACACTAATGGTTAAACAACCAACAGTCCATTGTTTTGATTGCAGACATTAATTTCACACAATCTTCATTGAAGTGACATCATAGTCATTATTTCAGGCTGCTTACAGACTCCAGAACATTGTCACATCATTACTGATTGTTTTCCTTTCACATCTATGAAGACTTTTTTCTTGAGACCGTGAGAGCTCAAAACATGTTTCTGAAGAAATCTTAGGTGTTGCAGCTGAAAAATGCATCAGAGCCTCAAATTTTGCTTCTGTGTTATCATGGAACATGCAGAACAGAGTACAAAGGTTGTACAACAACCCTAGTCTAAATGCTTTTTTTTTTCTTTCTTTCTTTTTTCTATTGAGAAACATATGATAAAAGGGCTGTGAGTTACCTAGACCTCAGAGTTGGTTAATAGGTTGTGGGAGCGAGCTTCTTGCCAATTTTAGAGCATTGGTCTATCTGACTTAACCACATGTAGACTTACTGGCAGGTCTACTCAAATCAGTGGTGTAATTATTTACTTCTTAAAGAGAAAACAGGCTTACATTATAATGACCTTACAATAACTTTCAGTTTTATGTGGAGAAAAATAAACACTTGTCATTTCCTTGTTATTTTGAGGTTTAAGACTTTACCACAAAGGTTTTAAATATTTACTAACTACTGTGTTCTCTGAAATTTCTCTGTTTAAAAATACAATGAATTTATTCAAGGAAATCTTTCTCTTGCACCAAGCCTCACAATCTTGATTATAGGACATTGTAAGTGAATGGCTTTCCACTCCATTTTTCTTGGTATTACTTGACTTCTAATTCATTTGAAGTGTTTATTATTTTTCATATTTTAGCTGAAAGCTTTGCTTTTCTTTTTTATTAAACATTTAAAAATACAAAGGCTTTTATTTTTATTTATAGTACATCCACTTTCCTACCAAAAAAAAAAAAGTATTTTTGGCATTATAAGAAAAAATGAGTGTGTTGGTGTTATATCTGAAAAATAATTTTGCACTGGAATGCTCCCTGACAGTTAAATTGTGTTGATGTTCAGGAAAATGAGTAAAGAAGTGTTTACTTTCTTCTTTTTTGTCAACCTTACTTTTAATGTGACTCAACATGAAGAAAATATTCTCCTTTAACCAAATGATAATTGCTTTCTGTTTTTCCTGCTTTGTCTGACAGGGGTGATTAGTATTTCCATTGTTGCTTTTACAGCTGAGACCTTGACCACTCAAATCGCCTCAAAAACATTTGAAGCAGTAACTTGGCTATCATGAAAAAGGAAGTAATTCTAGGACAGTAGTACAGGGCTAGTGGTCTGTTGGAGCTGGCCATAGGAGCTGGTCTTTAGAAGTGTATCTGTAAAGCAAGAATTACATCACTGCAGTTTGCAGTTTCTTCTAAATATACAACCTCTGAAGCTTGTCAGTAGTTGGGCTTTGTCCTGGGAATTGTCACCATTTTTATTTCAGATCAGAGTGGCTCCCCATTGAACAAGAAGTTCTGCAGAGTTTTTGGCTTGGAAACTCTGGAATATTTTGGTTTGTTTGGAAATTTTGAAGTGAAACTTTTTGATGTTCCCAAATGCTCTTGAACTATATCCTTCTGTTTTGACCTTAACCTATGTTATCCTAAATTGCTACAGATCTCTCTGGTGGTTGTAGTCCTCAGGTAGCCTGTGGTCTTGCTGCTGGTACATTAAATGAATTTGGCTTCCTTGACATCTCCATGGTACATCATGTCAGTTAGATCAGGTCGCAGATAAGAGTTGAAGACAAGACCTTGGATTCAGCCATTTCAGTTAGATCTGTCCAAGAAAATTTCACTATACCCTGGCTGGAGGTTAATGCCCAAAGAGGTTAGACTATAGGAGAGGAACTGTGAGTGCTTCCAAGTGTCTCCATGTCAGATGAGCCAAATATTGGACAGCTTGTCTGATTACTATCTATAAGAAATGCTCACATGTGTTTTGCCGGCACTGTTATGACATTGACAGTACCTCTAACAGGAGAGCAGGAGCCTTAGCAAGAGACATAGCAGAGAAAGAAGAGCAGCAGTTCAGCAATAGCATATTAAATCACTTCAGTCATTTGCCAAGTAAAAGCCTTTCTTAAGATTCTGTTGAATAGAAACTCTCTTTTCAGTGCTACTCCCTCTGTATGAAAGGGAGAGCAGAGTAGCTTGAGCTGAAGTACCTTTGTGCTATAAAGAAACTTTTTGGTCTGCTTCAGTGCCTGATCTGTTTTAGCTTAAGATGAAATTAAGGCAAAATCAAAACCCTCAGTAAATTTCTGAGCTGGTTGCTAACAGTGCTTAGCATGAAAAACTTCACAATATTTAGAATTCTGTGCTATAGACACTATTTAAATTTCTATTTGTAAATTATGGCATAAAAAAGTTTAAAAATCTTAAAACTTCAAAGCCAGTGTTCCTTCCATTATCCTACTACATTTCATAAAGAAAGGCTGCCCTCCATGAGGAAAGGTGTGTGTGAGCAGATTTCTGTGCCCTGGACCATGGATTCCATCCATTGCTCTCTAGCTTGAGTGTAGGTGTCCCAATACCCCTCATTGTTGAAGGAGCAGCTGCAGAGTAATTTTATAAGTGAGTCAACAGAGGCACAGGGGATGTCAGTAGCTGGAGCATGTGTGTGGTATTTGCTTTCAAAAGCTGTGTTTAGTGATGAATAAAATGCTAAAAGAGAAGCTGGAATGTTATTCATAAATTAATTTTTTCATATATGTGGGTAGAAAATTTGTTTATCTCAAATTTTTTATAGTTTTTAAACCCAGTATTTTTCATGATAGTGGAAAGAGCAAACATATCTCAGCATGGCTTTGCAAATTTCAAGCTTCTCCTAAAAACAGGTGAAAGCAACTTGCCAAACATGTATAGAAATTCTATAGAATTTATTTAGACTGCTTCTTCTCCTTCTAGTCTGGATAACCATCATATTGTAGGCCCCTGAAGTGGCGGTGCCAAGTACATAATAGCAAAAAACTCATGGAGAAGGAGATAGCATTTCTCTTTGGAGTGATGCAGTGAACTGGAGAGATGCTACCCTTTTTCAGCTGTGGTTTCTTAATAGTTAATGTTCCTTTGGGCTGGAGACGGGGCTTGAAAGGGGAAGCAGAAACTTCCTCTTTTGCTTTTGTTACAAGACATTCTGAATTTGTTGTCCAAGATGTGTGAATTGAGATTCCTGATATTTGAAGCTTCAAATATCACTCTGTGTGTTTAAGCATCTCAGCATAGATGAAGAAGTCTATGCAGCATACTAAACTGGGAATTGTGGGGTGGGTGGTTGTTTTGGTCTTGGTAATAGAAAATGCAGGTCATCTTGGGTGGGGAGAGTAGGTATATTTTTATGCGGCGCCCAATACTCAGAAGTAAATATTTACCTTGGAGCAGTAATGTCATGTTACCATATTTCATTGTAGGAATAACCTAGAGGTAAATGTTTTCTTTTTAGTTACTGTCCCTGGGTTTTTTAATATGATACTTTTAAAAATCCTTATTCATATCTTAAAAAGGCAGTTTTCTCTTTTTACAGCGAAAAGACAACAGACAACAGTAAGTCAAGTTTCCCCTAAGGTCCTACTGTGGTGCAACAGGCTGTCCTGGAAGAGCAGCCTCTAATGGTCTCCTTGTTAATGCTTGATGTATCTTCAGCCCTTCCGCATCAGTTCCTAGCATGGCTGTCGACTGTGAGGAATTCAGTGGTCTGGTTTTTGATAGGAGCATGAGTTGAATTGGAAGTGGAGGTGGATTTCTGCCTCAAAAGACTTCTCACTCAGCACTGGCTTGTGGCCATTATTGCCTTTCTTTGTTTCTGTCATTGTCCTGTAGGGGACAAAGACAGAATCCTACTGCTTGTTCTGTAGATCCCAGCCTGCCTTTTTAGTTACCTGGCTTATAATGAACGACAAAACTAAGTTCATCTTCAACAAAATTGAATTTGATGCCTTTGAGACTTGTTCTACATATAGAAATGAGATTAATTTGGGGTGTGCCAGTTGCAATTAGAAAACATACTCCAAGTATATACCTTATTAGACATACTTTTTCCTAATCAAAAAAGGTAGGCAGTGGTCAGTCATCTTTGCAGCTATTGTGAGTGATTTGCCATGTCTTTTGATAGAAGTGGAATTTTATTTTAGGTGACTCAATCATGAACTCTTGGTAGGAGTGTGAATAACGATAGAGTATGGTCTGTGACCTTGTCCTGTCAGTGCCCATAAACTAGACGATACGTTCAGATTTCAAACAAATGAAAGTTTCTGCCAGTAATCCTGGGGGTGATTTCCTCAGCTTCCTTGACAGGAGCATTGAGACAAGAAGGCTTCTAAAAACTTCCTTGTAATGATACTAGAAGATGAAACTATCTGCAGGAGAACAGGTCATAAGGAGAGTGAGTCCCAGCATGGTAAGGGTAGCAAATAGTGATCTGCTAAAAGATCACCAATGATAACACTAAAAAGTAATGGTAGGAGGATGTTTTGGCACATGGCAAGCTCATGGCAAGTGGCAGCAAACCAGGAGTAGATTTTGTGTGCTGAGCTAGTCAGGAATCGTTACACTTATGTTTATTTGCTAAGCTTTATGGTCAACTTCATTACTCTTCATTTTATTCATTATTATGTCACTGAGCAGTAACTTGTTAAAAGATTAAAAGTTCCAATTGGTTGCTCATGCCTAAGGTATGTAAATGCTTTGCAGCCCCGGCAGTAATTTACTGACATTCTGGCAATTTGCACTTAAATAGTTTATGCACGAGGATACACAGGCATACAAGCACAGTATAAATATGTAATTTTTTTTAGAAACCAAATATACAGTGCAATTAGATCATAGTATAAAGGACCTGATGCCACAAAACCTCCTTTTATTTCTTTCGAATTGACCAGTTTAAAGTGTCTGTAGGAGACATCCTACAGAGAAGAGCATTTTTTCAGAAGTGAAAACAATGAAAAGGTAAAATCTAATGCTGCTGTAAAATTCAACAGTTAGTACAGAGCTTTTTTCTTGTGCTAGTGCAATCCACATTTGCTGAGAAACAGTTTTTCAAACAGGTTATATGTATTTATACACACATGCGCAAATCCACCTGTATGCACACATGATTGTAAGTGCTCATTTTTGTGCATGCTTCTATGTAAAATAGCATCACATTTTAAATCAAGTTTTACCCTCCTCATACTCTCAACACCTACTTCTTATTTGCATCTCATTTTACAAATATTGCTTGTAAATAGTGATCATTCTTTTGTTAAAAAATTGGAGCTGGAGCACCTCTCTTATGAGGACAGGCTGAAGGAGTTGGGGTTGTTCAGCCTGGAGAAGGCTCAGGGGGACCACATGGTGATTTATCAATACTTGGAAGGGGCCTGCAGAAAGGCAGGAGTATCAGTAGTGGATGCAAATTGGAAGAGGGGACATTCAGACTAGATGTAAGAGAGATTTGTGAGACACTGGAACAGGCTGCCCAGAGAGGTTGTGGATGCCCTCTCCCTGGAGATGTTTAAGGCCAGGCTGGATGAGGCACTGAGCAGCCTGGTCTAGTAGGAGGTGTCCCTGGCCATGGCAGGGGGGCTGGAACTAGAAGATATTTAATGCTCCTTCCAAACCATTCTATGACTCTATAATCCCAGGCTGCTGTATCCTCAAATCTAGTGTGAATGCTCACATTACGAAGTTTTTTAAGCAGCAGTTCCATGAGCATAAACTTACTAAACTCTGTCTTGAGGAATCAGGTGTCAAACAATCAGAGTAATTATTTTCTCCTTAGAGAGCACATATTTTCTCAACTAGACTTGCAAAATCATGTGGTACTGCATGAACTCAGATAGTACAAGACTGGTATGAGACAACAGCCATCTCTTACTAAGTTAAATTACAGATTTGGCCATAAAAGCAGATTTTTCAAAACTCATTAAGTGATTTTATACAGTTTGCTTGCAGGCACCAGGTGTTCCTCTCTTCCTTTCAAGTACAAAAAAAAAACCAAAAAACCCACAACAAAAAAACACTTTGTCATTTGAAAGTAGACAGAGCTAATATTTTTCAAGAGCTTTTGGAGATTACAGAAACAAAGATGTATCTTTAAAAAAAATGAAAATGGTTTTGTTTTTGTGAAAATTACTTAGTTTCATAACTTCATAGAACTGGAAGCAAAGAGTGAAATATATTTATATTATTTATTGTCTAATCATGCTCAGTAGCCTTTGTCAACAAATATGGTATAAAGTCCTGCCATGTGTGTCCTGTAATGAAAGAAGCAGGAGGTGAAATTGAGTTAAGAAAATGGAATGATGCAGATTTTTTTCATCAAACTCTGTGGACAACAGAAAACTATTGAAGTAAAAAAACCCCCTAAATTACACAAGAAAGAACAAAAATTTTGCAGACTGTGTGTATACCACCAGTTTTAGTGGTATTTGAACACTGGAGGAAATGAGTTTTGAAATATTAAAAAGACAAAACCACTCAATTGATGTGAATCTTTAATAAACAGAAATTCATTGAATGAAGGTTTCTTTAAACAGATTTTTGAAAATGAATGAGAGAAAAAGCATTTAGTTTCAGTTTAATAGGAATCATAACTTTTTAACATAATATCGGATGGGAGGACTAGGAACAATGGGTATAAATTAGAGGGGGATAGATTTAGACTAGACATAAG